>PVJX010000632.1:0-117588 GCA_004027295.1 Dolichotis patagonum | reverse complement strand
GTCTCGTTAAGACCGTGTTCTTGCTGACACCAGGTGAGAAACCCGGTCACCGAGTCCTGGGAGGAACCCTGAGGAGGGGCGGGGCCTTCATGTGGTCGGGATGAGCGGGAAGAGTACCCGAGTCCGGGCGAAGTTGAAAATGGGATCCGGGCTCCGCTTTGAAGCTGCAGCCCAGGTACCTTGCGAAATTTAGCCGGGCTCCTGCAGAGGGCGAGGGTGACCCAGCGAGGCGAGCCCCTGGCCGGCTCCTGCGTCCGCAAGGCTCAGCCCTTCGCGAATCCCGGAAAGCCCGGTAGTTTGCGAAGGGCCGGGGTGCAGTCGGAAGCGGCAGGCATGGTGGTGGACGGGGAGGCAGAAGAACCCCGATGTCAACTTTCTGGTGGCCCTTGGGCACAGGGTTCTGTGGGCACTTGTCCCCTGTGCAAGTGGAACTGGGCAGATGGGGCTTCTAGCAGCTCCCCGGGGACCTCACAGAGTATGGAGCCCGCAGAGCACAAGGGTGAGGCTGGGCGGTGTGAGGACCAGGAGGGAGCGGTCGGAACATTGTGAAGTCACAGAGGAAGTGAGATGCCGGGGCTGGGTTCATGGGCCGCGGTCTGGGGACAGGGACTTTGTGGCCCTGACAGTCTCAGCACTCTCTGCTTGTGCAAGGAAGCCTCTGGCATCATATCTGGTGCCCAAGCTGGACTGACTAGCTGGGTGAGGACACCTGCCACAAGGTTTCCTCTCCCTTCTCATGCTGAAATGAAAACATGCCCGCTGTCTGCCCTCCTAAAGCCTGAATGCCATGCGGAAGGAAAGCAGTAGCAAGATGGAGTGGCACATCTGTCTCCTTTTTGCCTGCTTGTTCAGCAGACCACCCTTGCTCTGCCCAAACCCAGCTCTGAGAGCTTTCTGTTCCTCCTGCATAGTTGGCATCAGGACTTGGGGTACCAGGGCTCTGGGGAGTATGCGCTGGAGAGCAGATGTGTCCAGAAGATGAACCCCTGACTCTCATCCTCCTCCTCCTCCTGCAGATGCTGAGGCCTCCATGGCTGTGATAAGCCTGCTATTCTTGGCAGTCATGTACGTCGTTTACCACCCGCTGATGGTCAGTGACCGAATGGACCTGGACACACTAGCCAGGAGCCGGCAGATGGAAAAGCGTCTGAGTGAGGAGATGCGGCAGTTAAACATAGAGTTTGAAGAGAGGAAGCGAGCAGCTGAGCAGAAACAGAAGGCAGAGGACTTCTGGCGAGGAGAAGTACCCAAGGACCAGTTAGTGCTGGGGAAGAAAGAGAGGGAGTGGCCGTTCCAGGCTGCTGGCCAGGAGGGGCCTCTGGGCTGGATGCTGGGAAACCTGTGGAATGCTGGCCTCTTTTGCTTCTTTCTCATCTTTGAGCTCCTGCGGCAGAACATGCAGCACGAGCCGGACTTTGATTCCAGCAGCGATGAGGAGGAGGAAGTCCAGGTTATGTCTGTCCTCTCTTCCAGCTGGCTCAGTGACTTCCCCTCCCAGGAGGCCTTGGAATTCTTTTACAAACACCACATCCAAAATGCCATCCGTGACCTGTCAGGCACCTGTGAGTTCGTGGAGAGCTTTGTGGATGACCTAATTGAGGCCTGTCGGATGCTCAGCCGGCCGGAAGCTCACCTGCAGTTGGAGGACTGTCTGGGTATCGGGGCTGCCTTTGAAAAGTGTGGAATCCTCCACAAGATCCACAAATTTGACGTCCTGGTGCCAATTGTCCCACCACAGGGCACCATGTTTGTCTTGGAGATGAGGGATCTGGCCCTTGGCCACCGCTGTGGCAGTGTGCTGGTGGAGTCTGAATGCGTGTGCAAGCGAGAGAAGCTCCTGGGGGATGTGTTGTGTCTGGTGCACAACCACAGGGACCCCTTGGTAGGCTCAGGCAAGTGCCACAGCTCCATCAAAGGGTCTCTCTGCACTGGCATCCACCTGGATGTGTACAAGACTGTGCAATGGTTCCGGAGCATGGTGGACAGTGCCTGGGCTCTCGTAGCCCACAAGTATGACTTTAAGCTCAGTTTCCCACCATCTCCCACCTCCTGTAAGCTCAGGCTGGACTACCCCTCAGGCCGCATTCTCTCCATCAGCTTGGTCCTGGGGGTGCAACGGGAGGACACCTTGGTCTACCTGGTGAGTCAGGCCCCTGAGCAGGAGCGGCTCACCAGTGTGCACTGGCCAGAATCCTTTGCAGCCTGCGAGCACTTGTTCCTGAAGCTGGTGGGACGCTTTGCCCCTGAGAACACCTGTCACCTCAAATGTCTCCAGATTGTTTCGAGTCTCCAGGACCGCCAGAGGTTACCCAAGGGGGAGTCCCACCCCGTCCTTACCTCCTATCACTTCAAAACAGCCCTCATGCACCTGTTGCTACAGCTGCCCCTCACGGACTGGCAGCACAGCATGCTGTCTCGGCGGCTCCAAGACCTCGTCTGGTTCTTGGGCCGAGGTCTCCAGCAAAGATCCCTCCATCATTTCCTCATTGGTAACCCCTACCTGCCCCTGACCATACCGATCCCCAAGACGTTTCGCAACGCTGAGCCTGTCAATCTCTTCCAACACCTGGTGCTGAACTCCACGGCACATGCGCAGGCAGTGGAGGAGTTCCACAATCTTCTGACCCAGCTCAAAACTCTGCCCTGTCCCCCCCTGGCTGGGGTATCTTAATACAAAGGCCATTGAAAAAAATGAGAGAAGTTATTTCTGATTTTTCCAGCTACAAAAGTTTCTTTTCCACATATGTCAGGGGTATACGTGACCTTCACCTTGCAGTGGGGAGGGTGCTAGGATTCAACGAGGCACTTTAAGAAGTGGGTAAAATGGCCATGGGAACCTAATTTAGGGTGGGGCTGAGCTTTTCTTCTGATCTGACTTTCATCATCACCCAAAGACAGTCCAGGGAAACGGATATGATGGGAGGATCTTGCTGCTAAGGAGCTGAGATGCTGTGAAATTGTATTTCTGTGTCAACACTGGAAGTTCAAGAGAACCAGACAATACCTCCATTCTGGCTGACTCCTTTTTGTGAATGACTCCCACCACATTCGTTGTGAATGGTTTCTGTGTTGAGCTGTTAGTTGAATTCCCATCCATGCTGTGGCACTCTATCCCAGACACCGTGGTAGCAACTTCTACGTTAGGGTCTAATTTTTCAGACCCTCACTGTTTTGAAAATATAACCCAAGATGTTTTTCATTCTAGTAGCCCAATTTAATACAAACATTATAGCTGTCTTTGTGCACCTAAGAAAAAAATTCTAGTACTACCCCAATAATTCGTCAACATTCATTTGCAAACAAGAATTAACTCAGTAGTGATCTGTCCCAGAGTTGAGATAATGGATTTCCTATAGCTAATGAAATAGCCAATTTCGATGACCTTTCCAGTGGCCAAGACCTAAAGCTTCTCACTAGGACAAGCTTTCTGGGGCTTCTGAGACCAACAATTTGTTTCTGAGCGAGAGCCCCTTGTTAATTAAATGGAAAGCTTTAGCTACCACGTGGAGCTGGGCATATTCTGATCATGCCTTAGTATTCTCTTTTCAAGTATGATACATTATTTGAATATGTTTTTGGTTTTGAAAGGAGTTGTCACAATCTAGGCCCATTGCCAGGGCTGGACAGGAAGGGGCTATAAAGCATTCAACAGTGTCCTGATTCTAGAGATATGATTTGGATATTTTCTTGAGCATCCTGAGGAGTCCTAAGAAACAGTTGTGGGTGTGGTTGTTTTGGAAATCTCACTGTTGTTCCTACCTAGCAGTGCCAGGAAGATCTGCTGAGGAGGAGAACTGGCCCTTCATTTAACGTGGCTCAGTGGGGATCAGATGCTGCCTTCTCTTGTAGAATCTGCATCTCCCAGAGAAATAAAAGTGTCCTGGAAGCTGATGTCAGTCAATATTTGGGACTCCTGCTGCACAATAGCTACTGTTTTGTTTTTTGTCTTTTTGAGACAAGGTTCTCACTATGCAGTTCAGACTGGCCTTGAGCTCACTTTGTAGCCCAGGCTCACCTCAAAACTTACAAGGATCCTCCTGCCTCAGCCTCCCCAGTGCTGAGATTACAGGTGTGCACCACCATGCCCAGCTAATAGCTGCTGTTTTTCCATGTCACCTGCTGGCATCTGGCAGGTACTGCTTTCGAAGTAAGATACAATGATGGTTGGACCTATGCTGGGGGAATTCAGTGTTTTAAAAACATTTGTATATTTTGTATTTTGAAAATCATTTGCTGGTGTTTTCCTTCCACTCAATAAAAAAAAAGCTGTTTTCTATATCAGTTGGAATCTGTTCAAGAACATGCTCAGCAGATGAACATTCTCACATACTTGTTCCCAAGAAGTTCATGTTGTCTTGACAACTCCATCCAGTACATCCTGGTCTTTCTCAATGTACCTTAAACCAGTCTTCCCTGTGGTTTCCCAGCGGCGTGGCCAGTAGCCAGGAAAGAATAATTCAGAAAGTTAAGGAACATCTAGGTCATTTTCATAGTGTGTCCAAGCCAAAATAAAAGGTCATAGTGGCTACAGACAGCACACATAAGCTCTAGAAGTCTGTGCAGGTAGAAAGAAGGTGTGCTATCCAGGCCTGGATGTTTTTAGTCTAAAAGAAAAGAAAAAAAACATGAATTTATGCATAGGCAGACGATTACAAAGGGAACAGCAAAGTTTGGGCAGGGCAGAAGGTACAAGAAAGAGTACATAGAAAAAACAAAGTAGTTATGGAAAGACCAGACCTGTGGTGCTCTGGGAATACTCTCACAATTAGGGGGAAACCTCTCCAGATATTTAGGAAGCTAAGCTTTATTTTGAAACAAAACCTGGCGAACCCCCAAGAGGCAACAGCAGTTCTAGTAATGGCAGTATTTAGTGTTCACTGAGTTTTGCCAATGGTCTGGCCACTGTTTAAACTGCTTTAGAGCTCGTAATTCATACGATACATTATAATACAAGTGAACCCTTTTACCCCCTCTTATTTTACATCTGATAAAACTTGGGCACATAAAGGGTATGCAACTTTCCCTGGCACAGCTAGTTAAGTGGCACGGCCTGGAAGAAAGTACCTTCCCTAGCAATTCAGCATGTGGTCTTGTGAATAAAACAACAGCTAGGAGTTAAATGTAGTTTTTGTGTTTGGGGGGGAGAAGCTCTACATGTAAGATACAGAGAAATATGTTGTTTGGAAATTGTAGAAAACAGAGATTGTTGATTCTTAGCCCAGTCTTTAGGAGGTCAGGAATTTCCTGTTGCATACAAAAATTAAAGGCATTTGCTCAGAGGCCACGATGAATGCAAAGCCCATTTTGTCCTAACAGCTTGATAGTTTAAACCAGGAACTACATTATGGTACTAGGAGGCTGCAGGCTGGAAAATTAGGGCAAGTTCGGGTAGTTCGCTCCTTCAGAATTGATAAATCTGTTTCTCACCTATACTGAGGCAAGCAGAATCCTGTGGAGTACAATGGGACAGGGCCCCACTACTTTACTTTGGTACAGACAGAGGAATTAAGCTTCACCTGCCAGTGAAAACATTGACAGATCAATCTTTTGGCACCCTCTGTAATCCTAGCCCCAAACAAAGACTGCATTCACAGCAGGAGGTAAAAGACCTGCAAGTATGGGGTGAGCCCCACTTGCAAAACACTGGGTGTGGAGCTGGCTCTGCCTCCCTGCACATGGAGTTCCCAGTCAGCTCCCAGGGGCTCCATCCTGGAGACAGAACAGCCTCAGGCCTCTCCTGGGTTCCCAGCCAGTTTTTCAGGGGCTCCCAATTCAGTGCCACCAGGCAACTCTTTCAGCTCTCAGTGTTTAGTGTGTATATGGAATCCAGAGAATCACACCTACTCCTGCTCTCCTGTACTCAGCACGCAGTTAAGACAAGTTAAGTGAGGGAAGTGCCAGGGCCCCTAGCTGGCATTCATTGTGCCTATGTGGTCACAGTTGAAACCATTCACTAATCCTAAATGTGGTCCAGTAAAGGAAGTACTGCCACCCACATTTTACTGGTGGGGAACACACTCAACCCAGGATTTGGGGGTGGGGAGGCAGGGGATTGAATCTTGGGTCCCAACCCAGGGTTTAACTTGTCTCTTCATTTTGCCCGTTCGCTGCATATTTAAGCACTGGCTGTGTCCCAGGCCAACAACAGGCCCTCAAAAAACAATGGTGAGCAAAGACAACTCTGTCCTCATGGAGTTGACAGTCTACAGTGGGGACAGACATGACAGTCAATGTAAAATTGCACCAAGGATAAGTTCTGAAGACTCCAGCAAAGAGACTCCAGTGTATCAGGGAAGGGCTCCCTCAGGCAGTAACAGCAGCGACTGACTGGAAAGAACTAGGTGACAAAGATGAAAGGATTCTAGGGTGGAAGACAGCACATGTGTAGAGGCCCTGGGGTGGCAGTAGACACAGCAAGACTAAGTCTGAAAGAAAGGCCAGTTATCAGCTGGGTGTGGTGGCACACACCTAAAATCCCCGCTCCTCAGGAGGCTGAGTCCTCAGGAGGCTGAGGCAGGAGGAACACAAGTTGTAAGCCAGCGTTGGCAACTTAGCAAGACCCTGTCTCAAAATAAAATACAAAGGGCTGGGGAGGCAGCTCAGTGACAAAAGCACTTGCCTAACATGTGCAAATTCCTGGGTTCAATTCCTAGTGGGGGTTGGGGGGAGAAAAGAAAGGCCAGCATTGAAAGAGATTTTTAGGAGACAAAGAAGGGCAGCTGGAGGGCAATGTGCAAGGCGTTGGAGCGAGGGCCAAGGTACAAGAGGCTGGAGAGGCCATGGGGCCAGACCCTGCAGGGCCTTGTGCAGTCTGAAGAAGTCCCCAGGACAATGGAACTTTTGAAGGGCTTTAGATTTCTGGGAGGAAGTCGTGGGGGGAAAGTGGAAATGACAGATCAGATTTGCACTTAGGAAATGTCCCTCTGGGCCCACGAAGAAAGGGCTGGAGCAAGGCAGCTACAAGGTCATGTGATCTCTTCAGCCTTTTGGTGAAGATCAAGTGTAGAAGGTCGTGCAAAGAAAAGCGAGGCCAGCATTGAAAGAAGTTTTAGGAGGCAAAAAGTCTGATGAAGGCTTGTGTGTGACGGGGAGGTGGAAGTCATGCAGGATGACTCTAAGTGCTGACTCAGGTTGGGGGGAGCTGGTGGTAGGTTAGTAGCATTTGCTGAGGTGAAGAACACTGAAGTGGTCTTTCCTGTGTCCACCCTGCCTCACACCACAGATTTGAAGGTAGACCCTGGAAGAACAAGTTCATGCAAATACAAATAGCTTTAAAAGAGCAATACTTTCGGTTGCCAAAATGAGTGAGGGTCACTGATGACACTGCATGATGCTAAGTCGTCCTACAAAGAGGACAAATGTCCCCCGTCAAGAGTCGCTGCACTTTGGATGCCAACAGCACGCTGGAGGAGAAACACAATAGAGCACGCTGAATGCACAAATCATAAGAAAGCAGAGAATGTTCTACGGATGATTTGAGGGAATTACCCTGGCCTTCCCTCGCATGATTAAAACTCTTGGGCTCAGATAAAGCTGAATGCAAGGGAGCTGTCATCTCCCCTCACTTTTTACACTCGGCTCTATTCTTTTTTCTTTTTTGGGGGGGTTGGAGATTGAAGCCAGGTCCTTCTGAGTGCCGAGCACCTACTCTAAACAACACCCTCGGCCTTCCAAACTTTTTTTTTTTTTGGTGTTGTGGGGAAGAGTGCGGGGTGTTTCCAGGAAGATTTTCCCAAAAATCTTAACGAAAACGATGGTCTTCAAGTCAACCCTCGACACGCCCCATACCGGGGGCGGGTCTGTTTCTCCTCAGACCCACACCCCGCCCGTCCCGTCTACCTCCTTAGCGTTTTGCCGCCTTCACAAGCAGAGGTCTCCGCAGGGGAAACGAACCTGTTTTCTGCGTCACCTTCCACCCCATCAGGAAGTAAATTCCACCTAACAGCCTTTGCCTGCCTGCTCCGCTAGACGTTAGGTGCCCAGCGCCTTGTTCTGGCCCTAGCGTTTGAAAGGAGGGGGTTCTCGTATTATACCAGGGTGTCCACGGACCACCACCTCCAAAGCTGTTGCTTAGCGGATTTAAGAGGCTTAAACACCGCGGAGTTCCCTTCCCCGTAGTCCGGGGCGCCGCTTTCCCTGACACCTAGGCGGTCTGCGCAGGCGCACGGCCGGCTCCACCCACCCCGTGACGTCACGCGGCCGTTACGCGATCGGGCGGCGCGGCGCGCGCAATTTAAAACTATCTCCAGAGACGTCGAGGGCAAGATGGGACCTCCCGGGCTAGGTGAGGCCACGCCGGCACAGGCGCAGCTGGCAGGGTCCGGTATGGAGCGGTGCCCCAAGTGGGCACGTCGGCAGGCTGGCCCGAGCCGGGAGTAGATAAGTTCAGCCGATTTCTCGGCCCGCCGACCTGGGCAAAGGCGGCCATGGAGGGAGGAGAAGGGAGGGCCGGGCGCGCGCACTCGACCAATGAGGATGCAGCTGCTGGTTCCCGGGCTTCTACTGGGTGTCTCCGTAACAAGCAAGGCGGTTTTCCTAGATGAGATGTTAGTTTCCGGGCGGTGGAGCGGTGGTTATCGCTCAATGCTTAGCGCGCATACTTTTATTTTTGCATTCATTCAAAAGTACTGAGTGCTGTCTATGCGCCAGACCCTTTAAGTAAAGAACTGAACAGATGATATTCCTGCCCCTGGGAGCCTACCGAGAAGACAGGCAACTCCTTGAAATAGTTACAGTGATTGAGACTATCCAAGAGTGTTTCAAGAAGGGAAGGATTTGTCAATTATTTCAGAGGTCGCCCAATTCCACACAGGTGAAACCTGAGAAGCGATCATAGGATTTGGTAACCTGCGAAGTGTGGTTGATTGTGACAAAGCTTTGCGTAAAGTGGTAAGGACGCCAGCCTGATCAGAGGGATTGAAACATGAGTGCGAGGTGAGGAAGTAGATGCAGGAAGTATTTTTGAATTCATTGACCATCTGTTGAATGAGATGTTCAGTGTCAAAGGCAGAGAGAGAGAACAAGGAAGATTTAGAGAATGAAGGCATGCCTCTAATTGTCAAGTTTCCTTCTTAAAGACATTTTCCTTCAGTGCTTCCTATTTCTACTGAGGTCTCTTCTGACAAGGTTCACTTCCTCTCCTTACTCTGCTGCACCCACATCCAAATAGACGCAGGGGTCTCAGTTTTGTTCCTAGAAATGTCTCTTCTTTTCCATTTTGTTTGTTTGTTTTGAGCTTAGGTGGGAGTTACCTTAATCACTCTTGAGCTGGTGGGAAGCCATGAGGGGAACCTATGAGGTCCTTGTATTTATTCCTTTTTGTCCTATTTACTACTGTGCCCTCTCTTCACTTGGGCAGTCATTTAGGTTTTCTATGTATCCTTTTAGCACATTTGTGTTATGTCTGTATTTACCAGTTTTGAGCCAGCTAAGGTGTGTGTATGGTGGGGATCAAACCTGGAGCCTGAACATGCTAGGCAAGTATTGTACCCTGGCCAGGCTTATGGAAGGAGTGGTGAAGACACTTAAAATTTCACTGGCTAGTAAGTGATGAACAAGGGTTAAATAAAGCCAGGCCTTCTGATTCTTAAATCTGGAAATTATCCCTCTAGGAAGGTTCTGAGTTTCTTCGTCACTCTTCTAGGAATATTGTTTCTTGCCTTACTATAATAGGCCATAGCCACTCACCACCATAGTTGTCACACCTTGGGTCTTGTTTTTTGGTTTGTTTTTGTACTGGAAATTAAACCCAGGGCCTCACAAATGCATGTTAGGCAAGTGCTGTACCACTGAGCTACATCCGCAAACTTTTTTCTGAAAGTTTATTTTGAGGGAGGGTCTTGCTGAGTTGTCCGGGCTGGTCTCAAACTTGAGATTCTTCTGCCTCAGCCTCCTGAATAGCTTGGATTACAGATGTATATCACCACACTCAGTTACCCAGTTGGGATCCTGTTACTAGCAATACTTTGTCCCCTCAAGTTTTTTTGAGACAGAATCAAGCTATGTAGTCCAGACTGGCCTCAAATTCTGCCTCAACCCTAAGTCACCTCAATTTTAAATATTTTACTTCTCAGCACCACCCATCTTTCCAGCTCATTTCTCTGGTTTCCTGACTCCAACAGTCTTGAGCCAGAAGACCTATATTCTACTGTATTTTGATGGCCCCCACTTCTCTCATGTCCTTGTTCCTCTCTTGGTCTATATTCTGTGCTTGGTTTGCAATCAGGATCTTTCTTCTTGCCCTCCTTTAGCCTCCTTGTACTTGCCTGACAAAAATCAGAACCCTAGCCAATTCAAACTCTGCCTCCTCTGCAGGCTTAATGATGGTACCAGCCCCTGCACAGCCAACAGCAGCCAAAGAAAAACTCTGGGGAGTGCTGAGTGGTCTCCAGGGACCCTAACCTCCCAGCAGAGGAGTGACAGTCACCTCTCAGCAGTCATGCTTTGTTTCCTGGTTCATTTATTCTCCCGCTCCTACATGACAATTTCACACTTTCCCTGGTTTATAAAAATGTACTTTATAATGAAAGTAAAAGCAATAAAAAGAACATTGAACCAAGAGTGATGGTGCACGGCTATAATCCTGACACCTTTGAGGCTGGGCAGGAGGATTGTGAGTCCCACCTGAGCAATTTAGCTAGATCCTGTCTCAGAATAAAAAACAGCTGGGATTGTAGTTCAGTGCAAAGGCCCTGGGTTCAACCCCCTAGTCCTGCAAAAAGGAAAAACAAAACAAAACAACATCTGCAAGCCCACCTTTGTAGCTGCTGCCCTGTCTGCACCAGTGACTGGGTGTGCTGGCCTTTCCCTGATCTGTCCACTTGACCAAGTTGTCCCCTTTACCTAGTCAAGTAAGTTGCTTGGTAACTTTTACTCCTTTTGCGTGATTCCTGTGGTAGGCTGACTAATGCCCCCATGTCTCAACCCTGTGAATATGTTCACGTCAGTGGTGAAAGGGACTCCACAGATGTGATGAAGCTGAGGGTCTTGAGGGATCACACCCGAGGAATAGGAAGCGTTCTCGGGTGTGATCCCTCCCATCATCTTACCTCTATGGTCACATCTTCCCAACTCTGACCTTTCCACCTGTTCTGAGACCACCGGGATGACACAGGGCCATCCCATTTCCTATTAAAAGACAGGGTAGCAGATTCTTCCTGAAACTTCTAGAAAGAGCACCATACTGCTGGCATCTGGATTTTACACTTCTGACCTCCAGACCTATGAGAAAGTACATGTGTGTAGTTTTAAACTGCTAAGCTTGTGATTAGCTTGTTACAGCAGTGGTGGAAAACTAATCTGTGCTAGTTTGTTGTGTTTTGCATGTTAACAGCCACTTTCTTGGCCTCCCATCTCTCTCCTCCTCTTTACAGCACAGTCCTTGGAGATATTGCATTTGCAGCCTCGGAGCTAGACAGCCTCCAGTTTTTCTCCTCCTGTCCTCTCTTGAATCCATTCCAGTTTGGCTTTCTCCCCTGCTGTGCTGGGAACACTGCTCCTGTCATCTCCAGTAACCTAGGCCAAGGCTCCACACTCAGTTCTCAGTCCTTATCTGATTTGATCTGTCAGCTGGAGGCAACAGAGTTCATCATTCCTTTCTCACCTGCAGCAGTTTTATCACCTGCTCTCCCCACCCTGCCAACGCCCAGTACTGAGGACAGAACCCAAGGCCTTTGCACTGGGCTACAAACGCAGTCCCCTTTCTAGTCAGTTGATTAATTTATTTTGAGACAGTCTCACTAAGTCACTAAGTTGGCGGACTGGGCTTAAATTTAGAACCTTCTTGCCTCAGCCGGCATGCCACAAATACAGGTGTGCACCACCGCGCCCAGCCCGCTGGGGTTTTAGAGTGCCACATCCTCCTTCCCCATCTCTGTTGCTCTTTCTGCTTTCTTCCTGCTGGTTCCGCTTTGAAAGTGTTCCAGAACTGCCTTCAGCTTCCACTCTCTTTGTCTTTGTACTTGGGAGCTCATCCAGTGTTAGGGTTTAAATGTGCCCTATGCGCTAACTCCTGAGTTTGTTATCTAGCTTGACCTCGCCCTTGAGTTCCAGAATTCAATCCCCTGGTCCTTCAGCTGTTGAGGAGCTTCTGCCCCCGCAGATGTGTTGCTCCGGTCCCGGGCAGTTCCTTCCTTAGGTGCTGGGATGACCCCCGAGCTAGCCCAGTCTTCCCGCAGCAGGAAGTCATGCTGTTCTGTCTGGAGACTCTGAGCTGGGTCTGGACATTTTTTCCTTCCTGCGCTGGTACCTGTGGTCTGAGTCACCATCATCTCCTGTCCCAGCTACTGGCAGTCACTTTCCTGCCTCTGTCCACATTCCCTTTCCAGGCTGTTCTCAGCGTGACAGCACAACACCCTCTGAAACCATGAGTTAGATCCTTTATTCCTCTCTCGCCAGCATCCGGTCAGTTCCTTCCTGCTCCGTGTGGGAGGTGGGCTCTGCACCAGCCCACACACCAGCCTCATATCCTGGCTGCTGTTCCTGCTCCACCTGGTCTTGTAGTCCCTATGCTGACACCTCACCTCTCAACGTGCCCCTGCATGTGCCAGCGTGTTCCCCCTTCGTACCCACTGTGCCTTCTGCTTCCAGGTGGCTCCCTTCCTGGTGAATCCTCCCTGACCACTGTGGCTAAGATGGCTGCCCCCCTCCATTCCCCAGCCTGCTGAGCCCCTTCCGCCGAGCCGTCCTCCACACACCGTGTGTTTTCTAACTTCTTATGAAAATATTCCGATATCCAGGGAAACTGAGAGACCAGGACACACAGCCCACATGCAGGTCCAGTGGTCGTTAACATTTTGCCATCTTTTTCACTGAAGCAGTTGCACACGTTCTTCAAACAAGGACTGGCTAAAAGCACATATATGTTGTTTTTGGTTTATAAGACTTTGTTTTCCTTTAGCCCAGGAGATTTCCCTGTATACGTACACACATGTGTCTGTGTGGCTGTGCGTGACATCTGTGTACGTGGTGCTGGGCATGGAACACGGGCCTCGCCATGCTAGGCAAGAAGAGCGTTAGTGCTGAACTACATCCCCAGCCCTTTAAAAACGTTGTTCTTATGCATCTGGGTCTTGCTGAATTGCCTAGATTGGCCCTTAAGTTGCAGTCCTCCTCCTGTAAAAGACTGAACCAGTTTTCTTACATTATATTCCCCATTTTACTTTTTTGTGTATTTGTGTGTTTTGCTGGGGTTTTTTTGCAACAGTCTCACTATTTAGTGCAGGCTGCCCTTGCACTTGTTTATGTATCCCATGCTGGTCTCAAGCTCATGGTGATCCTCCTGCCTCAGCCTGCCGAGTGCTGGGATTACAGGTGTGTACCATCATGCCTGGCCCCCATTCTAGATTTGTCTAGCTGTCTCCTTGCACTGTTATTCAACTTGTTCCTCAGCTCCTTGTAGTCTTCACAAGCTGAAATTTGAATCTAAAATGCTGGTTAAATTTAGGCTAAGTATGATTGGCCCAAAGATTTCCTGGACAGGGTTATGAATTTCTCACTGTATCATGTCGGGAAATGAGTAAGCTTCAGGGTGTTTCATTTTTAGTGAGGCTGCATTTGGCTTCTTGGTTAATGTGGTGACTATTAAATCTTCCACTGTAAAAGACATTTTTTTCCTTCTCAGAAAGTACTCTGTGGGTGGTTCTTTGAAACATTTTTTTAAAATATATCTTCCTGGTGTGTATTTTTTTTTTTTAGGTTATGATTACTTCTGCATTTATTTTCCTACAGCCTGTCTTGTCACAGCTTCAACACTTTTGCCTTAAGCACAAAGTTTAGAGCTGGATCACTTGGCCCTTCCTCTTGTCTCCCCCAGTTCAAAATGCTTGCATCTCTTAATGGCCAGCATCCTCTTCGATCTGCAGTTAGGCGCCACACACTCCAGCCTCAGCACAATCTTCTTTGTCGTTTTAGCCTTCTTCCGGAAAACAGGTTTTGTCTGCCTGCTGTAGCCACTCTGTTTGATTGTAGCGCCTCTTTCCTTGGGCATATAGGGAATCCTTGCCCATTTTATACCGGGTCACTTTGTGAGGCTGATGCTTGCCACACTTCTTACAGAAAGTCATTCGGGTGTTAGGTACATTGACCATCTTGGCAGTAGAGCTGTTGAGAGATCCGGCACCTTCACTCCTCGCCTCTCGCTGCTGGCGTCTCGCAGGAAAGTCCCCAGTGTGTTTTCTGTGTCTTCCCACCAAGACACCGGGAGCTGGGATTAGAACCCAGCTGTCTGACAGTAGCTGAACCCCACCCTTGCTCAGCACCTGTGTCTCCCTTGCCGGCACAGGGGTGACAGGTGTCTGTTGTCCTGTTGATGTGTGAGCATATTAGAGGCAACAACTTTGCTGTAAGTGGGGGCTGGTGTAGCCCCTACTTCCTTCTGTGGTGATGGAGATGGGACCCAGGGCCTCATACAGGTAGGCAGGCGCTTTCCCCCCGGGCTATATCCCCAGTCCTGTCTTAGGCTTCTTTATATCCTTTACAATGCTTGGACTCACAATAGCTGGCATTTATTCTGTCACCACCCCTCTTCCCCCAAGAAATGCAAACTCTAGAGATTCTTGCATTGAGTGTAAGAGTTGAGGGTCTTAGGGAGACTGTGCAGTGAGCCTCTAGGCCGAGATAGCCCCAAGTCCTCTTAGATACAGGAGGTGTTCTGTTGAAGGTTTTTTGAGCACCTGTTTTGTTCCATCACCTCCAGCCACAATGAGCAAGTCTTCTTCTGAGAGCCGTGGACACCCCCACAGTGCCAGCTCCCCTTCAGAACGGGCATTCCCGATGCCCCCGTCCCGGAAGGCCCCTCTCAACACCCCTGGCACCCCTGTCCTCGAAGACTTTCCCCAGAATGATGATGAGAAGGAACGACTGCAGCGGAGGCGCTCCAGGGTCCTGGACCTGCAGTTCAGCGCAGACTCACCTCACCTCCTGGTCTCCCCCCCCACCAGCAGGTGACTGGCTGTGGGGCTGCTCTCTTGGGCGCCACCTTGAGCTGGCTGCATGGGTCTGGGCATCTCTACAATGCCCTGTGGATGCTGGGTTTGGGCTTTGAAAAGCATATTGTGAGTCATTGGATTTGTTGTTGCTGTTATCCATTTAGGAATGTTGATGTTTCCACCACGGTTCCTAAGTTTACAAACACACAGATTACGGAGCATTACTCCACCTGTATCAAGCTGTCCACTGAAAACGTGAGTATTTCCTGGGTGGTCACTGCAGATGTTGCATCACGATCACGGGGAAACCTAACCTTCTTGAATCAGTGGAGAATCTGTGAAAATTACTGTATTCTCCAGTGTCACTTCCTGACGCTGGTGTCACTTGGGATGATTCTGAGCTTTGGTGCGCGCCTGAACGGGCAGCCTGCTACCTGCCGTGTGTCTAGAGAAGAGTGTGGCCCGGGGTTAGTGTGCATTTTGGTCCAGCCAGAGTGGAGCCCTTTCTCCTGTCTCTGCTGATTAGAAGCTGTGTGACTGATGAGTCACCAGTGGCTCTGCTGCTCTCCCCACTCCTTTGCTGTGTAATTCAGGCTGACCTTGAACTTGCTATGTAGGCAAGGCTGCCATTACTCAAGGCCATCCTCCTGCTTCTGCCTCCTGCGTGTTGGGTTACAGGTGTGCACTGTTAACACCCACCTTCCTCCTCTTAAGTGAGAATGAGGCCGGTGCCTGCCGCTAGGGCTCCTCTGTGCCTGATTCTCGCCTGGAGGAGGAGGAGGAGGTGGAGGTGTGCGTAGATATGGTTCTGTTGTCAAGTGCCTGTGGAAACTGAGATGGGGGTAGGAAGTGAACAGCCTGTGAAAACTTAACTTCCTCTCTTCAGGGAAGCATTGTGCACAGGACCTGAGGCTCTAAATGATGAACCTTGCTGCATTTTCTGTTTCCAGAAAATCACTACCAAGAATGCTTTTGGCTTACACTTGATTGATTTTATGTCCGAGATCCTTAAACAGAAGGACACCGAACCAACCAACTTTAAAGTAAGAAGGATGTTTACTTCCTTTTATGTCTGAATAATGTTACTTCTGACTTCAGCAGATACAACAGACATTGTGTTTACTCCCCACCCGTCTCTGATTTTTCTTGGGACATGCCTATGTTTTATGAGGTTTGCTGATTTTGACCGTTGCAAAGTGTTTTTTTCTGCCTCCTCATGAACTTAACTCTGCTGGTTCGGCTAGGTAGCCGCTGGTACCTTGGATGCCAGCACCAAGATCTATGCTGTGCGTGTCGACGTCGTCCACGCTGATGCGTACAGAGTGCTGGGGGGGCTCGGCAAAGACGTCCCGTCTCTGGAAGACTCGGAGGACCCTGGTGCAGGTGTGTGGGCTGGGGTCTAGATTTAAGTCTTCTTTCGGGTGCACCAGGTAGTTATGCGGGTGACATGTTGAAGTCTCAAAACATCATTTATTTTATTGATGATACAGGCATTTTTGGAATTGTCAGTATCTCTTCTTGGTGCTGTTTCTTTCGGCCCTTTGTTGTTGCTCCTCTGTAAGGTGCTCTGATTTGGCAATGAAAGTTATTTTTCATTGAAAAAGATGAGGACCTTTCCTGGCAAATGTGAGGTCATGGGTTCAATTCCTGGTACCAAAAAAACTTTTAAAAGTGTTTAGATTTTGTTTAGATGGGCTGGGTGTGGTGGTGCACATCTGTAATCCCAGCACTCAGGAGGCTGAGGCAGAAAGATTGCTGGGAGTTTGAAACCAATCTGGGCTACATAGTTCAAAGCCAGCCTAAACTGCATAGCAAGGCCCTGTCTGTTTAGGCAAAGTTGAATAACCACCAGCCGGAGGGCTTCTGACTTGGGAATCTTTGAACAATGACTACATTAAAAGCCATGTGCTGACACTAGTAGTTCAGTTTTCCTGTAAACCACAGATTAAACAGGACCTGCTGTTTAAATTGTTTGTTTAAATTGTCAGTTGTTTAAATTGTGACCATCTCTGGGGTTTTGAGGAACTTGAATTTATCCAGTGACGTACTTCAAAGCAGTTCGTGCATTCCACACTCTTATTCCTTCTTTTAGATGAAAGTGCTGCTGAAACAGGAACAACCAGAAAGGCTCCAAAACCAAAGAAGAAGCACTCCTCCAAAACCATCGAGCAGAACGTAAACAACCTCAACGTCTCGGAAGCAGATCGAAAGTGTGAGGTGAGGAAGGGTCTCCCCGAAGCAGGGGCTGCGCCTGCCTGCTGGTCTGGGCTCACTTAAGCTTCAGGGAGTAAAGTATTTAGCTGTATCTGAATCATTATCCTGAGCTTCACAGCAAAGTCTGAAGATGGGACATTCTTCTCTTTCAGAGTACTAGAATAGAAAGAAATTGCAGGCTCAGCATGGTGGTGCATGTTGTAATCACAGCACTCAGGAGGCTGGGGCAGGAGGATTGCTGGGAGTTTGAGGCCAGCCTGGGCTGTAATGAGTTCAAGATCAGCCTGAACTATGTAGTAAGGCCCTGTCTTAAAAACCAAAACAAAACACCTGACTGCAAATTACTGAGGGATCTGGTTAGAAACTTTGGTCTTGTTTCCAAGAACACACTGCAGTGGTGAGGCTTGTTAACATTTGCTGCACACACATTGGGTGCCGTGTGCTTCCCTAAGCCAGCTGCTAAGTAATGTGCCCAAGAGAAACCTTACGTCTCGTGAGTGAGCTTGGGTGTGAGCTGGGGTCCTGACTCTAACAAATCCTAAGGAACTGCTTCAAGAAGTAGTCCTGGAGGACTTTAAACACCAACGGAGCAGATGGTGGTGCTCTACTTTTTTTTTCCCCCTAAATTTTGTTATTAAGAACATTCCTTAAGGGGTGAGACTGTAGCCTAGCATGTGGAAGTACCCCGACATCCCGGAAGTCCTCCCCTGTGAGTGTCTTTAGTTGCACCATCGTGGCAGCCTCAATGTCCTGAATGGATTCAAAACATTGCCCTTCATAATCGCCTGACTTAGAGAAGAAAGCGAAGGTTGCGTCGTACCAATCTGGTGAATAATAGGGTGAGGACGCACCATGGTGTTTCTGTAACCCTGCCTTTCTGTCAGGTGGCACTCCGTAGCAACAGTCACTAAATTTTTTATTGCGCTTCATAAAGACACTGGTGAAAGAGGACTTCAAGAACTGCTTCAGAAAACAGCTGGAACAACAGCATAAGTGTGCTCGAAGCGATGGAGAGTACTTTGAGGGGAATTAATGGCAATGTGTCAGTCACCACGATAATTCATAAAATTTAAACATTCACTATATATTTGATCATCTTGTGTATCTTCAGCTGCTTTTATTTTGAGACAAAGTCTCACCAAGTTGCCCAGACTGGTCTTAAACATGGGATCCTCTGGCCTTAGCCTTCCAAATAGCTGAGTTTATAGATGTGTGCCTCTGTGCTGGCCATCCTGGCTTCTCGAGGGCAAAGTACTGCCCACAGCCTGCCTTTGTTTTCCACTGGGATTAGCCTGAAGAGCTAGAAGGCCCTTCTTTGTCTTGATCCTGGGCAGACACGTTCAGTCCTGTTTGTAGCCATGCCGGGTATGTGGGTCCGTGCCTGAGCTGGTGTCGCCTCTCATTCGTGGTCTCCACCTATTCTCGTATTCAGGTGGATCCCCTGTTTCAGAAGACTGCAGCCTCATTCGACGAGTGCAGCACGGCGGGGGTGTTCCTCTCCACCCTGCGCTGCCAGGACTACCGGAGCGAGCTGCTCTTTCCTTCTGACGTGCAGCCGCTCTCCACCAGGGAGTCCCTCGAGCTGCCAGATTTGGGCTGGGTAGAGATGACAGACCTGAAAGGTGAGCACAAATCATGCCTGTTGCCAGAGCTTTTTAGTTGCCAGAAAGGTTTCCCCTGTGAGTGTCGGTACGGCCATCAGGCGCTCATGCTGACACGCTCGTCAGGTACCACACAGAGTGTCCTTTAGGCAGCATCCAGCTCTGCACAGTAACCCACATGTCTGCGCCACATCCCCGGGTGCCCACAGGTCACCGCCAGTTCTTGTGGCACAGGCTCGGGCTGGATGTTAGAGTTTGGGGTTGGAAGGGGCCCTTAAGAGAGCTCTCTGGCCAGAGAGGCCTTGTCCTCATTTGCTACACGTGCAGGAGACCTCGAGGAGGAGAGGACATGGTCATTTGCTTTTAGGTCCCTCTGGCAGTTAGAGGACTGACCTGTCTGTGAGTCCGGTTGGACCAGCTTGGCAAGATTTGAACACATGCCTGTTCCACCCTTAAGCCTAAGCTGGGGTCCTCGAAGGGAGCAGGGACAGGCAGCTGCCAGTGTGAAGTCAGACACAGGCCGCAAGAGCTGCGCTTGCCTGGGATTTTTTTTCTCTTTTTGGTACTGGGGATTGAGCTTTGCACTGTCCTCAGTGTTTCTTTTATTTTTTATTTTATTATTATTTTTTTTTAATTTATATTTTTATTTTTATTTGGACACAGGGTCTCAGTAAGTTTCCAAACTTAAAATCCTCCTGCCTCAGCCCCACAGAGTGCAGTGATCACATGTGTGTGTCACCGCCCCAGCTCTGTGGCCATGTTTTACAAGTTGGATAACACTGATCTGCTAAGCAAAGCCATGCAGTGTTACAGCAGCCCTTCTCATCTGTTCTGCTCTTGCCTAAAGTTTCCGGAGTGTAACAGCTTGGGACTAACAGTGTTTCCCACATTTTCTGCCTTTGGCTGGTTCTGATCCTCAGAGGTAAATAGATGGGTTTAGGACTAAAAATAGGCGCTGTCACATGGTTGCTTATGTGCTGTGTGCTTTAGAGGAAGGAGTTTTGGTTTCCCCCATAGCATAGGGGGAGAGTTCATTTCAGAACCAGCTGTCTGCTTCAGGCTTTTCCTGTAGCATTTTACTAACTCTGGTGTTGGTGGCACAGCCTGGCCCACTGTGGGGTGTACCTGTGTCACCACAGTCGGCACACGGAGGTTGGCAGCCTGCTGGTGTTAACACCCCGGCCCCTGCTGGAGAACAGTGAGGTGACTGTGCCTCTGATCTCCACTGTGCCCCTTGGCAGGAGGCATGGGGAGACCGAGGAATGCGCGCGCCCCTCTGGTCTCCCTGACCTCACTGTGCTCCCCTCCAGCGCCCTTGCAGCAGTGCGTGGAAGATCGCCAGCTCTGCCCCGCCCTGGCCGGCTTCCAGTTCACCCAGTGGGACAGCGAGACGCATACTGAGGTGTGGTCAGCGCTGGGGCTCCCAAGGGCTCCAGGCATTTCTCCAGCGGGTAGTGATTTCGATTAAATGGCTCGAGATTAGTTCTCCAGTGGGAACCAAAGCTGTGGTATCATTTTTATTTAACTAGGAGTTCAGGAAATATTTCCTTTGGTGCTTTGTAGGGATTAGAAACCTGGTGGGTTGGGGCAGAGTTGTGAACTACACTGAAGGACCATTGTGGGACCACTAGGTGGCCCTGCCCCTTGTGAGTGTACTTGGCTTTCCTTCTTCGGTGTTGCTAGGAAGGTCATCCAGGATCTGATACATGTTAGGAAAGCGTTCTGCCACTGAGCTATAAGCTGTATCTCCAGCCCTTTTAGAAAAAAGTTTAAGGTAGTATTCTCTTCAAGTTGTCTACGCTGACTTTGAATTTTGAATTCTGCCTCAGCCTCCCAAGGAGTTGGCATGACAGGCATGTACCACCACACTGGCATGTGTGAAGTCTTTTTTATCAGATTTACTCTCAAACATGGTTATTCCAGTGGCCTGTGGTCTCAGCCTGCTGTCAAGCTCGAGGCATTTCCTGCTCATTGGGGTCGAGTCCCCTGGCACCCAGTTTCCTGAGGAATTGTCATGTGTAAGGCCTTCCTTGGTATATTTTTAGCGTGGCCCCCTTTAGCCTCATTGCCACAGCTTCCAAAATAAACGGTCTCCATGGAAAACTGTTTTCTCTACGTATGCAGTTAATGGGTGCAGATTCCTGTCTCACGTTTTGCAAAACATGCCTGACAATGCAGCCTCATCCTGTGCTGCACAATATAAACTTCCTCAGTGCCTGGCTCTGGGAGAGCGCTGGCTCCAGGAGGTGTGGGTCAGGGTGAGGGCTGGCAGCCAGAGTGCGGGGCTAGGCTGGGGCAGCTGCGTGAAGGAGGACAGCCAGAGAACCCGCTCTCGCCCCTGCAGTCTGTGTCAGCCCTGGTAGACAAGTTCAGGAAGAACGACCAGGTGTTTGATGTCGACGCGGAGGTTGAGGAGTGTGACAGTGGGGACTTCATGGATGGGGCCCCGGAGGATGACTTCGATGCCAACGATGAGACCGAGCACACTGCATCGGGGGACCATGAGGAGTTCAGGAGCTGGAAGGAGCCCCACCAGCTCCAGAGCTGCGAGTAAGGCTCTCAGGCCCCCAGAAAGTGTTCCCGGGGGCACTCCTCTTCTGGGCTGAACAGGTCTTCACAGGGAGATAAGTCTTTGTCTCTGATTGGCCGTGCCAGTGGGCCGCGTTGTGCAGATCAACAGAGCCCTGTGCCTGACAGTGGAATCAATGCCTACATTGTGTGTTGGCCAAGCCACGTTGGTTAGCAAACTGACCCTGCAGGAACTCGTAAGGACAAGAAAGATTTAATACTGGAAAAAGTACTAGGACCTAAGCTGGGCGTGGTGGCACCCAAGCGGGAGGATTCAAAGATTGAGTCCAGCCTGGGTAACTTAGCAAGACCCTGTCTCAAAAATAAAAAGAGCTGGAGACGTAGGTTGCTGGTAGAGCATTGGTCTGGCATGCGTGAGGCCTTGAGTTCAGTTCTCTTACTGCAGAGTGAAACAGTGAACCTGTTACGTCGTAGCTGCTCCACTGTAGCGTCATTGCCACTTGCTCTGGCAGTGGAGATGGTACTCCCTTTTATACACTGTGCGTGCACTGGCTTTGGCCAAGTGAGTGACAGACATAGGCAGATGTATCACTTGCACAATGGCATAGCCCTTGCCAGAGAGGTACGTGGGGTGGCCAGGCAGTTCTGGTCTCTACTCACTAGTTGACCAGCTGGGAGGTCGAGCCAAGTAGAGCTAAGTACATGTAATAGGGCATGTTGGGGGAGGGCAGAGTAGAGACGGGACTGAGTACATGTGACAAAAAATGCAAAAGACCTTGGTTGGCTTTCAGTAGATGTACTCGATTGGTCATGTTACTTAATATTCAGCACGACCGGAAACAGGATCTCACAGCTCTTAAGTGTCGCAGGCCTCATAGGTCCTGCAGGGGCCATGGGCTCAGGGTCCCTCTGTTAATGCCTCTGTTAATGCCTCTGTCTGTAACTGCAGCTCTGTAGGCCTGGGGTTGGGGACAGCCAAGCTGGTGTCATTTGGGCAGAGCCTCTGGCATTGTTCAGTCTGTTAGACAGCACTGCTTGAGGGCCTAGGGTTGGGAGGTTTCTTTCTTGAGTGCAGCTTGCCTACCTGTGGGAAATGGCTAGTTGGATCATGTCTCTCAGAACTTGAGTAAAAATTTGGAACATCTGGCACCTCCAGGCGGAGTCGTCCATCCCGGCCTGTTCGCCTCTCTTCTGATTCGTCAGCTGACTTAGCTTTAGCTTGCTGGTTCCCGTCCTGCCTGCCCAGAGGTGAGGATGGTAGGCAGGTCAAGGGGTGAGCTCTTCTAGTGTCATGACCGTGCATCAGAGAAGGGCTCTCATGTTTCCTGCTGGCTATTTAAACAGACAGCTTTTCTCCCCTGGTTTCGAATAGCACAAAACCTGGGTCTCTGTCCTCCTACGTGTGTTGGGGCAGGAGGCTGCAGCTCAAGTCTGGGCTTTGCCAGCTTCAGGTCTGCTGCCCTGGGCATGGAGTTGGTCTTTCTCAGGGCACGATAAGCTTTGCTTTGGAGTGGACCTGACCCTGCCGGAGAGCCGTGAGGTGTGGGCAGTGCCCGTTGCCTTTGGGTTCTTCATGAGGCGAAGGGCTGGGACTAGATGAGAATTGTCATCTTTGAGGGAGTTTGGGCTGTTGCTCGGGTGGTGCGTACACCTAGCATGTGAAAAGCCCTGGCTTCAGTCCCTGGCCCTGTGAAACAGTCATCGCTAGGAGTCTTTTAGCCCCTTGTTCTGTGTGCCAGATGCTATGGCAGTGGCTCGTTATTTCCTATAGTTGTGTAATATTGCTCAGCTCCCTAACTAGGCACTGTTGTCCCCCTCTTACCCGTGAGGCAGGCCCACAGAGATTGCATGTGGGGTAGAGCTCTTAGCACTCAGCACAATGGGCCGTACTTCCTGCGTATGGGGATCTTTGGATGGCAGCTTCCACTCCACACAGGGGCTGCCTTGTGATTTTCATACTGCGTGGCCACGCCCAGGTTGAACCCACTGAGCCGAAAGATCAGGGTGGCTTGCTCAGGGCAGGCTGGGGTTAGCACTGGGTGGTAAACTCCACTGTCAGGCAGGAGGCTCCCGTTATGGGTGCAGGATGATAACGCCAGCAATAGTGCAGTGTTAGAAGTAGCTCTCCCCAGCTGGTCCTCCTGGCATGGTGCTCTCTAGGAGGTGCCCTATGCTGGAGAACCAGAGCACGGCCCCCTCTGCGCATGCAGGAAGGGGCACGTTGCTGGGCTGGCTGGTGCACTGCGCCAGGGCTGACCGGCAGGAGGGGCCCTGTGATGTGAGAGGGCCTGGAGAGGGTCCTGGCCATGCTGGAGGAGTATGGAGGGCTGGCTCTGTGCCCGGATTGTCTGATCTATTGGCGGTGGGGGGGGGGACCTTGGGCAGCAGGCACCTGCTGTACCGCCTGTGCAGTGACAAAATTGGTGGTGACTAGACTTTGGGAAACCTGCAGGGCCCTCATGCAGCCTGGGCCAGGCTCTCAGGAGGAAACCAGGCTCTTTACACCCTTGCCTCTTGATGCCCAGCCACTAGAACTCTCGACAGCAGAGGGCAGGGGACCGAGCGGGGTGCTTCTGTAGCAGGCTTGCTGCTGAATGACGAGGATAGGCATCAAGGTCAGTGACAGCCAGAGCGGTAGACTAGAAATGATTTTTTCTTATTTTATGGTACAAGGGATCGAACTCACACTTGCCAGGCAGGCACTTATGCCACTAAGCTAAATCCGTGGCCTCTTAGTGTATTTTAAAGCTAAGTTTTAATTACATGATAAATGCACAAATACAGTCTTTTTGTTTTCTGGTTTTTTCTTTTGATTATATAGATAAAGCCAGTCTCCTTTGAAGAGCTTTTCCCTTAACTGGGTGTGTGGAATGGCCTTGCCACCATCACCCCTAGGGGGCAGCACAGCCCTTGAGGCTAGAGCTGCCTCACTGTTCTAGCTCCTTGGAGAAGGATGAAAACCTAAAGGCCACGCTGCACAGGCCACTCAGGCCTGTGACACTCAGCAAGGAATAAAGCTAGAGACCTGGCAGATCGTGGCGGGGCCCTGAAAGTGTCTGAAGGGCTGCAAATGAAGTCAGCGTGAGCCCTCGTTCACTGAGAGCACTGCACTGAGGGGACCTGCAGCAGTGTTGGGGTGCCCTCCACCCCGGGGAGGGGAACAGAGGACTGTCGCAGTGCATGGTGTGAGGCTGGACTCGGGCGATGGAGTCCAGCTCCCAGGCCTCACCTGCTACTGCCTGTGTAGTCGTACATAGAAAGCTCAGTTCTCAGAAATAAACATGCGCAGCTCAATTTCTCTGTACCTCCTTAATAGTCTCTTAAATTAGCATTTGAGATTAGTGTTTATGAAGGACTTTGGAACATCCCAAGTACTTGCATAGACATGAGCATATGTTATGAAATCAAGAGAAACAAATGCACTGGAAAAGCGAGGGCGGGGTTGTTGGTAGGGATGTACTGTGAAGTGGCCCCGAGAAACGCTGCTCACTGTGGGAAGGTGGGCAGATGGTGTCTCCAGTGACATCGTATGTGTCTTTACATGTAGATATGTGATTGTGTTATATATAACATACACGGACACACATGCTTTCTTGTGGATTACAGGGAAACAGTGATTGCCCTTGGGGATGGAGACATTCGGACCATGTGTCCCTTTCTGTCCATGAAGCCTGGAGAATACTCCTACTTCAGTCCCCGGACCATGAAGATGTGGGCTGGCCCTGATCACTGGCGTTTTCGGCCTCGACCCAAACGTATGTGCCTCTGGGTGGGCTCTCAGGACAAGGGGTGGTGTAGGTGACCAGCCAGTCTGCTGCTAGCTGGGGACAGATGGCACAGATGAGCTGGCCTGGGATGAAGATCAGTTAAAACTGCGGGCTGTGAGTGGGAAGAGTAGGACCGCGGGGTCAGAAGGGCTGGGCCCACAGCCTCATTACTCTCGGGGAGTGTCAGCCCGACCTACTCCACTCGGTGCCTGCCGGTGGAACTGCTGGGCTGTGCTGTGTCTCAGGCTGGTGAGGCCGGCATGATGAGCTGGCTTAGACTGCAGAGGTGGACAGCAGCTTCTGTGCTTTTTGCCCGCAGAAAATGCCTCCTCCCAGTCAGAGACCAGGAAGAAGAGCACAAAGAAAGATTTCCAGATAGACTTTGACGAAGACGTTGACTTCGATGTATATTTTCGAAAAACAAAGGTTCGTACTGGATTTATCAGCATTTGTGCTTTCTTAACTTACTGTACCCCTCTCCTTTTCAGATGCGAGTTCATTGAGACTAACTGGCTTGCCTTCCCGCCTCTCTAAAGAAGCTGTTGAGAAATGATCCCAGCAGAGCTGGGAAGGATCGCTTTTAGAATGAGGGGGAGAATGCTTGGCAGAGTTGCCTTTTTACACAGATCAGGGAGATCTCTGTTGGGTGACCAGTGTCATCCAAACCCATTAAGAAAAAAAAAAAAAAACCAAGATATTTGACCATTATTATCAAAAATGCCTGAAAGCGTTTCATTTTAAATAACTAGGCTGCTACTGTCCTGAGTAAGTCCACCTTGGAGAACCAGAATTACAGGGCCACCACCCTCCCTGAGGATTTCCACTACGAGGTCAGCGCCCTTGTGCAGCTGCATCTCAAGCCAGGCATGAAGGTAAGGCCACCCTGGGTTCCTTCAGGCACGTGTGGCACGTGTGGTGACAAGTGGCTGGTGGAGTGACTTCTAGTAGCATCGCTGAGGACAGGACATGAAGGGGGAACATCTGTCGGCTGGCAGCTGCAGCAGGGCAAGGCAGAACTAAAGGGGCAGCTCGTAGGGAAGATTCAGAGACACTTGCCCAGGCTGGGCACAGTGGCACTTGCCAGTATCCCAGCACTGTAGAGGCTGAGGCAGGAAGTTAGCAAGTTTGAGTCCCATGTGCATAACTTAGTGAAACCATGTCTCCAAAAGTATAACAAGTGCTGGAGGTATAGCCCTGGACTCAATGCCCAGTACAAAAACCAAAACCACAAAGAAAAGGAACAGCCCAGGTGCTGGGTGCTAGGGTGAGTGAATGTATAGTCTTGATGCGGTTCCAAAACCGGTTTATTTCTTGGTTCCCTGGCTTCATCCTGGAACTGTGGGGTCGCTCTCCTGGTGCCTTCCGTAGCCCACACTGTCTTGCTCGTGATCCAGGAGTAGAGGGCGCTGCAGCGGCACGTGGCTCACATCCTCAAGGGTGCCTGCCTGCCAGCACTCCCGCTAGGACCCTCCTGTGAAGCTCCAAGACCGCGGTCTCGGGCCCTGATTGCTCACTGCCTGTTTGCCTGAGGCCCCTCTTGTGGTACTGTTGGCGAGGGACAGTGAGGTTTCTGTCACAGTCACAGAGCACAGTTGAGCCAAACCTGGCCTGACCTCACAGTGAGGCCCCTTGTCAGGACCATGCGTGGGGACTGCTGTCTGCAGATAGGTTGTTGGCTTGTAATGTATCTGGACTTGTATGATAAGAACACTGTGAGCTTGGTTGCTTTCCCCCCCAAGTACAGAGAATCATGGAACTGTATTACTCAGTGAACCCGTGGTCACAGTCTGGTGCAGACCACTGGACTAAGGCCCGCAGGTGCTGGCAGGGCTGTGGTCAGCGGCCTCCCAAAGGAGCGCCTGGTTCTGTGAGGCCGTGGATGTCACCAGGGGAGGGAACGAGGTAGCTGCTGAGAAGTGAAGTTGTGGGTTTTCCTCAGAATTGGTCAGGTGCGACACGCTGACTTCCTTTCAGATGGCTGTGAGCAGGGCCTCCAACTTTGGGATTTAGAGCAGGGCCAGTTTTTCACATCATACTGTACGGGAGCTGTCTTCGCAGATAGCAGATGGGGCTGCTGCGGGGGAGCGGGCTGCTCTGTGCTGCGAGCGGTGACAGCTGAGATTCTGGGAGGTCGGGCACAGCAAGGGAGCGGGATTTCCCCGACTTAGCGCAGGAGCTGTGCTTGCACATCTCTTTGTTTTCCTTCTCTCCTTCACTTTAGTTACTTAAGATGGCCCAGGGCCAGAAGGCAGGCACTGAGCATTATGAGGAAATTGGGGACTATGACTACAACAACCCCAACGACACCTCCAACTTTTGCCCCGGACTCCAGGTAAGGAGTGGGGACGCTTTCTTCCCTGCTTCCCCTCCCCTTCCCGATGGCGGGGCTGGAGGCTGTGAGCTGCTGGGCTCCTCTAGGTGCAGGTTCTGCCCCCCATGCTGGGTGCCAGTTCTGCCTGCGCGCATGCACACCCCCCTCCCCCGTTGGCCTGCACCCTGAGGCGCTGGACAGTAAATGAGTCGGGGCACAGGTGGAGCCACTCACCTGGCCCGTGAACACCAGAATCGGCTATTTTGGGATTTCCTGGGAACAGGAATCCTTCTTGTTCTCAAGAGCCAGTGAGTGTCCTGGCTGGGTAAAAAAACACACACAGACATGAAGGGTGGTGTGGTCAGTGGGGCAGAAAAGTCCACAAGATGTTTCAGAGACCCCAAAGCGGGAGACCAGACTCCATCTCTGACTTTATTTCCTGCCTGTGAGCCCAGAGGAGCCACTCTATCTTTAGGTCTTGGCTGTGGCTAAGTAATTGCCAGTTGTCATTAGTAAGTCTACCAATGAGATAGTAAATGCGTGGGGCAGAAGTGGGGAGCAGTGGCTGCATCTGCTGCCTGCCATGGGGAGAGGAAAGGCACCGGGAGGATGGTTACACCCCTGCTTCCTGGTGCAGGAGGGTGGCTGTTAGTGTAGTGGGAACCCCCTAGCCCTGAGGACTCTCTGGGAGGCTTCTCTGAGACAACGTCTCCCCTCCTGAGACCTGTGCTCTTCTTGGTGGGGGTGGGGTGCCAGGGATTGAACCGGGGGCCTTGTGTGCTGACCTGTACCTCGGCCCCCATCTTGTGCCTTTGTTACCTAAGGGGTATATTGTACGTCCACTGTCACAGGACACTTTCTGTTAAATCTTCGTTGGCTAGAAGCCACTGGCCACTGTGACTGTCGAGATGGCCAAGTTCCCTTAGCTCTCGCTGTAGAGGTCTTAGGGTGGCAATAGGTCGTCTGCAGGAGAGTTCCTATGGAGCAGAAGAACCCCGAAGGCCCTCTGGACGCGGCCCAATGTGGGACCATTGGGTGCACTGCTCTGGTTTCCTGCGCTCAGCTGTTCCGAGGCTGTTTCTGGCCCTGCCGGCAGCTTCCCTGAACGCTGAAGAGCTGTTCCCTTGCTCAGGCCGATGACAGTGATTCCGAAGAGTCAGACAACTTACTCACAGAGCCAGTTGGGACCTTTGACCTCACCTCTGAGCCCTGCCACACACCTCTGACAGCACAAGAGAATGGTGACACTCCTGAAGGCCATGCGGACATCACAACATACAGGGAATCCAACCTGGTGGCCGAGCCTCAGAAGGTAAAGATCCAGCGGTAGAGACCTACACCGTTGCTGGACTCTGTTTAGTTTACCTCCTGTCTGAGCATCCATCAGCCTGCACCCGCCCCCACTGTCTCCGTTTCCACCTGCTGCTGTCAGGTGGCTGAGTCTTGGATAGGGCTGCAGGGCGGGACTTGGTACCAGGTGGAATTAACTGACTCTCTCCAAAGAGCTCTATCATGCATTCAGTCATGGGCATGCTAGGGTGGAACCCGGGCGCTTGTGCCTGCTGGGCAAACACTTTCACTGCCCTGTGCCCCAGCGCCAAAGATCTCGGTAAGTCACATCACTAGGGCTCAGCCTGTCACCCAAATAAAGCAACTTCGAGAAGGCTGTGGGCAGAGTGGATGTGGATGCTGGTTTAGCAAGGCTGGCATGAGGCCCTGTTCAGTTAATGTTAAGTGATGGTGCATTGTATATCTGTTCCATACCAGTTCACCGGCTTGGTGCTTTCATTAGTATTTCATTCTCTTATCTCTTTTGCACTAGCACTCAATGTTAGTTTTTTTTTTTTTTTTTCCCAAGGTTAGTTTTTAATGCAGATTACCTTTTGTGGGGGTAGCACTGGGGATTGAACCCAGGGCTACTGAGCTATATTCCAGCCCTTTAAAAAAAAAAAAACAAACAGAGGCAGGGTCCCATTAAGTTGCTCAGTCAAGCCTTGGATTTGGAGTTCTCTTATCTCAGCTTCCTGATCAAAAAGAAATTTTTTTTTTTTTTTTTTTGGTACCAGGGATTGAACTCACGACCTTGCACTTACCAGGCAGGTGCTTACGCCGCTGAGCTAAATCCCCAGCCCCAAAAAGAAATTTAAAAATTTTTTTTTTTTTTTTTTCTTTTTTGAGGCAGGGTCTCTGTGTAGTTGGGGCAGGCCTTGAGCTCACTTTGTAGCCCAGGCTGGTCTTGAACTCACAACCATCCTCCTGCCTTAGCCTCCTGAGTGCCGGGATTATAGGCATGAGCCACCATGCCTGGCCTTAAAAATGTTTTTTATTTTTATTTATTTTTTTTTGAGACAGAGTCTTGCTGTGTAGTTCAGGTAGGTCTCGAGCTGACTCTGTCGCCCAGGCCGGCCTCAAATTCCCAACAGTCCTCTTGCATCAGCCTCCTGAGAGCTGAGATCACAGGCGTGCATTTCCACACCCAGCTAGGAAATTAGACATGAAGGACTTACTGTGTGTATAACTTTTTTTTGGTGGCACTGGGAATCAAACCCAGGGCCTTGTAGGTGGAAGGCAGGCACTCTGCCACTGAGCCACATCCCACATCCTCAGCCTGAGACTCTCTCTTTGGTTAAAACTGGAAGTGTTTCCCTTCTGAATACTCCTACCCACCCAAGGTAGCTGTCTGCTTGCTCGCTCCCCCAGCCATCTCCACTGTCTTCAAAAGGTCTTTTACTTTAAAAAAAAAAAAAAAAAAAACAAAACTTTAACTCCAGAGTTTTTACAGAAACCCAGTGCTGTCCTTCTGTTTAGCTTCATCTTGTCACATCCCCTTTCAGGTAAATAAGATTGAAATTCATTATGCCAAGGCCGCCAAAAAGATGGACATGAAGAGACTGAAGCAGAGCATGTGGAGCCTGCTGACGGAGCTGCCCAGCAAGGCAGCCGGCGCTGAGGTGAGTGAGGGCCGCACCCTGTGGGCCGCTCGGCCGATGGTAGCCTCTCCGGGTGCCTCTGGGTGCTGGCCTCAGGAGGTCCAGGAAGGTGTCACAGTCGGAGTGCACAGAAAGGGGATGCACATGGCAGGCTGGTGCCCGGGGCGTGTTTGCGAGTGCTGGTAACTTAAACTAGCAGAAGCACCTTTTGCTGTTTGAAAACAACAACATTCCCAGCACTCGGGAGGCTGAGGCAGGATCATTGCAAGTTCGAGACCAGCCTGAACTGGGTAGTGAGACCCTGTCTCAAAAAAAAAAAAAAGCAAAAACAAAAAGGATTTCACAACTAAACAACAATCCCAGTACTGAGTTGAAGAGAGTTTGGAATACTTGTTGCTGGTAGCAGTTTAAATTGGAAAAGGACCTTTTAGAAAGTGAAGTACATGTAACTACCTGTTGGCCATGAAATGCTTAAACCCTTCTCTCTCTCTCTCTCTCTCTCTCTCTCTCTCTCTCTCTCTCTTTCTCTCTCTTTTGATCTTTTAGAGACAGGGTCTCACTATGCAGTTCATGCTGGCCTGGAGCTCACTTGGTAGTCCAGCCTTGAACTAAACCCTTGTGTCTACTAATTCTGACCTGGGGAATGGATTCTCAGTATGAAAGTCATGGAGAAATGATCATGTTGGATTCTTTCTCCTGGGAAAGTCACCTTGATGACTTGTCCAGCTCAGTGGAGGTCTCAGGCTCCTTCTGCAGTCTCTTCCTGTCAGGGCACACTCAGAGCCCTAGAGCTCAGCCTCTTCTCTCTGCTGCTGGCTGGGAAGTGGGTATTCTTGTGGGAGATAACTCTAGTGACTCCCCTTAAATGTAAAACAATTGCTGCAACTTTGATTATATGGAGACTTATTTCCTTATACTGATACGTATAGAGCTGACTATGGTATTTTCTGTTCTCTTTAATTGGCTCTAAGCATTGCAAATAAGGCCAGCCAGGTACTGATATGTAATCTCTGAAGCCTTCAGACATCGTAGTGCTCTCTCTAAAGGATATGAGCACAGGGGCATGTTAGAGCCATTAGCTCCAGGAATGTCATTTGGGTATGAGCCTCAAGGTAGAGGCCATGACTCCCCAGGGCATAAAAATTTACATATCAAGCAACAGCCTCCTAAAGCAATTCAGTTGCTACCTTAATTGAATTATGCAAATTGATTCCTCTGCATATCTTTATCTCTGCATTTTTGCAGAGGTGCTTTTCTTCCTACCTGGCTAGCCAGTGCAAATTACATAATTCCCACCATCCTCACTGTCACTCCTCCCTGAGCCACCCCCCTTCTTCACAAGATAATAAATTCTGGGAGAGGCCTAGGATCAAGGCCTTTTGTCTGCATATCCTCTTGGGGATTGCATTTAGGACCCCTTGGCTGCCCTAAACTTGGAATATGTCTTGGTGTCTTTACTCTCACCGTGGGTTGCATTGGAGGTGGTAGATTGGAATTAACTTGCTGGGATTCCAATAACATCTCAATGGGGTTACAAATATAACCTTTTGGATTGTGAGGAAAACTAGAAAAGGGATTACGATACTTGATTGACGGAGCACCAGAGCTGTGTAGTCGCACATGTGCTGGAAGTCCTGTCTCCTAACAGAATGGGCTTCACAGGAAGAAGATTGCATTTTAAAGAGGGCAGGGAAGCTGGGTATAGTGGCTCATACCAGGATCACTGAGTTCAAGGACAGCCTGGTACACAGAGTGAGTTCTGGTGCACAGAGTGAGTTTAAGGCCACCCGAATTTCACAGTGAGACCCTGTCTCAAAACAGTAATTGTAAAGAGGGCGGAGGGTTCTGCTTGACTTGCCGATTTAATGACTCCTTATGCCCTAGGAATTCTGGTTCATTAAAGGTTTGTTCTTTTTTAAAAAATTATTTCACTAAAAAATACGCAGAAGTGGAACAGAGAAAAATAGTAGAGTAATGAACCCCCACTTCAGTAACTGAGTGTTTTAGTAGACAGTGCCTGTCATGCTCCTCCCACCCCTGCCCACCTGTGCGTCATGCGTTCTTCCCGCTGCTAGGGACCGAGCCCTGGCCAGTGCCCTCCACTGAACTGCATCACAGCCGTTTTTACTTTGAGATTGGCGCTCTCTTAAGTTGGTCTCGAATGCACAGTCCTGCTCAGCCGCTCAAGTAGCTGTGATCATGGGTGTACATCGCCACCCCCAGCCACAAGTTATTTTTGTGTATATTCTGCCCTGATGTGCTTTGGTACCTGCCTGCCTGTTGCTGAGGAGGAAGCAGGATGTTTCTAAGTGTGGGTTTTCCACCACCTCTAGCTGTGTAGTCCTGCTGAAGCTGTACATTGTTATTTTGTTGTTTTAAACTTTCCCCCAGGGTTTTGGGGAGCCCCTTTGCAGTTTCCCCTTCACCAGAATCGAAGTGACCACTGTCATGATGCTCGCTGATGCCTGCTCCAGGGGGAGCCAAGGACTCACCTTGCTGGCCTCCGGAGTCCTTTCCTTGGCCAGTGGCGCACTGGCCTTATGTGTGTGTCTTCTGTCAGGTGAACCCCAACGAAACTGGCACAGGAGGAGCCCCAGTGGGGGTGGCCAGCGAGAAGATGCTCAGTGCGCTCGCGAAGGACCTGCAGGAGAGGTGTGCACTGGCCGGGCTGGGGCTGGGCAGGGAATGCGGGCACACACAGGGCCACGCTGGGCACAGGGATGCCCTGGGGCCCCTCTGTGCTCACCCAGTGAGTCAGAGGGACAGGCGTGCTGTGGTGCCCCTAAAGCCCACTGCCTTCACTGTCCCATCCTCCTGTGCATGTGTGTGGGGAGCCAGCCTCCATCTGCCCCGCTCTGACCACTGCGCCCTCCCCTCTGATTCCAGCCTGCCCCCCACCATGGCCCAGAACCTCTCCATCCCTCTGGCTTTCGCCTGCCTCCTGCACCTGGCCAACGAGAAGGTGAGTCCCTGAGCGAGCTCTCACCGCAGCCTCCAGGCCTGTCTCCCTCGGCCTTGGCCTTCCGCCAGAGTGTCAGGCAGCACAAGAAGTCACTGGGCAAACAGTCGGCAGGTTTACCAGCCCTGGAAGTGGTGACCATGACCCAAACAGGAAGAGGTTTCATTTTGTTTTGTTTTTGAGGCAGAGTCTCACTGTGTAGCTCAGGCTGGCCTTCAGCTCACTGTGTGCACCTCACAGCTGAAGCAGTTCTCCTGCATCAGCCTCCCTAAAGGGGAGGTACAGCCAGGGCCTGGAAACCCTTCCCCGGCAGCTCAGAGAGCCGCCGCCTTAGCGCCCAGCTCCTCGGAAAGCTGAGGCGGGAGGCAGTGTGAGCCCCAGCATTCCAGACCAGCCAGGGGGCCATAAGCAGCCCCTGTCTCAGGATAGCACAGACAAGGATGAAGATGATGCCATTTCACTCGGTGCCCAGTGCAGGGCGCAGGGCTGCCCCGGCTGGCCCCTCCGCAGGAACCGCTGGCTCCCCTGCAGAGAGTGGCCGGGGCCAGCTCAGCACAGCAGGGAGAGCTCGCAGGGCTCCCACCCACAGCAGCCACGGGTGCTGTGACCAGGCAGGGTCACCTCCCGCCCGTCCCCCCGGGCGTGCACAGCCTGCGAGGCAGCTTCACTCCTGTCTTGAGGACCAGCCTTGATGAGAACCGGATCAGGGTTCTCGCCCCATCTGAGTCCGGTGTTCTGGCTCCTTCCTCAGAACCTGAAGCTGGAAGGCATCCAGGACCTCTCCGATGTTCTCGTGAGGCAGAGCAGCTGAGGCCCCTGCCCGGCCGCGGGATGCAGGGGCCTGCGGCAAGGCTGTCGATGCGCCTGTCACCGTCACTGTCTGGGTGCTGACGCCGAGGCGCTGTCTGCTGCCAACTGAAGCTGTGGTGCTGGTGACGAATCCGGCGGGCCGGGAGGGGAGGGCAGTGTGAGCTCACAGCTCTCCTGTGTGTCCCCCACACCCAGGGCTGCTGTCTGTCTCCTCCCTGCACAGCCGCTCCCTATGCCCAGAGCTCTAGTCCATGTGCACTTATAAATGTGTATATAATGCTGAGAAAGTCTGTCTGAAGCCCCATGCTGGGACAGTTGCATATCATCTGGTGTCCACTGTTGATGCTAGAGCGGGTTTGTCTAGGACCCAGGTGTCACCGGAGGGCAGGAAGTGCGTGAGGCCAGGTGGATTTGCTTTGCAGGAGCACAGAGAAGGCGAAGTCACTGCCTGGAGCAGGGTGCAGGGTGGGGTCCATGTCCGGGTGCCCGTGGATTCCACAGGGGCAGTGAAAGCTGTGAGCACCAGCTCTGGACATGCCCACCTGTCGCTCTGAGGGTTCCGTCACCAGCCTTCTCGCCCTGCCTGGAAGGAGCACGCTGTCACCACATTGCTGCTTGAGGGAAGCACACGTGCAGAGCGACACCTAGAGGCCACCTGCCCGGGAGCCTTGGTTCCTGGCATCCCAGCCCAGTGCTGCTTGAGGAGCAGTGGCACCCCACTCCTCACTCAGAGCACCCACAAATCTAAAATTTCTCCTGAGGGATTCTGTCCTTGTTGGTCCTGGCTCTGCTGAGCCCCTGGCCCCCTCCCTGGCTGAGTCAAGGTCTTGGTTGCTAGGCCGGAAGCCGCAGGGCTGTAACTGGTGGTTATTGCTGGCAGCGACTGTTTTGTGCCTTAAGCCAAGAACCACAGTGTGGCACACTCCCCCAGCCCTGCGTGTGCTTCCCAGATGGTGTCCTGAGTGTCATTCACTCTGCACTGCCATGTGTGTCAGGCTTTGAGGGGACAGCGGTACGAGTTTCCCTATTCTGGGGCCAGCGGAGCCCACTGAGCAGCGCCTCTGCCCACCGCACTTCTGGACAGCAGGGTCTGCGCCAGGCTGTTTTACGCTCCACTTCCTGCCGCTCCCGAGCTCCCCCATCATGCATTGCTGTGCCCTGAGAGTAGCGTGGCCTGGGTGCTCGTGTCCCCTCCACAGATGTGGATGTTAACCTGATACTCCAAGTGGTCAGATTATGGAGGACGCTCGGGGCGAATGGGTCATGAATGATTGGGGCCGTTACGAGAGGCCGAGTGCTCATTCACCCCTTCTGAAAGCCACCTGAGGACACGGCAAGGAGGCAGCGTCTCCCCACAGCAGGCAGCTGCCCCACCTGCCAGCCCCTGGAGTGGGGAGCCCGTCGGGGTGTCATCTCAGCCGCTCTGCATCTGCGAGCAGCAGACAAGCCTGGGGCCGGGGTTGCACTACACTTAGTTTTAGCCATGGGCCTTTCACTTGTGTTTCTTTTATTTCTCTTCAAGATTCCCTGTTCCTTCTCTATTTTCCTTACATCTGAACGTTTCTCTTTTTACTTCTTTCTGAACATGCTTGTAATAGCAACTTTGAAGTCTTTGCCGAACCCTAATCTGAATCCTTCTAGCATCAGCTGACTATTTCCTGAATATAGATCACAGATTCATGTTTCTGTGCATGCTTAGTCATTTTCGGTTGAAGCTTGGTACCGTAAGTGAAATGTCACAGTGACTTGATGCTGTCGTGTCCTCTGATGATGCACAGGTTTTTTGTCTGCTAAGCGGTGCATTTCCTGGATTTAGACCTCAGATTTCGCGTCCCTCACAGTCTGCAGTTAATGATTCTGTGCTGATCACCACCCACCTATTGCCGTCACACCAGACCACCTCTCTCTGCCCTGCCAGCTTGGGTGCTGAGCCAGGGCCGTGGCTGTCTCCGGGACTCCTCCGCCAATTTCTGGCTGCCCTGCCTGCCATGGCTCTGTCCTTCCAGCCCACCCAGCTTCTGCTTTCTGTGGCACCAACTCCCTCCTCTTGTCTATATACCCCCTTGCATATCTAGCCACAGACTTGCTTCCCGTGTTTGTGTGGGGAGAGCTGACTCACTTCGGTCCATAGATCCAATCTGAGGGATCCTGCCGGCCCAGCGTACCTGTTGGGAGCGGCATTGTGCTCACATCTGGACCTGCTTTAGTTAACTGCACTCCCGACTTCCAGTTGTTGGTTCATGGGAGGTGACTTTCAGAACTCTTGGGGAGAACAAGTGTATTTCACACACATGAGTTTTGTACCTCTAGGGTAACAGTGTCTCTGTATTCATATTTTTGTGGTTCATTCTTTGGCAGATTATTAAAAAGGTGGTGATGTGTGGTTTCCAAGGCTGAGTGTAAAACACCTTGCAGTTTCCACAGTGCTAGCACATGGGTCATTTTGCCCTGGGAGGAACGTTCCAGAAGTATTTGGAGCCAGGTGTGGTGGTGCACCCCTGTGGCCCCAGCACTTGAGAGGCTCAGGCAGGAGGATCACCGTGAATTGGAGGCCAGCCTGGGCTACACAGCGAGTTGAAGACCAGCCTGAATTAGAGGGTGAGACCCTGTCTCTGAGCAACACAAAAACAATGAAAAAGCCTGTGTGAGAGGAACCACCCCCTTCCAACAGCCCACACTCACTTAGCACCCACACGGGGCAGACGGATGCAAGCCCTTCATGGATGGTGTGGCCTTGGGTGACACTGTCTGCAGCCTTCTGGAGACCCTGAGTCAGAGCTGCCCTCTAAGCCAAAAGCACACGCCTGTAGTCCCAGCACCAGGAGGCTGAGGCAGGAGGATTGCCATGAGCTCAAAGCCAGCCTGAACCACTGCACAGCAAGACCATGTCTCCAAAAAACAAAACAAGCAGTAATAAAAAGTAAGGTTTGCATAGAAACCTGCAAGGAAGAAACAATTTACCCACTCCCAAGAGTCCGTCTAGCTTTGATACTGGTTGGGTTAATTACACTGAAATCAGCGCAGTCACGGTCAGTGGGTTCAATACTGTGACCCTTAACACTCATGATTTAAACTGTAAAACACAAACAATTGCCCATCACCCATAACTAGTGCCATTTCCTATAATAAACCTACAGTGAAAACAGTGGAATTACTATCTGGTTAAAGGTTATATTTGATACAAGGTTAGAAATCCTTTTTACTGACTGATTCATCACTGTTGTTGCAGGTTAGGTCTCCTATTTGATCAGTGTTTATTCACATTCACCCCCAGGACTTGCTGTGCCCCATAGACAACCACTCCGGGGTGTTTAACGCCTACCCTTTTGCATGTTTTCCAGCCAGTGTTTTTGTTAGATCCCCGTCTGAGAGACAGCAGGATCATCATGGCGACGCCATGACGCGCCGTAATAGTGCACACCTCCTTCTTCCCAGAAGTCCCTATGGCTTCTCCCTCCCAAAAGTCTGCCAAAGCTCAGGCATGTACAGGTTTACCCAATTCCCTGCACTCTCACAGAATAAATCCGCCCACACCAGCTAGCAGAGCCCTGTCCCATCAGAGCCTGTATCAGGAAGAACCTGCCCTTTGTCTGCAGGGAGCTGCCACAGCCTTCCTTGTGGTGACTCCCTCCGTCCCTCCCCACTTATTAAACTCTTTTCTTATCTACCTGCCTCCTCTCTTTAGTATTCTGCGCTGCTCTAGATTGAGTACAAATCACTCAATCAGTTTTATGTACATATGTTCTTGGTCATACAAATAATTTGCATTATATGATTACGCTGCTGCTTTTCTCCCCCCTCTAGCAGTATGTTTTTTTGTGTGTTTGGTTTTTTGTGGCTTTTTGAGACGGCCTTACTATGTAGTCCAGACTGGCCTCGAACTTGCTGCAGTCCTCTGTCTCAGCCTCCTGAGTGCTGGGATTGTAGGCCTGGCACAGTGTGCTTTTAAGTCCCACTCACATTGCTCTGGGTCCCAGCAGGGTCTGAGGGTTCCGACATCTCTGCAGCCCTGCTGGAGGCAAGGCTGCCTGTCCCTCGGGAGTCCAGGACAAGGCCAGTGCCTGTCTTGTGTTCGGCAGGGCCCCATGGGCAGTGCGCACAGCTCCGGGACCGGATCTCACCCTGCCCTTGGCGTCCTGTGAATGCACTCGCCTGTGATCGTCCAGTGCTCTCCCTGCAGGCGAGAGGGTGCCATGGACTCCAGTTTTCTGCTTCCTGTTTTCTCCATCCCCCGCCCTCCCCCACCCCCACCCCAGTCTCAGGAGCTGCACTGGACCCAACAACAACCACACTAAGCGGCTTTCTCATCCTCACCGGTTTATAGACCTGAGAAACTTCCCCATCGCTGTTGTAATTTGACTTTTTCTGATGACTAATGGGTTTAAACAGACCTTCTTATGTTTATTAGTCTTTGGGGCTTGCTCCTTAGATAACCGGATATATCACTTAGCTGTGCCATTTGCCTGTTTTCCTATTGTCCATCTGTCCGGCCCTTCTTCCCTCCCTCTCTTCTACTGGAGACAACCCAGGACCTCACACGTGTTAGGCAAATGCTATACCCCTGAGCTACATCCCCAGGCCTTTTTATTTTGAGTCTATCTTGCTAGGTTGCCCAGGCTGGCCTTGAATCCTCCTGCCTCAGCCTCCCGAGTAGCTGGGATTGCATCAGCATACCTGACTCTGTCTTGTTCTTGATGATTTGTAGGATTTCCTTCCATATTCTAAACCTGTGCTGCCCAGTAGGGCACTCACTAGCCAGATATAGTTGTATAAATTAATCCATCTGTCATCTTGAGACTGGCCTTGAACTCACTGGCTTTGAACTCTGTGTAGCCCAGGTTGGCCTTGAATTCACAGTGATCGTCCTGCCTCAGCTTCCTGAGTGCTGGGATTACAGGCATGCATCACCAGACCCAGCTCATGAATGTAAATTAAGATCCAGATGCTGGCTCGCACCTGCCACGTCCCAAGGGTGCAGCAGCCCGGTGGCCAGTGGCTGCCTCACTGAGCAGAGCAGGTGAGGGCGCACGGTCACCACACATTTCTCCTGGACCAGGGTTCCAGTCTGCGCCAGTTTTTCAAAGGCGTCCGTGAGGCTCCTGGCTGAATAGAATTATATGTGACCAAAATCATTGTTCCTCCTACCGTTTCTGGGTTTAGAGTTTTAAGTCCCCATGCCTTACTTCGTGTTAGTACAGTGAAATACCGCAGGGTAGCTCCTTATGAAGAAAAGAGGTTTGGAGGCTCAAGGAGGGGCACCTGACTGCTCTGGTGGACCCAGGGGCGGGCATGGGTGCGGGTGATTCCCGCAGCTCAGGGCTGTGAGCTGGAGGGGTTGGCGGACTAGAGAACTACGGAGGCCGAGGAGCACCTGACTCCCAGACCCCACCTCTGCCACTGGGGGGCGTGGCTCGGCCAGCAGATGTGGCCCCGCCCCCTTACCTCCCCCAGGGGACCGGGACAGTTTGCCTCCGTGTCCTCCCTGGCCATCCAGCTGCCACTCTCCACTCCAGCCCCTTCCCACGCCCACCTCCAGATGGCACTGTTGCCTTCACGAAGGAAGAGGGCGCCCGGGCCGACCACCATCAGGGAAGGCGGGATCCGGGCCCCTCCCGGACAGCCGAACCTCACCGCAGGCCTTGGGGGTTCCCTCCTGCGTAGTGACCCCCGTGTGCCGCAGCGCAGGCCCTGTTACAGCAAAGACGCGCTTTGGTGCCCTGTAAGCTGCCTTTGATGCATAGCAGGCACCCGCAGAACCCCTGAAAGTCTGCAGGAGTCCCTCGGTCCCACAGTTTTGAAACAGATGGCCACGTCCACGTGCATGAGGGAACGCGGCCGCAGTCACATTTGTCATCCGATGCTGAGTTCACAAAGAAAAACGAAATTTTGCCGACTGCTTCTGCTTGCAAACAAACGCCTCTGTGAGCAGAGACGTCGCAGTGCTTGGGATTCTTACCCTGAGTGGTGGACGGGGCAGTCCTTACCTAAGAAAGAGCCATGCACGCTCAGAGCTGTTAGCTGAAGAGCTCCGGAGACCAGCAGCAGAAACCAGAATTGATCTACAGTGTCCAGCACAAGTCAGCATTGGATGGTGATGGCCGGCAGCAGCAGTGACCAGCTGCTGGCTGTGTCACCTGTAGGTGTCCAGCTTTACCTGGTGACATCAGGGATACTAGCAGAGCTGCACTCTGCCTACCCATGAGTCTTACCTGACTTGCCCTTGAACCCCTGGTGACCCTCCTGCATCAGCCTCTCAAGTGCTGGGATTACAGGTGTGTGGCAGGGGCCCCACCTCTTAACAGCTGTCAGCTCCCGCACCGGCACATCTGGGACCAAGCTTCGAGCTCATGGACCCTTGGGAGACAAACCACATCCAAGGCCTAGGACCCATGAGCTCGAAGCTTGGTCCAGATACTACATAGCACTAAGTGTTCATGGATACACAGATCTGTGTATCACTTTTCTCTTTACCTGTTCTTGTTCTAGCACTGCCCATCCCTTGGGTACTTAGTAGTGTTTTAGCTCCGCCGTAAATCTTTCATTCCTCAGAATTAGTGTGGCAGTTTCCTAGGCTGCTGAAACAGTGCTACAAATACCATGGAGTAAGCCATCAGGGCTTTATTCTCTTAGAGTTCCAGAGGCCGGAAGTTCAAAATCAAGATGCTACCAGGGCCACAGGCCCTCCAAAGGCTCTGAGAAGACTCCTGCTTGGCCTTTTCCCGGCTTCCAGTGGCCCCTGGCAACCCTTGGCCTTCTTTGGCTTGTAGCTGTGTCATGTCCATCTGTGTCTCTGTGCCCCCACCCCGTGTGGCTCGGGTGGCCTCTCATAAGGGCACAGCCAGTTGGCTGAGGTGCCCACCCCGAGTGTGACTCATCCTAACTACTTATACCTGTTCCCTAACAAGGTCAAACTATGGTTATACGTGGATGTGAATTTTGGGAGAAAACACTATAATCTAGTACAGTTTGTTTGATCACATTTTTATAATTTTTCAACTAGAATTTGTGTTGAAATTGTATTGAGTTCATAGATTAATTTGTGAGAGTTAGTCCAGAGGGCAGCTTCAGGGATCAAGCCCAGGGCTTTGTTCCTGCTAAGCAAGCACTCCGCTGCTTAGTTATAGCCAACTCTCGGGAACTGGTATTTATAATACCAAACAGTCCCACTCAGGAGTACGTGTGGCCCTTCACGTATTCCAGTCATCCTTGCTTTCACCTTTGGTTAAGGTTCGGAGGATATCCTGCCCGCCCCTTCCACGTCCTTCCTCTGGGCAGCACAGCTACCCACCTTGCATGTGCTTGGTTGATTCCTTTATCCTTTGTGGCTTAACACGCCACACTTTGGGGACAGGTCCTTTTCTAGAAGAATCTCAGGAAGTTACAAATCCAGCTGCAAAAGAGCTGTGGGAGAAAAGCACAGGTTACCTGAGGGAAACCACGCAGAATCACCTGCTTCCCCGCCAGCGTGCCGTGAGTATGTTTTGCTCACTTTTTTTTTTTTTACCAGACCAACTTTGTCAGGGTTGGATCTGGGGATTCCCAGAGACAAGGGTGTAAAGCAAACAATGATGTCAGACATATCGAGTTTGTGTTCCCTGACAAACAATGGATTCTAAGGAACAATAGAAATTACGAGTAGGAAGATTTATTGGAGAAAAGGAATGGGGAGTAGGAACAGGGAGTAGAAATAGCTCCTGAGGGACAGGAGGGCCCCCAAATGGGCCACCGATGAGCCCACCTCTCAGAGTTTTAGAGAGCAAGATCATGAGGTGGGTAGAACGTGGTCAAAATTATCATCAACCAATAAGATCGCAGGTGTAGTCCCTTAGGAAATTTGACCCAATGGCAGCAGGGGCATATGGGTGACATCATTAACCCTAGTCTGTGGTCAGTAGTCTTAGTCTTGTCTTTAGCCTTGGTCTCATCTTGATGGGAGAGGCTGAGCCCCACCCTAAGGGGGTGATGGGAGCGCTCATCCATCCGGGTCATCACCCCTTAGGGACATCTGTGACTGTCCTCTCCGTCAGCCGTGCCCCAGCCATGGCTGTGGTGTGTCCGTGCGCCATGTGCCTGCCTACAGGATTTCTCCCTAGCTTGGCTGTCTGTGACACTGGCAGCTGGCTGTCCTCCAGGGGAGGTCTTCTGGCCACTGCTTCCATTCTGCGCAGTGGGTGAGACAAGAGAGCTGTTTGGTGACCTCGACCCAGGATGCGTGTGAGGTCTGTAGCCACTGGACAGGAATCTGACTGCATCCGCAGTTCGGTCGCAGCACCTCGGTTCTCCCCAGCAGAGAGCCTGGTCACAAGGACCAAGCAGGAGCCTAAACAGGCTGGCACACAGCAGGAGCCATGTCACCATGTGCTCCCTCCAGGTGGCGCCCAGCCCCAGCCAGGCTCAGTCAGTCCCCAGCCCACCTGGTGGTCTCACCTGCTGGCCCTGGGCACCCCTGCTTACCTCACCCAGAAAGCATGAGAATGCGTGCACACTCTTGGCCCCTGTGAGGACCCGTATCCACCCATGCAGCTGCAGACCCGGCCCTCCATTCTCCAAGACGTCCACTAGGACCTGTGTGGCCAGCGCCCTCGAAGGGTTGGATACACAGCCACCGTCCTTACATCCACTGGGTGGCGCTATTGGGGCCTTCAGGAGGCCAGGCCTCAGGGTCACCCTTAGGTCCTGGGAGCAGGACCTCCAAGAAGGTTGTGAAACCCCAGCCTCTCTCTCTGCTTCCGGGCCCATGAAGTGAGTGTTTTGCTGGGCTCCTTCCTCCCTCCACGATTCACCATCCTCAGCAGAGGCCCGAAGCCGCAGGCTACCTGGTCTTGGACAAGAACTTCCAAAACCATGTGCCACAGTAAACCTTTTCAGTTTGTAAGTTAATCTGCTCAGGTGTTTCATTATAGTGACACGAAGCTGACTAATACAGCAGCTTTGGCTGAAATGAAGGATGTTAGGGGCAGAGAAAACCACGATTAATACTGACCCCAAGACGATGTAAATTAAGTAGCTAAAGGACAGGTGACCCTTCAGGCAGCAAAACATAATAAATGAGTAAATACAGGAATGGTGAAAGTAGCTGGGTGTGGTGGCGCATGCCTGTGATCCCAGCACTCTGCGAGGCTGAGGCAGGAGGATGCAGTTTAGCAATTTAGCAAGACTTTGTCTCAAAATTTTAAAAAAAGGCTGGGGTTGTAGCTCAGAGAAAGTCCTGGGTTCAATCCTCAGTACTGAAGAAAATAAAAAATAATGGTGGTGAAAAAAAGTTTCTGTACAGTAGGTGTAGTATGCGATCCTTTTTATACACTTAGTTTACAGTACAAAAAGAGTCATTTTTTGTTTTTTTTGTGTGTGTGTTGGGATTACAAGCCTGCACCACCACACCCCTGAAGGAGTCATTGTTATAATCCTCATTTTACAGATGAGGAAATTGAGGTAGGCTGAGCCGACTGACCTCAGTTTTCTCAGCTGCGTAATGTGGTAACACTAGGACCTCAGCGTCCCTGTGTTAAATACCAGGCGTTTACTTGAAACGACCTTCTGCTTCCTCCAGTCCGTGTGCTGTTTCTGAGATTCGTTTCTGCTGCTCTTGACTCTAGCTCACCATGTGTGCCACGCTGCAAGTCTTCCATTCTCCTTTCGGGGGAGGGCCTCCCGGATTAGGAACCCAGATGGAATGTGACAGCAGAGGACCCTGACTAGGGGGGATGCTGGGGAGATGAGGGCGGGGGAAGCGTCTGGGCTTGGCCTGTCAATCATGGCTTGGTGGGCGTGGCCTGTCAATCATGCTGCTCCAGGACCTCTGCAGGGAAACCGGCCTCTGCTCGCACCTGGGATCCCAGTGCTGGCTTCATCTCTTCCGGAGAGAACTCAGGCAGGTGCTCTATAGGACGCCTGGATCCACGTCAGCCTGAGGAGTGGGGACACGGAAGACAGCAGACCCTGTCTCTCTGTGGCGCACCCTGCACTTAGCTGAGTGGACTGCTCCTCCTGCCGTTACACAGTCTGCAGAGCATATTTCTTCTATTTTATTTTATTTTATTTATTTTTTATTTTATTTATTTTATTTATTTTTTATTTTATTTTATTTTATCTTTTTGAGACAGGGTCTTGCTATGCAGTTCAGGCTGGCCTTGAACTCACTTTGTAGCCCAGGGTGGCCTCAAAATAACATGGGTCCTCCTACCTCAGCCTCCTGTGTGCCAGGATTACAGATATGAGCCACCACCACACCCAGCCTTGCAGAACGTATTTCTTTTCTTTTCTTTTCTTTTCTTTTTTTTTTTTTTTTGGTCTTTCTGAGACAGGGTCTCACTATGCAGTTCAAGCTGGCCTTGGGCTCACTTTGTAGCTCAGGCTGGTCTCAAACTCATAATGATCCTCCTGCCTCAGCCTCCCGAGTGCTGGGGTAACCTTTATCTTTAATAAATGTAAAGCCCTGTTATCTTTTTACCTTTTCCACTTGCGTTGATCAATTCCTTGTTCAGAACTGCAAGAATCTAGAAACCATCTCTAGACGGAAACCAACCCCCAGGCCCAGCTCACAATGCCATCGGGAGAAAGATGGTAGGGTTAGAGGCTGCGGATGTCTGGGAGAGGAGAGGGGGAGGAAAGAAGGCTGCACAGGAGGAGGCTGGGACCCTAGGGAAGGCTTAGCCAGAAACCTGTACCCCACAAATTCAGTCCTGCCCTGGACCCCCCACATCACCCCCAAGATGTGAGCCTCCCCCAGGGCTCAGGAATGGAGCTGGCCCCGCTCCCAGGCCTGCTTGTGGGCTTGCTCAAGTGGGGTGTCCCCCACAGCTTCTCCGCAGCAGGAGCCTCCCTGTGAGAGCTCGGGGACAGGGCAAGGGCACCGAGGCCCTTTAGGGACAGCGGCATGGTGGGGGGGGGGTGCAAGTGTGTGATGAGAGATCTGAGGCCATGGCCCCGGGAAGACTGGTCGCTCACACCCAGGTCTCCCCCAGGTACTCCCCGTGTCCAGGAAAGCCCCTGCCCAGCTCCTGGACCCAGCCCAGGCCGGCTTCCTGCTTACTCAGACCCCCAGGAGCCCCGGCGCCCTTTCGCTTTCTGTTCAGCACAGCGTCCCCCTGACCTGCTGCGGGCTCCCTTCCGGCCTGCCGTCACCCGGGGCTTCCCTTCGCGGCCGAAGAGAAACTCGGCCAGCTCCTTAGAGGCGCGGTGTGGGGGGCGAACCGGGCCCTGCTGTGTCTCCTTCCTCGGCGGCGTCAGCCCCGCAGTCAGGGGGGACAGTGCCGTCCCCACTGCCACCCTCCATCTTCACCAGTGCTGTACCCGCCCCCAAGACGCCTGGGAATGTCACCCCCTTCCAGCTTCTCCTGTTCCCTGGTCAATTTGCCACCGCTCCCCCAGCACTTTATTCAGAATAATTTCGATACTTCTTGAGAAATACCTGACATAATATTCATCTTTCTGAAACGTGCCAAGCCAGGCATGGTGGCGCATGCCTGGGATCCCAGCACTCCGGAGGCCGAGGCAGGAGGATTGCCATGAGTTTAAGAGGACAGCCTGAACTACATAAATGTGCCAACTCCGTGGTTTGGGGTACAGCCTCAACGTTGTGTAGCTACCTGCACGATTGTAGCACAAATTTACAATGTTTTCCTCACCCCAGCCTGAATCCCCACCCGAGTTGTTATTCCCCGTTTCCCTCTTCCCAGCCCTTGGCACACACTAATCGATTTCCTGTCCCTGGATTTCCAGTTTTGGACATTGCATGTGAATGGAATCATATGACACACGGCCTCGTGTGGCTGCTTCCGTCTCTCAGCGTAACCTTTCCAAGGTCTGCCCCTGCTGCGGAGGGAGCCTGCTCTTCACGGTGTGTGTGTGGGGGGGTGCTGGGGACTGAGCCCAGGGCCTCGCCCTGCCGGCCAAGCGCTCTATCACTGGGCTATACCCTTTAAAATGTTTTATTCTGGACAGGGTCTCACTAAATTGCCTGAGCTAGCCCCAAATTTGTGATCCTCCTGCCTCAGCCTCCTGAGTAACTGGGATTATAGCTATGGGTCACCATGCTCAGCTGGTTTCATACTTTCTTTTTTCCTGCCTTAAGGCCCTTTACACTAAGTTACATCTCCATTTCTCTCTCTCTTCTCTCTTTTTTTTTTATATTTGACATTTGGAAAGAAATGTTTGTTTTTAATTTGTTTTTTGGAGGTTATGCACTGACATAATTCAAACATAAAATTACAGAAAAACATACAGTGAAGTGTCTTTCATTTCTGTTACACATTCTGTTCAATTCCTCCCACGGTAAACATGATACTGTTTTTTGTTTGTAGTTCTCTGAAATTACTTCAACGATTTACAGGTAAATATAAATACATGTATATATGTTTGTTTATTTATTTGTTTAATCTTTTTGAGACGCAGTTTCAACGTGCAGTTCAGGCTGACCGTGAGCTCCCTTAATAGCCCAGCTTAGCTTTGAACTCAGTGACCCTCTTGCCTCAGCCTCCTAAGTGCTAGGATCACAGGCATAAGTCACCCCAGCTGGCAACTTGTGTTAGTTTTTACACCCAAGGCAACAAACACATATTTTTGTGTTCCTAAAGATGTAGATTCCCTGATATGATTAAAAAATAAAGTTGTAAATACTGTAGTGGTAAAGTGGGTTACAGTTATAAAAACTGGTGTTCTGCCCCCAAATAAGATAGGCCCATGTCCCAGTTCTTAGAATCTATGAATGATACCTATGGGAAAAGGACCTTTGTAGATGTAATTAAGGATGTTGAGATGAAAGAGGTCATCTTGGATGATCTGAGTGGATTACTCTGGTATCCTGAATTACTATACATTGAAACGATAAATTCCCTTGGAATGTCAGAGGGAAATTTAAGACAGAAAAAAGACATTTGGAGCAGGTGATAAGGAAAGAGGCAGAGACTGGGGCAAGGTGGCTATAAACTGAGAACACCAAGTCATGCCAATTGCCACCAGGCCCTGGAAAAAGAAAGGAAGGGGTTCTTTCCTAAAGGATTTGGAAGAAGTGAGGGCTTGCTGATGCCTTGATTTCCTATTTCAGGCCTCCAGAACTGTGAGGGGATTCATCTTAGTTGCTTTAGCAAGTTTATGATAATTTGTTACAGCAGCCACAGGAAACCAATATACTAGGTCTGCATTCCTTTCCTCCCTCTTTTACTTCCTTCCTCTGTCTGTCTCTCTCTTTTTTCTTTCTTTCTTGTGCTGTGGGGATTGAACTCATCACCTTTGCACTGAGCTATATCCCTAGCCCGTTTTGTGTTTTGTTTGGATACATGGTTTGAGTTACTAATTTACCCAGGTTTGGCTCAAATTTGTGATTCTCCTGCCTCAGCCTCCCAGAGTACTAATGATATAGGGGAATGAAACTCCCGACCTACTATGTCTGCGAGTTCGTGTTCTCTAAAATCGAGGAATGAATTTTAGGAACGACAGAGGTGAAGAGTAGAATGTATTTTTTGAGAGAAAGAAAGCTTCTGTCTGAAGAGAGACAGAAGGGGTCCCGAGCGGGTTGCCCTCTTCTTTTCTCTTTCTCTCTTTCCTCCTTTTTTTTTGTCCCTGTCTGTCTGGCTATAGATCCCTCCCCTTCAGCTTGGACAGTGTCTTGCTAAGACACTAAATTACAGGGGTTTCATCCTCCCTGAGTGCTGGGATTGCAGGCACGCGCCAGCACACCCATGTCACGGCTGGTAGCGTTCCACTGTAGTGAACATGTCTCCTTATCCGTTCATCAGCGACTGGACACTCGGGTTCCGCACGATTCTGTGAACATTCGTGTACACATTTTGTGCAGATATGTGGTTTCAGTTCTGCTGGCCATAACCGCTGGGCTGTATGGTCATTCTATATTTAGCTTTTTGAGAAATCACCTCATTGTTTCCCAATGCCACTATTTTTGTTTCTTAACTAATTTGTAAACTTGTTCCATGGTAAGAAAAAGTAGTTTAAAAAACCCGATTGCGCAGAAACTATCACAAAGAATCAACAACTGGATCTCGTATTATTGAAAAGCTTAGCTTTTGCACAGCCAATAAAGTGAAGAGACAGCCCGCAACATGAGAGAAAATGTTTGCTGTTGTTTCTCAGACAAAGATCACTATTGAGAACATAGAAAGAACTAAAAAAAAAAAAAAAAAATCAGTCCTCCCAGATTTAAAGACCCAGTCCAAAAATGGGCATCCGAGATGAACACGCACTTCTCAGAGGAAGAAATGCAAACAGCAAATAAATATGTGAAAAAATGTCCAACATTCTGGTCATTCAAGAAATGCAAATAAACACTGAGATTTCACCTCACCCCAGAAAGAATGGTTATTATTGACAGTGATTTTTTATATTTTTTTATTTTTTATTTTTGGTAACTGGGATCAAACTCACGACCTCCAGCTTGCCAAGGCAGGCACTTACACCACTAAGCTAACCCCCTTACCACAGAATGGTTATTATCAAGAAATCAACCAATAACAAATGCTGGAGGGGCCACGGGGGAAAAAGGAGCCCTTCTCCGCTGTTGGTGGGAGTGCAGACTGGTGCAACCACTGTGGAAATCAGTGTGGAGATTCCTCAAAAAACTAGGACTAGAGGTCCCATTCAACAGAGGTATTCCACTTCTGGGTATCTTCCCAGAGGAACTGAAAACACCAGACCACAGCAATATGTGTGCACCCATGTTTATAGCAGCACAGTTTGAAATAGTCAGATCTTGGAAACAACCTAATGTCTATCGACTGAGGAATGGATAAAAAAGATGTGGTATTTTTATACAATGGAGTACTACTCAGCTATAAAGAAGGGCAAACTGGAGACTTTTATAGGTAGACGGATGCAACTTGAGACCATACTCGTAAGTGAAATAAATCAGAAACACATGTGTAAACATTGTATTGCTTCACTAGTGTGAAAAGCTGAAACAACATGTATATGTGTATGTATATAAAGAATACTTAAGATAGTTACAGTACCGATTTCTCTGAGTTCACTGAACAGAAGGATTTGTGCTGCTGTTGTTCAGACAATGGAATGCAGGTGTCTTGTGCTCTGGGTGACGGATTTGGGGATGACAGTGTGCCAAGTCTGTGCCAGTGTTGCCCCGATTGGCATGCTTTGAAATTTTATTTTCTTTTTTTCCTCTTTGAAATAAAATGAATTTAAAAAAAAGAAAAAGCAGTTCAAACATTGCCCTAAAATCACACATCCAATCACGTCACCCATCCCAACCCTTCCCAGTTCACCCCTTTTCCCTCACACCCTCTGCTACGCACTGAGCAGCGTGCACACGTGTGCACATGCAGACACGCGCACACACCTTTACACACGTGACCTTTCCTACACACCGCATTCTCTGTTGCAGAAACGCAGGGGTAACTCCCGTCTGGCAGCCTCACGGCACAAACTTCCACGGCACAGAAGACCACAGGTGGCCTTTATTTATCAGTGAGCGTGTGGGTTAGGGTTCTCCAGGGCGACAGAATCCGAACATCATATAGAAACACAGACAGCGTATGATAGAACTATGACCCATGTTTAATGAAAACACCGTAACAGTGAAAGACCATTCATCCCTTCAAAGTGCCCCTCCCGGTTGAGCCCGCACATCCCAGCGCCCTCCCCGCTTTCTAAAGCAGCTCTCGGGAGTCTTCTCTCCTGTCTTTAGCATGGAGATGCCATCTGGGTTTTTAAATGACACTTAAAAAGCCAGGTATGTAGTGCATGCCTGTCATCCCAGCAGTCTGGGAGGCTGAGACAGGAGGGTCACAAGTTGGAGCCCATTCTGGGCATCTTAGTGACTCAGTAAATCTTGTCCAAAAGTAAATAGATAAATATAATAAAAGCTGTGGATATAGCTCAGGTCCTGGTTTCAATCTCCCTTACCATACACACACAAACAAAAAAAAAAGGCTAAAAAATGTATTGTAGGATCCTTAGGCATCATGCCAAATCCAGGCGCAGGCCGGGGGTGTAGCTGAAGGGTGAAGTTGTTGCTTAGCATACAGAAGCCCTGGTTCACTTCCCAGCAGGGCAGGAAAAAAAAAGAAAAAAGCAGAAGTGCCCGAGGCTGGCGCCCTGCTGGGGGGAGCAGGACTACTATTGTGGAGGGGGGATATTCTAGCATCACCTGAGGCAACACCCTGACCCACAGGATGGGGGGGTGGGGGGTGGACAGAGAGGCCATTCCTGGGTGGTACTGTCATTACAATTTCCACAAGAATAAGTCTGGTGGCCCTGAAACAAGGCCAGCAGATCGATGTAGCTGCTGGTTTCAAACAGGAGCCTAAAGAGAATTCTTTCTGTGGTCTGTTGGCCATTTCAGAACTTTGGAAATGTAATGGTCAGTTCACCAGAAAGAAATAGCAGGTGAGTATGGCAGATTTTGGGGAGCCTGCAGGGGACAGACCCTGGCGCCTCGGGACCTACACAGTGCAGTTGACTCGGGGTGCCGGGAGAACAAGGGACTCCCCCCTCTCTGGGGGGTGGCTGAGAGTGTGGCAGACTTTCAGCAGCCCTAAGGAGAGAGACCCTGGCACCTCGGGACCTGCACCGTGCAGTTGAACTGGGGTGCCGGGAGAACAAGGAACTCTTCCCGTCTCTAGGGGGCGACTGTGATCCTGCCTGCGTGTGGACTGAGAATCAGACATTCATGTGCCCTGTCCCCCATCCCATGCCCCCCCCACAGCAAGTGGGAGCCAGTGAACTACACATCTTGTGAAAAGATTGGCTATGTTATTTAGTATGAGCTCCCCATTTGCAAAGATAAGGACAACCATTTGGAAGAAAACAAGAGACAATATGACAGATAGTGAAGATCTCTGGTTGTCTAGCTTTGAAATTTATGCTTTCTTATGTCCCATTCTGTTCTGTTTTGTTGTTTTACTCCCTTTTAAAAGAAAATAAAATTAAAAACAAAAAGATGTGCACCCTCATGCCCAGTGACTTCCTGAATTTTAATGTTTTTAGTTTTTGTATTCAATATATGTATAGGTGGATATATTTATTTTCATATAATGTATGTATTTTCTTAGTTATATTTGGTAAAAATTTTCATGTTTCTGATGATATTCACAATTATTTTAATAATTGCATCACAGTTCATCATCATTTTGCTGTATCTTGTTTACCAAACAGCTGCTTTCCCTAGCCAGGCCTGGTGGTATATGCCAGTAATCCTAGCACTTGATTGGTTGAGGTGGCAAGATTATGGATACTTGGCCTATGTAGCAAGTTCAAGGCCAGTTTGGGCTATGGAGTGAGACCCTGATGCAAACAACCAACCAGCCAGCCTAAAATGCTAGCCATGTCCAGTGGGGCACACTTCTAATCCCAGCAGTCTGGGAGGTTGAGACAGGCGGTCACAAGTATAGGCCTAACATGGGCAATTTAGCAGCTTAGGGAGACTCTGCTTCAATTGAGAAGGGGCTGGCTGGGCATAGACTTCCGTGCAAAAGCTCAGTACTACCACCAGCAAGAAAAAAATAAAATCTTAGTTATTTACTGAATGCCATGTGTTAGGAAAAAAAAAACATGTAAATTTCAAACATTATGGGAGAAATTAACCATTAAATTGTTTATTAAGCCAAAACAGATGATTGTGAAAAATCTTCAAAAGACATAGAAAATGATGTTTCAAAGACCCACTATGGATAACTTCTTAACCTGCTTTATCTACTAGATACAGAATGGGAGAAACGAGATAGAGCTAGGCAGGACAGATGTGGCATATTCAGTCGTGTACCAGAACCACAATGACATGGTGATGGATGGCTGAGGCTTTGGTACTATATAGTTAATTTTAAGGCAAAATCCTAGAGGACATGGATTATGCCCCTCTTATCAGAACAGCCCTCAATATGGCTCACCGTTATAACATTTAGCCTGGAGCCTTCATGTGGCTGGTTCTGTCCGTACCCTAAGAATACTTGTGCTTTACTAGCCTCTCACTTGATACTATCAAACTACCAGCCTTCTCTTAGTTAAACACTCTGGTACTGTGGTAATTAGTTTGTTACCATTTGCAAAAGTCTACTGTAACTACTGGATTTCTCCAAGGATTTCCTGAGAATGAGATGTTGGTGATTAAGTTTTGAAATATTTGGTTTTAGCGTGAGTCTTGGAGCTTTGGAGTATTTCTTGACTAGGTGAGTCAGTGTTCTCCGGTGGGTTCTCCTTCCCGTGAGTGCTTCTTGAATTATATTACTTCAAGGGAATAAGGGAGTTTATATGTTTCAGTTGTTTCAGTAGTGAGTGTTGATAACAGAATTCTGTCATAGGCTTAGGATAATTAAGACAGAATTGGAATTAATCTTGCAATATGTTTCAGTTTTTATTTATGCTTGTTTACTCATTGAAACTAGAGCTGTGTTTAGTATCTTCTGTTCAATTTTGAACTTTGTGTTTTGGCTCTGTCTTGTGTTTTCATAGTGACATGAATTTCTTTTGATATTTCATATTTGTACTGAAATAGTGTCAAAAATATTAAGCAATGCATGGCATAGTGAGTGTTTATATATCATCAAGAATAGTGCATTCCCATATATTCCCATAAGATTCCCATTTGTAATATTGAATCTAAAAGTAATATATGGAAAGGTAAATTGTTTTTTGTTCATTTGCAGAAAAAAGAAAAAAGAGTAAGTCTGAACCCCGGCTCAGCCCCGTGCCCAGGAAGTGCACAGAGAGGGAGCAGCTTGAAGGCACAGGTCCATCTCCCCTGGCCACTAGCGCCTCCAGGTGCGCTCCCAAGCCACCTCCTGCCTTCCGCCAGGCAGGTCCCCCAAAGCCACAGTGGTGCGGCACAGCGCGGGTGACGCCCAGGGGCTGGGACTGCGGCACTGTCCCTGGCAGCTCAGCTGGACAGAGCCACGTGCCGGAGTGCCCAGGGCCCAGCCCATTCACTGCACCCCCAGGGTGGCCCGAGGGGGCAGGATGGCTTGTCCCCAAATGCCCCGGCATCCAGGCCAGCCCAGAGTGCCGTCCCTTCCGGTGAGCACAAACAGGCACAAGCCGTGGCTAAAAATTCACAGGACACAAACTTTATTGTGACATCTCAGAAGTCTGAATTCTCTTCACAGGGATGTGTGACATCCCGGGGCCCCCACCCCGCCCCGGGCAGTGGCCACGGATGACTCCATGTGGCCTTGCGGAGGTGCTGTGCTCCACCTTCCCTCCTCCTCCCTGCCCTCAGCTCCGGGCTGCAGGGAGACTGTCACCCCCTCAGCTGTGACAGGAGGGATCAGGCCACCCTGGGATGGCAGACAGCACCCAGCTGGGGGTAATCAGGCTTCCTCTGGCCGCGGTGTCTCTTGCTGGGGGCAGGCAGGGAAGCCGCCACCTCATCCTGCTCTGGCTGCTCGCCGGCTTTCTGACCACACGAGAAGCCAGCAGGGCCACACCTCCTCTGTCCTCTGTCCTCTGTCCTGGGGGCCAGGCCCAAGCCAGGCCCACCTGCCACCCGCCTGCCCGGTGGGAGCCTTCTCAGGAGCCGCCTCCAGGCCTCCGTGGCTGCACGGCTGCCACCCCGTCAATCTGCCAGCGGCACATGGGGCACTTGGCCGAGTCCTCGAAGACGCGCCAGGCGCAGGCGCTGCAGAAGTGTGGGTGGCCGCAGGGGACGAAGCGGGTGTCGGCGGCGCGGTGGAAGCAGATGATACACTCTTCCCCTGGTGGGGCTGGAAGGAGACGCGGAGGCTGGGACACCGGGCTTCCTGCGCAGGGCCCGACCCCAGCACCCCAGGACGGAGACACGCAGGGCACTCCGGGAGGACCCAGTCACCGTGCAAGCGAAGGACAGAATCTGGGGAGAAGCTATAGGGACGTGCAGGGTCCCTGTCCCAGCAAGGTTTGGCCTTCCATGGTTTCAGTTGCCATGGAGACAGTGCATGGAAAATTTCAGGGTAAGAAAATCACAAATTTCAAATAATCGTTTCCACATACATTGTCACAATGGTCCTAGTAGTAGTTACTGTTGATGTCTTTATATGCCCAATTTATAAACTAGGAAAACCCGAAGTATATGGGATAATCCATAATTTCAGATATGGGTGTAACCTCTGAGGATAAAGGGGCAGATCATGTAAAATATCTAAATATATATAAAATAAAACTACAATTCAGATAAAAGAGATGTGAGGCCCCAATGCTTCCCCACATACTAAGCACTAAGAAATGCTCTAAAATCTACCTCAGCACGGGTGACTTTCAAAAAATTCTGAATCCCTTACTCTTATTCGGTAAAGGTTTAAAATAAATGTAGAGATGGGTGTGGTGGTACACACCCGTAATCCCAGCACTTGGGAGGCTGAGGCAGGAGGACTGGGGCTAGTTTGAGGCCAGCCTGCTCTACACAGTGAGTCCACGCCCAGGCTGACCTACATAGAGAGACCCGGTCTCAAAACACCACGAATCAATAAATAAAATAAAAAGAATATGAATTTCTTTCTTAAAGCAAAACAAGATGTTGCTTTTCTTTCTTTCTCTCTTTTTTTCTGTACTGGGATTGAACCCATGATATTCAGAGAGCTACAACCCCTCCCTCCTTATTTTTTAAACTTTTGAGACAGGGTCTCCTTAAGTTGCCCAGGCAGGGCTCAAACCTGCAATCCCCCTGCCTCGGCTTCTCAGAATGCAGGCATTAAAGGTGTGCGGTTAGAATTTGTAAAGTTGGCCAGTGTTGCTGAAGGCAAAACTGCTTTTAGGTTTCTGTCTTTCCTTTCTTCCTTCTTTTTTTTCTTGTCCTGGTACTGGGGATTGAACTCAGGACCTTGGACTTGCCAGGCAGGCTCTGTGCCACTGCGCTGTGTCCTCAGTCTGCTTTAGGTTTCTCTGGGGCAGAATCAAATCTGGCTCAAAGACTGAGAGACACGCTGAGGGGTGAGGAAAGACGCGACTGTAAGCACCCTGAACCCCACTCCCGGTGTTGGGGCCCGGGGACCCACTCACCTTTAGGCTCCAGCTCTGCTTCCTCGCTGGGGACCCCCAGGGTGGCCGTGGTGCTCGAGCTGGCTCCGGAGTCTAAGACAGAGCGGGGACTCAGGGCCCAGGCCAGTCCACCCCTTCCTCCCCTGGGGGATAGTGCTGGGGGTCGGGAGGATTTTCAGGCCCAGCTGAGAATCCTCGGGCTGCGACTCTGCCTGCCAACCCACTTTCCCTAAGGCCTTCCTCTCTGCTCCCCTCCTCTTCACACTGACTGCACCCTAACTCCAATGCTCAGAGGACTCCCCAGGGCCAACTCCGGTCCCCCCACCCACTGCACTCGGCAGAGCGGAAGCTCTAGGGCCGAGACCCCGCAGCTACGGGGAATTATTTTATTTTATGAGCAAATTTGCTTGGGATGCGGAGGGCCCACACGCCCAGGAAAACGCCAGAATTGCTTGCCGTAGGCGCCCCTGTCTCTCCACCCTCCCGGAACCCGGGTCCTCTGGCTCGGCCTGCGCACCCCGCCTGGGGGCGCCTAGGGGCCCTCGCGCTCCAATTTCCTTTGCTGCCGCCTTTGGCGCCGGTGACCTCTGAGACCGCAAGGCCCGGCCCACACGCCCCTCCTTCGTGACGGCCTCCTATGGGACGTGCGGGGTGCTGGTCCCGGCTCCGGTCCTCCCTTGGGGACAAGGCTGCCCTCCCCGTGGCCCGCCCGACGGCATAACGATGAATATTCGCGGGGCGGCTCTGCCGCGCCCCTCCCAGGCCTCACCCAGCAGCTCGATGGCCTTGGTGGTCCCGTACACGTCCATCACGGCCCAGAGCGGGGAGCCCAGCCGCACGTCCTTGCGCAGCAGCAGCGGGCGCCCGGCGTTGACCTTGGCGAAGAGCCAGCCGCGCCGGTTCACCCAGAAGCAGACCACGTTGCCGGCGCGCACGCAGCTCTCGGGCAGCACGGCGGCCCACGTCGGGCTCTGCGCCTCCAGGTCCGGGCACACGAAGGGCGGCAGGCCGGGCGCGGGCACGCGCGCGGGGTCCAGGCGCGTGAAGCCCACGCGGAGGCCGCCGCACCAGCCGGGCTCCTGGCGCAGCACGCGCAGGGCCACGCGCTCGCCGGGCCGCACGGGCCGCTGGCTGAACACGATGCCGTCGCGGAACGAGGCGCCCCTGCGCGCCGTGCGGCCGTGCTCGTCCACGCGCACCTGCGCCCCCTGGGCCGCCGCGTGGAAGCGCAGCGCCTCGGCTGGAACCTGCGCATCTGCGGGACAGGGTGGGGACGAGAGATGCGTCGGTGCGGGCTGGAACCGGCCCACTGGCTCCTTAGGGAACCCTCGCACCCCCGGGGACCTCAGCGCCCTGGGGTCCCCCCACCTCCCCTTGGGAACCCGATCCATCCGCCCCCGCCCCCCGGGGCCACCTTGACCCCTTGAGCACCGCCTCAGCCTGTCCCAGGAGCCCCCAGAGACCGGTGTGGAGCGGGTGGGAGGCCCACCTCGCCCATCCTGGGTCTGATTCCCCCGGAGCCCCCAGGCCTCAGCCCCCCACCTTGGGAGGGTGTGGCTGGAAGTCACTGGCGGTGACAGGAAGGCGGCTGGGTAGGGGCATCTTTGATGCCCACTGCGCTGGCCCGGGGCTGCCCTGGCCAAGGAGGGCACACGGCTGTGACGGTCCGTGCGGGCACCGTTTGCCTCTGCCTCTCTGCCCTCACTCCCCCCAGAGTGACCTCCTGGTCCTGGGACAGAAAGGGACCCAGCAGCGCCCCGCAGCGGTGCGGGCTGGGGCTGGAGATGGGTCTGAGGTCAGCGCCTGGGGAGCCCCAGCCAGGTCCAGCCAAGGCCCAGAAGGGTTTCAGAGCTGCGGGACTTCTTGCAGGTGCCGTCTGCTGGGCAGCAGGAAGGACCGTCCCCTCCCAGGCAGCCAAGCCCTCACTCCGTCCCAAGGTCTGGAGTAAGCTGCACCGGGGGTGCTGCGGGGACGCCCCTGGGGTGGCAGGGACTCCATCCGTGAGCCCACAGGCCACAGGTAAGCACCGGAAATGCCCTTGCCTGGGGCACAAGGTGCAGGTGCCTGGGACCTCTGACCCTCGCAGAGCCCCATGTGATGTGCTCACCCCCACACGGGGTGCCCCATGTCACCCTGTCCCACAGGTGTGGCTGGGTTCCTGTTCCTCACTGCTGCCACTAAGCAAAGGGGCCTCTGAGGCGACACTTCCAACCCGGTGCCACCCCGAGGCCCCTGTGGGAAACAGAACTGACCCTCTGGGGCCCAGGATCGGGAGCCAGTGCTGCTCAGCCCTGCGGGTCCGTGGTGGCCCGCAGTCATGTGTCCTCCCTGGCCAGGCACTCCGGCCCCTCCCTGCTGCCCGGGGTGGCACCCGTGCTGCGCAGGGTGGGGTGGGGGAGGCCCATTCAGGGCCCAGCTTCCTGGAGAGCAGCCAGGGACCGGCAGCTGGGCAGGCTGGGGAGGAGGGAGCCTCCCCGGAGGGGCTGGGTGGGTGCCTGCGGCCCTTGGTGGGAGAAGGAGGCTCTGGGACCCCAGGAGAAGCTGCCCCTGACTGGGCAGAACCTGACAGACCACAGTGCTCTCCTGTCCCTTCAGTTAGAGGTGGGGAGGGGAGGGGACACAGTGGTCCCCTCCTCCCAGCTGCACACCTGGGCTGCAGCCCTGCCTGAGGCAACAGCCCCTTAGCAACTGCCTGAGCAGCCCCATCACCACCTGGTCTCTCCACATGCGCTGTCCCGTACGGTGGCAGTGGTTGTTCACTGCACAAGGCCCAGGTTGAATAGGGCTGAGTGCCACCCTCACCCTGCCAGCCTGGCGCAGGCCTGCAGGACCCATCCACCCACGGGGCCCTTTCCCCTGCTTCGCACAGGGCTCTGCTGCCTGCGTCCGGAGCTGGGTCATGACGGGCGTGAAGGGTGTGGGCACCCACCTCTGCCCGGCTCCTCCCACCCTTTGACCCGGCAGCCTGGCACACCCCCACCTGCTGCGGGAGGGCGCCCTCTAATGCCCAGCGCTGGAGCCGAGGAGGCTGCAGGGCACACGATGTCCTCCTGGCCAGAAGTGGGGCCCAGCTCCTTGGCCCCCAACCCTTGTGCTGCCGCCTTTACAGCCCTGTCACTGCCCGCCTATAACCCAATACAGCTGCACAGCGGGGTGGCCCTGGGTACAGCCCCGCTGGGTGTGAGTCTCAGGTGCCCACCAGGGGGCTCCAACCTCTGGGTTCTCTTGCCCACCCAGTGCCCTCTTCTAAGGGACACTTTGGGTCACACTGTCCCCAACCTGCAGCAGAGGAAATTGAGACCTAGGAACAGAAGGACTTGCCTCAGGTCCTGCAGTCCAACCTGGCCCAGCCGCTTTCACCCTGACCCCCTAACCCTGCCCTGCTGCCCAGCCTGGCCACGTCTCCCTCTGCCTGCCAGGATCTGAGGACGAGGCGGGTTGGTGGTCTTCGTGTCACTGCAGCAGTCCTGGGCCCGAGTCACCGCTGGACCCCTGGCGGGACAGGAAACTCACGGTAGTGAGTTTCCCCAGGGGCTGAGCCGCGTGGGAAGCCCTTCCTGAGTGAGATCGACCCTGTCCACCCCACTACCTTCCCAGTACTGCACAGTGACCTGACCCCCGTCCCCTCATTCTTCACGGCCACGGAACCCAGCCCAGGAAGCAGGAAGTCTCCTTACCGGCCTCTGAGCAGAGGTGGGCACCCATCAGCACAGGGTCGTTGGGCACCGCTGCCCTGCCTGGTGGGAACCGTCCAGGGAAGGCCAGGGCTCGGCTCCCCGAAGCCTCAGCGGGTCTCTTTTTTTTTTTATGGGTGGAGATCGTATCACAGGGTTGATGATTAATTAGACGCTGTTGTCACACATTACAATGTCCAGGGAATTTCCTGGTGGCTTCTCCTGGCTCGGAGCAGACCTGCTGCAGCTGGCTGAGAAAAGGAAACGGGACATGGCCGTGACCGGGGCCAGAGTCAGAGAGCCTTGCCCCACTTCTGACCCATCACAGCCTGGCCCAGGACACCTTAATAAGAACGGATCCCAGAGTCTCTGGTTCCCTGGCTTGGGGTGGGGCTTGAGTTTGGGATTGAGGAGTTTTAAAAAGCATCCCCAGCTAGCCAGGTGTGGGGGTGCACGCCTGTCATCCCCGCACTCGGGAGGCTGAGGCAGGAGGGTTAGTGCAAGTTCGAAGCCAGCCTGGGCTACAAAGTGGGCTCAAGGCCAGCCTGGACTGCATAGCGAGACCCTGTCTTTAAAAGACTAAATAAATACATAAATATTTTTTGTTAAAGTGCTAGGAATATACTTTCTAGGGTAGGCTCCATCATCAGAGAGTGCCACAGGAAGCCAGGCCTTTGAACCAGAGATGCTCTGCCCCCACCGGGTGCCTCCCACAGGCGGTGAGCACCCCCATCTCCCGGGGCCTTGTTAAGAGCGGGCTGACCACAGGCCTGCGGCCCTGGGGACTGCGGCTCCTCACAAGGGGTCCTGCGAGCCCGCTTGGGTGCAAAGCCCCAGTTCGGTGTGGGGTCTGTGAGTGGCGCGGCCCTTGACCTCCCAGATTCAGCCACAGTTGGCCACTTTGCGCCCTGTGGAGAACCGCCCGGGTCGGAAAGGGTGAAGGGTCTGGAGCGCCAGGTTCTGCACCCGTTTCCCTGTCCTCCCTGGCGCTGGTGTCTCCAACAGGAAGCCAGGATGAGCTGGTCTGGAGGCCCCTTCCCGCCCGACATGCTGTGACTTTGCTAGTGGGGAGAGGAAGGTGGGCGACGCTGCCACCCTGGGTCTCCCCTCTCGGGCGCCCCCTGCCGGCTCCTTGATTTCTGCCCCGGAAGCCGGCGGAGACCAATCCCTGGACTCCCAGGGGCCCAGTCAAAGGGGGCCCAAGTTTGCGGCTCCCCTGGCGCCCTCTGAACTCTGGCAGCCGCAGTGTCTGGGTGGCACTGAGCCCTGCTCCTCCCTCCTGGACTCCGCCTGCAGCCTGGTTGCCGGGCGCGGCTCGGAGGGCTGCAGCCAGGGCCACCTCGCCTCGTGAAAGGGCTGCACATGGCATCTTAGCGACAGTCGGGTGCCAGCTCTGCTTCAGCCCATCTGGAAAATTACCAAAGCCGGTGGGTAGAGTGGGGGCGGCCTGTTCCTCACCTGCAGGACCTGGGGTGGGTAGGCTGCGCGAGCAGCAGCCAGAGCCTCCACAGGCCACCATCCGGGGGAAGGGACGTCAGGCAGGTCCCCACCACGCGTGCCCGTGTGAACTTCTGTGACAGACTGACAGAGTTCCGGGCATGCCACCTTAAAATATGGCCTCTTCAAACCAGGCGTGGTGGCGCATGCCTGTAATCCCAGCACTCAGGAGGCTGAGGCAGGAGATTATTGCAAATTTGAGACCAATTTGAGCTATAAAGTGAGCCCAAAGCCAATTTGAAAGCATGGTGAGACCAAATCTCAAAAAAAAAAAAAAAAAAAAGGCCTCTGGGCTGGGCGTGGTGCTGCACACCTATAATCCCAGCACTGTGAAGGCTGAGGCAGGAGGATCCCGGGTTCACACCCAGCCTGGTAATTTAGTGTCTTGGCAAGATGTTAACTCAAAATCTAGCTGGGGGTGTAGCTCTGTGTGAAGGCCCTGAGCTCAGTCTGCAGTAGAGCAGCTGGGGGAGGGGCTTCGGATTGCCGTTTGGGGAAACAGCAGAAGCAGAGAGGCCGATGTCTAGCCCCTGGCCCTTCTCCTAGGAAGCAGGTCACAGCCCTCATCCTCGTATGGCCCCTGAAGTCAGGCCAGGGGACAATTGAACAGACCTTGTTCCCACCTGCACTTCCCCTTCTTGACAGCTGTGCCTCTCCACCACAGGTGTGGAGTCCCGTACCAGTGTCCTGGTGACACAGGTGCACCAGGGAAACACCTAACCCTAACCCTCATTTCTTTGGGTCATTTTTTTTCTTTTCTGGTGACACTGGGGCTTGAACCCAAGACCCTTGAACATGCCACACAAGCGCTCTCCCACTGAGCTATATTCCCAGGCCTTTGTGTTTTGTGTTCTGAGGCAGGTATTACTCAGTCACCAGCCTACGCTTCAACTCAACATCTCCTTGCGGAAGCCTCCCAGAGGCTGGGATTCCAGACATGCACCGTCTTGCCTGAGCTGGGTCTTCATTTCTGAAGGTCCCCAGGTCACCTGTTACATTAACTAGAGAAATAAGTAGGTAGGTTCCCCTCAAGTTAATCCGCCTCTTGTGAGCAGGGTTAGCAAACAGCACCTCTGCTGCCTTTGCCGCATCGCTAATCCCACAATCCAAGTTCCGCACAGGGAAGCAGAGGCACAAAGGGGCAAAGCTGTCCTCCCTCCCCAGCATCGTGTCTTGTCACCCCCTTGGCCAGGGAGCACCCCAGGCAGGCATCTCACAGGTGGTTACTGACGGAGCGCCCGAGTGCCCGCTGGGTAGGATGCTGCATCCCCCCGTCATGCCGTGCAGAGCCATCGGCGTGGCCAAGCTGGTGCCTCCTGGCCACCGATTGTTCAGGGCCTGGGGCGACCCCGGCAGCCTCGGCACTGGAGCAGCGGTCGGGCGGCCCCTGGTGGGCGTGGTCGGTACTGCAGGTCGCGCTGCCGTCCACTAAGCCCTCAAAGCTGCCAGGTGGCCTGGCAGGACAGGGGCTTCTGAGCTCCTCCCTCCCGGGGTGAGTTTGTCACCTCCTGGGGACCCCTCAGTGGCAGCCAGCTCTCAATTGACTCAGGTCCTACCGTTACGAAGTGCTTTGTGTAGGTCACCTGGCAAGAAGAAGCCTGAGAACTCTGGGACGATGCCCAGCCCCGTGACCCCTGCCATCGGGGCCCTGGGACCCCGGTTGTACTGCGCTGCCAGCACCCATCTGGTCCTCTGCCCCTGCTGAAAGCGCAGAGGACAGGGAGGGGCAGGCTGAGAGACAAGGGGTGTAGGCTGCCACTCCTGGAAACGCAGTCCTGAACACAGGACCACGGGCATAATAAGTGGCCAGAAAGGACGCGTCAGGGCGAGGCAGGTCAGTGTGGTGGCTTCCTTAGAAGGTCACCTGACAGCCAGGCAGGTGCAGTGACGCACACCTGTAACCCCAGCACTCGAGAGGCTGAGGCAGGAGGATCGCTGTGAATTTGGAGCCAGCCTGGGCTACATGGTGAGTTTGTGGCCAGCGCGCACTGCATAGGGAGACCCTGTCTCAAACACCAGCAAGGACAGCAACGACAATGACAGCAAAGACAGCTAGGACTTGGGGAGAGTGCACAAAGGTTAAATGCAAATGCCTAGACATTTTCATTTCAGGGACTTGCGCTCCCATGAGTTTAAGTACCTAGTGCTACCCGTGACAATGCGCGTGCCCGTGGGTGTCAGCGATCCAGAGCACGATCACCGCTGCCTCCCACTCCGGTGGTGCCCAGCCACGAGCACTGCGTGGCATTTACACACCACGGAGCAGTATTCACCCATCAAAAAGGATAAATTCGAGTCGTTTGTAAAATGGGTGCAACGCGGAATGCGCTAAATGCGGCGCACACGCTTGAATACTGCACGGTTTCTCCTACGTGAGAAGCCCAAAGTAACGGCGTCAGGACAGCGTTCCCGGGGCGCGGCGCCTCGGAGGCGCCCAGGGAAAGCCTGTGGGTGCTGGGGACGTCTCCACCGCCATCGGGGGTGGCCAGCCGCGGGGCACAGGGGCACGCTCTCCGCACTGGCCAAATTCCCACGCGCGGGCGAGTGGAGCTCGGGGAGGGCCTGCCCAGCACCGCCCCCTGGTGGAGAGGAGCGGGACTGCCCCGGGAGGGAAGCCGCGGCCGCAAGGGCAGCCAGGAGCGCTGCGCCTGCGTCCCCTAGCTGTCCCTCATCAAGTCCGCCTGCCCACGAGCACCGCGGCATCCTGGGGGCTCCTGCGTCCTCTGCGGCAGTAGCTGCCCCACCCTGGCCTTGGGGGGTGGAGGAGGGAGGCCCAGAGAAGTCCTTCTGTCCTGGGAGGTGACAGATAACACCTTTCCTACATGTGTTCCGCAGAGTTTACTGAGTACCAGCTAAGTGCTTGGCACTGTCCTAATTCCAGGGAACTAGAGGTTGGAGAAAACCCAATCCTTGTCCCTCAGCCACTTCAGGTACACCCTGGTTGACAGGTAAGTGCAACAGGAGGGCCACACAGAGAGCTGGGAAAACCGGAATGGCACAGGGGGGTGGGGGGCTGCCGCGTCCGAAAAGGCTGCTGGAGCTCCAGCCAAGACATCAAAATTCCAGGCAACAGAACCATTCCTTCAGTTAAGCCTCTTCTCTGTTAAGCTGACTTATAAACAGGCTTAGGGAACACTTTCACATACATTTCATTAGCCAGAATTTGTCACATAGGCCTAACATGCGGCAAGGGAATCTGAAAAATGTCTTGATCAGGAGGAGCAGCTGAAGCCTGGGGCTCTGCCATGAAGGAAGGAGCCAGTGGGTATAGAGTGGGAGGCTGGCACCATGTGGGGAGAGGGGACAGGGGTGCCTGATCACAAGCCACTCTAAGGTGGGTTCTGCCTAGGTACTATTGCCCATGGATTGAACCCTCTGAAACCATGAGCTCAAATCAACCTCTTCTTTAGGTGAAGGTGTCAGGCACTTTGTCCCAGTGAGGGAAAAGTCACCAGCCCTGGAAGGAAAGAATGTACTTGCCAATGCAAGGGAGTGTCCAACAATCTTGTCTTGGCTCAGAGCTCTGGGTGGCAAAAATGTTTCCTGGGAAAAATAAAAACTTGAAACCAGAACTGTTCATGGAGATGACATCCAATTGTATGATACCTGCATGGCAGAGAATCCTAAGCTGGAAAGTTAAACTCTTAGAGCTTTGCAAAACAAATGAAACTCGTCTCTATTATGGTTTGTGTTTGGATGTCCCCTCAAAGTCTCATGCAGTCAGTGGGGGGGGGTTCAAGCAGCTGAGTCCAGCACTTGTGACTGGTTCAGTGTTTAGCACTGGGATTGGTGGTGTGAGGGCTGCACCCACTCCGACGCAGGCAGCTGGCATACAATGCAAGGGAGGGAAGGAGGTGTGCTCTTCCCTTTTGGCTCTTGTTGGCTTTGGTACCATCTTTGGTGGCTGTCCCTGTGCCATGCCACCCTGCCTTGGAGCCAGCTGATTATGGACTGAAACCTCCAAAAAACTGTAAGCTAAATAGACCTCTCCTTTCTTCATTTTGGGAATCAGGTATTTTGTCTCAGCAATGAGTAAAAAGTAAGCAAGACAGAATTTGGTACCAGGAGTGGGGTCATTGCTGTGACTATACCTGACCATGTGGTTCAAGAGTCTTTGGGAATGACTTGTGGGAAGAGTTTGGAAAGGTTCAGAGATAGCACCTGAAAGAGAAGCCTGGAACAGTTTAGGCTGTTCTGTAGGGGAGATTGTGGTCAGAGGTCTGAAGAACATAAAACCAGTAAAGACCAGGCTTGGAAGGTTTGTGCTGAGTAGGACTGCACTGGCTGCTGGACTCCAGATGATGTGTGTTATGGCTTGGCAGAAAGTTTGTCTGCATTTTGCTCCTGTCCAGAGATTTTTGCCTGAGACTGAGATTAAGGGCAGCAGACTAATTAATCTGGCAAAAGAAATTTCAAGGCAGTCAAATGTTGAGGCTGTGGCATGGCTATTGTGGGGGGCAAGATTTATGCTGTGAATCAAGAACAGATTTAAAACATTGTGAGTTTGGCCAGGAAAAAATTCCAGTAAAGCCATGGAATGCAAAGATAGAGCTGAGATCTCGATTGCTGAGAAGGAACAGAAGAATAGAAAAGGTGGCCTGGGGCCATCACAGGAAGTGGTGGATTTTCCCCCTTTGCAGCCTCAAAACTGCAGAAGTGAATGACTTTGCTTTGAGGAGAAAGCCGCAGAGCACCAGGTTCCAGAGCAGTGGCATAGAGCATCTGTTCCTCACAATCAGGTTCAGAGTGCTCAGTGGTCCAGGCACTCAATCCCTACAGCCAAGAGAGAGGAGAGCCTGGCTCCTGCTCCAGCTGATGGTGGGCCTCAGCATCATCCACATGGCACTGGTTTCAGGCACATGCAGAATTCAAGCGTTCTGAGGTTAAAAAGGCTCCCACCTAGATTTCAAAAGGCCCCGGAGGCTAAGCAAGTGTGTTCCTGAGAGGGCAGTGTGTGAAGCTGGGTATATGACACCAAAAGTGCAATGGAGACCCCAAAGTTTGGAAAAGCCAGAAGCATGGATCATCTAAGAAAACCTGCAAGGAGGGAGCAAAGCCAGCCCGAGAGAAGTCATGGGAGCTACAACCACCAGGACTGCCATGGGGGTGGAGTCAAGCCTTTTGGAGCTCACAACCAGATGGCTTCAGATGCCAGACATGGAACTATAGGCCTTAATGTTTGCCTCGCTGGATTCTGGACTTCCTTTGGTCCCATTCCTTTGTATCCTTCTGTTTGTAACTTTTGGAATGAATATGTTTATCTTGTGCCATTGAATATTGGAAGGGTTTAACTTTGTTTTCATTTGTGCAGGGGGTTGCAGTTAAGGAGTTTGCCTTGGGTCTCAGAGGAGACTTGGGACTTGGAGTTTTCAGCAATGCTGAAACTGTTAGGACTTTGGTGACTTAGAGATGGACCAAATGTCTTTGCATAAAGGATGTGCATGAGTCACTGGGGAGGCCAGGGGTGGAATGTTATGGCTTGTATTTGGATGTCCCCCCAAAGCCTCATTTAGTCATGGGGGGGACAGACCTTTCAAAGTTGGCTGAGTCGAGCATTTGTGATTGGCTCATGGTCTAGCACTGGGATTGGTGGTGTGGGTGCTGCACCTGCCCAGGGGTGGGCCAGCCTACAACATAAGGGAGGGAAGGAGGTGTCTCTCCCCGTTTTGCTCTTGTCGCCTTAGGTACCTGTCACTGCCATACACGGCTGCCCCTGTGCCTGCCACCCTGCCTTGGAGCCAGCTGAGTACGGACTGAAACCTCCAAAAAACTGTAAGCTAAATAAACCTGTCCTTCCTTCATTTGGGGAATCAGGTATTTTGTCTCAGCAATGAGAGAAAAAGTAACCAAGACAATCTCTGAGGCCACTTTTACAATGCAGGACACACAAGACTTCCAAGGGACAACACGATCTACCCGAAGATGAGCTCACCCCCAACAACCACTGGTCACATGAGAAAACCTCCACCGCGGGAGAGGCCCAGCAAGGGCAACAAAGAGGAAAAGCAACCTGTCCCAGCACGTGGGGGCTGGGCATCACAGTGCACGTCTGTAGCATAGCTGCTCAAGAGGCTGAGGCAGGAAGATTGTTTAGTTCAAAGATTTGAGGCCAACCTGGGCAGCATACTGAGAACCTGTTCCAAAAAAACAAAAAAGTACTTGGGATACAGGGTTAAGCTGAAAGATACAAAGTCAGCTTGTTAAAAATATAAAGGAAGAAATAAATGACAGTGAAATAACAGGATGCTATGAAAAAGGGCAGCTTTTAAAAACAATCAAGAGAATGAAAAATATAATCACGGAATTTTTAAACAATTTGAATTAAGAATATGACTGGAAAGCAGTTCTGCAAAATTCCTCAGGGTGTGGCCCTCTGTCAAAGAGTTAGAATATTTGAAAGGAAGGGTAAGAGACATAGAAAATAAAATGAGAAAACTGAGTTCCAAACAAAGAGTTCCAAGAGAAAAACTCAAAATGAATGGGAGAAAGATAATATTTGTAATACTTGAAAGGACAATAGATGCAATTTTTATAGAATGGGAAATAGACATAAACTTTCAGATCAAAAAGTCACATTGGGCTGGGCATAATGGCATGTGATTGTAATCCCAGCACTCACGAGGCTGAGGCAGGAGGATTATTGCAAGTTCAAAACCAACCTGGGGTACAAAGTGAGTTCAAGGCCAGCCTGAACTGCATAGTGAGACCTTGTCTCAAAAAGACAAACAGAAATCTGAAAAATAATCAGAAAAAAATCGGCTCATTTAAGGAAGTTCGAGTTGGGTGTGAAGGTGCACATGGGTAATCCCAGCACTCTGGCAGGCCGAAGCAGGAAGGATCGTGAGTTTAAGCTCAGCCTGGGCAACTGAGTGACTAAGTGAAACAAATGAAGAGAAGGTTGCAGCTCCAGGAGACCCTGCACTCAATCCCCAGGCCTGCAAAGGATAATAGGTAGGTAAGAGTATTTTCATAGGAGTTTGTTAGATTTCAGTGACTGTAACAAATACCTGATATCTTTATCAATTTATAAAGAAAAAAAGGTGTATTCGTCTCATAGGGTTAGAGCTTTCAGTCCACGATCAGACGGCCCCGCTGCTTTGACAACGCAGTTCATCATGGGGGCAGCAAAGCCACTCACCACCCGGCTGGGAAGAGAAAGAGGGGAGCAGAGACCAGAGCCCCACTGTCTTCTCCAGCGGAGTCCCCAGTGACTTAAAGATCTTCCATCAGACACCTCCTCCTTATAGTGCCACCCTGGGGAGGGAGACTTTGCTTCACGCACTGTTGGGGGCCACTTAAGCTCCAAACTAGAGCAGGAGCAATAATTTGATTTGTTGGTGGCAATTTTCCACCTTCATGGAGACCATACAGCAATAAGCATAAATCTCTCCAATGTGCTCAAGCAAAGTAACCATCACATTCGATTCTAGATCCATGAAAATTATTATTCAGGAGTGACGGGTGGGGGAGAGATTTGTAGACAGGAAGATATTTGAAGGACCACCGAGGATCATTCAGAAGATCCTCAGGGAATTACTACAGCACGCACATCGATGGGAAGGAAACCGAACTCACAGGAAAGGTGTGCAATCGTGAGGGTCCCCGGTTATCATTTCGGGGTGTCACGAATCATCCCAAATTCACTTTCTTGTCGCGGAGACACAATGCCCGCCACCCACAGCGTAAAGGAGGAGAGGTTTTGTTGGCTCACCGTTTGTAGGAGTCTCAGCCCATAGTCAGCTGGCTCCGAGACAGAGCAGCCTGGCACTGAGACATGGCGGAGGTCAGCTGCTCACAGCATGGCGGACAGGAAGCTGAGTGACACCGGAGGAACCAGGCAGGGAGAGGGACTTGTCCAGGCCACGCCTCCAGAGACCCGCCTCTTCAGACCACGCCCCCACGTCCAGCAGCCAATCAGCTCCAAGCCCCCCGTAATCCAATCAGCTTCCAAAGCCCCATGATGGGGCTCTCCCGGAACACCTAGATATAAACCCTATCAAATACCAAACTTTGCATTGTCTGCGTGGATTCAGGGACCCTCGCAGGGCGCAGCAAAGATGGCGTGACTGTTTCACGACCTCCAAGCCCTCAAGCAGAGCAAGACTCAGAAGACTGAGGGCCAGGAGTACCTGGGGGCTTCTTCGCCAGGAGTCTGACAGCTGAGCTTGGAGCTCACAGGCCCTGCTCGGTGGAAGCTGCTGACATGGGCTCTACAGGTGAGCAAGAGCTCGGGGGAAGGGGGGAGAGAAAGGTGCAGAGCCTTTTCCCAGCTGCAGAAGTCACGCCCTGTCACTTGCACCATTCTGTAAACAAGTCAGCAAGGGCAGCCCAGACTCAGAGAAGACTCAGACCTTGCCCTTGTGGGAGCGTGGCAGGGTCGTGCTGCCCACGTGAGACGTGACGGTCTCTGCCTCGGGAAGATCCTGTCTGCCGCAGTGAGCTAGCGTTGTCATTTGTGCCTAAACCAAAATAGTCCTTGATTTTACATCAATAACAAGACTATCTCCAAGTATTGGAGATGAGATGGAAACAAAGTGTAAGATGATGGTATATGGGAAATGGGCGATAGGTAATTGGAGCCTTGGCGTTGTTTGGGAAGGGCATAAAGGATACTGGTTCATTGTATCCCTTAAGTCAGACGGAAGTGTAAATTAGTTACTAAAGGAATCAAAAGCTCTCAGAACAGGGAAGAAGGCTGATTTCTCACAGATCTCATGTGTCCGTACATCAACCCCAGAGGTAATATGAGGTGTGAACAGACAACACAGTGAATGTTTATATATTTTTTAAAAATAAATTGTTTTTTAAGATAGGGTCTTGCCATGTAGTTCAGGCTGGCTTTGAACTCCCAGCGATCCTCCTGCCTCAGCCTCCTGAGTGCTGGAGTTACAGATGTGTGCCCCCATGCCTGGCATTAAATAAAAATAAAATTACACTTAAAGACACATCACTGTTAATCCCCTTCAAAACAGTCCCTCTTACTTTAAAAACACTTCCCCCAGCGCTCTCGCCACCTTGGGAAGCAGACTGGAAGTCCTCTTTCATGAGTGGTTTTGCAAGGCTGACTCACTGTCCTGAATGGATTCAAAACGTTTATGGCAGTTTCTGTCAAAAAATTAAAAAAAAAAAAAAACCACGATGGTGCACCTTCATCCCCCTTCTTCACTTGGCCTGATGCCACGGGGCTGCCAACTCTCCCTCCAGATTAAAATGAGCATCCAAGGTAAACATTCGGAATCAATTCAAGACTCGGAGGCAGCCACACTGGTGCACCTAAAGACACTCACGAAAGAGGGCTCCAGAGCTGCTTGGGAAAGAGGCAAGGAGGCTGGGATAAGTGTGTGCGAAGGCAGAGGAGTATTTCGAGGGGGATCCAGGGCAATGTGGCGTTCACTGTGATAATTTTCTTTATTTCAATATTCATCATGTAGTTTTATCCCACCTCATTGAAGTTAGTCCCCATGCCTGAGTTTCTGAGTTTGTAGTTCAACTGTGGGTCCAGAATATTCTAAAGAAAAGGAAACCACAGCAGTACTGAACACATGCAGGCCTTTTCCTGGCCACTGCTCCCTGCACAATGCGGATGACAACTATTTCCATGGCACTGACATTGTTGTAAGCCATGTATGTACACATGGCATAAAGCATAGGGGGCAGGTTGGGGGGGCAATCACTACATCATTTTACAGGAGGGACTTGAGTGTCCCTGGGTTCTGGTGTCTGGTCCCTATGAAATGAGAGATGACTGTTCCCATTTTACAGATAAGCACCTAAGAGCTCACGTCATGCTGAGGTCACACAGCAGGGGCAGGGCTGAGAGTTAATCTGACTCTCACCCCCGTGCCCTTTTACTGAAGAGGTGTCCTGGTGGGCACCAGCCTTTGCCCCGAGGGGCAGTGTGGCTGTCTCGGGCTCAGCAGCAGCCTGGCAGCCTGCCCACCACCCTCCCCAGCGCCCCTCCAAGCCAGAGGGAACAGCGTCCCTCAGGGTACTGTGGACTCTCGCTTCAGGGCGGGCCCTGGACTCACAGTCTGGGTGGGAAAGTTCCTTGCCCCAGGTGGTGATACCACTGGAGAGGCCTCAACGGGAGGACCCCCCAGACCACCTGGGCCACACAGCAGGGTCTGATGGTTGCCGAGTATCCACAGCCAGTCTGGCTCCTCCCTGGGTGAGGCCCCTGCCCTCATGGGAAGGGTGGGTCCGGGGCTGTGTCCCAAAGGCGTGGAATCCAGGACAGCTGACCCTCCCCAGGGGAGACGTGACAAACTCAAATGAAAAGCATGCAGGTCCTTGTTCATTGCAAGCACGGGCCACAGTGGCTTCTGAGAAGCAGCCAATCATTCAAGGCGGTCACCTTGGGAGGACTCCGCTGGGACAGAAACCACGGGCTGACGCCTGTTCCTCCCCACCTCCCCATGCCTGGGTGCAGAATGGGAAACCTGTCCAAACCCTGATCTTAAATCCCTGCAAAGACCCTTTGTGCTACCCCGACCTCGTAGACCAGCCGGTGACAGGGACAACAGCATGACCGTGGCCCAGTGGCTGAGGCACATTGTGTGCTGAGCCCTGCTCCTCTTTCGAGTTCCTTTCGCAGCTTGGAGAGTTATCACCGTGTACATTTCGGAGATAAGGAAACTGAGGTTACTGAGGTTAGGTAACTTAACCAAGGTCGCATATTTAGAAAGTGGTGGAACTTTTCAAAATATGAAGTTGGGGAAATGCATATCATTTGTAGAAAAGTTTTCAACAATGTCTAGGAAGACAAGTTTCCAGTTAACCCTCGCATACCCAGAAAAGTGAATTCCCCAGAAGGTCCTGTGCGCTGCGAACTTGATGTACTGATTAACACAGCTCTTGGTAAACAGCCCAGACCACAGGAAGAAAAAAATGTGCAGAAATTAGCAACAGCATTCTCTGAATTCATGCCATGCAAAAGGCAGCAAAAATACACTTCCCTCCAAGCATCCGGTCAGAGCTGAGGTGTGTGAGCCACAAGCGTCCATGGGGTCCCCTCCCCAGCCCCTTCCTCTCCTGGGTCAGCTCTCTCTGCTGCCTGCAGAGCTGAGGAAAGCAGGACATGCATGCATGAGACAGTACGCAGCCACCAAGCTGCAATGTGGCCCTGACCTGGCCTCTTGTCTGGTCTGGACCTTAGGTTTCCTGACTGTAAAATCAGGTGACAGCACATGCAAAGGCCTGAGGGCCATCTCAAGGAGCTCCCTGATGACCCCAGAACCAAGGTCCCCTTACGGGGCTCCTGGGCCTCCCCGGAGTCCAGCAGAGTCCCAAGCGGGGGCTGAGGGTACAGCTCAGCAGCACAGGTTCCTGCCTGGCAAGCACAAGATCCTGAGTTCAATTCCCAGCACAAAAACAAAAACAAACAAACAAAACCAAGCTGGGACCCAGATGGGAGCGGTAATGGGAAGCAGGAAGTGGTCCCTAAACTCTGGAGTCCGGCAGGACCCAGAACCCTTTCCACCTTCCTCCCAATGGGTACATGGCCTGTGATTCTTGGTCCCCTTCCCCTACTCGGTCCCTTTAGGACTAAAGTGAGACCAACTGTCAAGCAAAGAGGAATGACACTGTGCTACACGGAGGGAGCCTGGTGCATGTGCCAGCCTGTATTCAGGACCCTCCAGACCCCTGGCACGGTGCTCTAAGAGGCAGCCGAGTGATTGTGGGGCGCTGACACATGTGGGCAGGGCAGCCCTTGGCATCCTTCAATGACAGGCCCTTGTGTGGACACCGGGCCCAAGAGGCTCCCAGATGTGACACAACAAGGCAGAGCCTCCTGCTGTGTGTCTGGCCTTCAGCCTTCATTCAGCACCTCAGCAGACAGCTCTGAGCTGGGCATGGTGGTGCACACCTGGAATCCCAGCACTTGGGAGGCTGAGGCAGGAGGATCACGAGTTTGAGGCCAGCCTGAGCTATATTGAGACCCTGTCCCTCCTCCTCCTCCTCTCCAAAAAAATAAAAATAAAAAGAAGGTGGATGTTCCCAGCTGTCTGCCAGAGCCAAGAATCTTTCACTCTTTGGGGTCACTAAGTGGCTCCCCAAACCACTCATCATGATATTGAACATACATCTCAGTATCAGTATTAGGAGCTGATCCTCTACAGGACCTTGGTGGCCCTCAGGTTTCCCACATTGTAGCAATTAAAGAGGGTCCCCTATGCCAGGTGTTCCTCAGTGTCTCCCAGCCCTGCCTACCCCGGCCCACAGCACTGCCTGGAGCAGCAGAACTGGGGACCCCAGGCTCAAGGCCTAGAGCAGGTGCGTTCCTCCCCCTCGCATGCCCAGCTGACCCTGCGGGCCCTGGCCTCAGCCATCCTCTGTGCTTGTCCTTGTGGGTGGCACGTGCCAGCCGGGCCCTGCATGTCACTCTGCATCCAGCCGTCTCGCTGCCTCTAGGACACTTCTGAGCCAGAGCAGCTGTGCCTGCCTGGGAGTTAGGGCAGCCCTGCTTACGCGGCGGATTTTGTGCTGAGGCAGCAGCAGACCCAGGCAGGTGTTCCGGCGGCCGGGGAGATGAGACGGCAGCATCGCCGTCTACACCTGTCCCGAGGTCGGGGCGCCACGGCATCCAGCAGGGTCCCCAGGCTGTGAAGCTTCTGAGTCTGCAAAACCTGGGCCACCACTCAAGACTGAGGGCAGCTCAGAACCAAGCTAGGGGCTGGAGGGACCGAAACCCACACAGGTGACCTTCAGGCTGGACCAGGGTCGGGGGAGCCCCAGCTCTTGCCCGGCCCACCCCACTCTCAAAGTGCAGCCTAAGACGACTGGGTCAAAATAATGCGATGTGATCAAAAAAATACAGTGAAAGCTTACGGGTTTTGTCTTGTTTTTCTAAATGTGTTTTGGTGAAAGACGCACTGGCACAGATGTCCTCAAACGTTTCTCTTTCACTTCTGACACACTGATCCCACTGGCCTGATCGCTTTCTGCAGTAGTTCTGGAAGTCCTCTCTCCTGAGTGTCTTCAGTTGTGCTACCCTAGCTCACAACTGGAGCTATGATGTCCTGAATCGATTCAAAGCATTTACCTTTCACGGCCATTTTGACCTTGGGGAAAGAGCCAGAAGTGACACGGCCCAGATGCAGGGATACGGGGGACAAGGATGTGCCAGGAGGTTTTACAAGGCTGCCTTTCTGCTGGAGGGCTCTCAGCCAGAGCTTTCACTGTGTTTTTGGTCACGCCTCATAAAGACACCCACAGGAGAGGAATTGCAGCACTGCTTCAGGGTGTGTTCCAAGTGAGGCGGGGCTGCTGAGGGGATACATGGCAATGTGTCTCTTACTGTAAAAAATTTTTGAGTATAATTATTCGCCCTGTTTTGATCACCCCTTGCATATAAAAATCAGTGTTTCTCTCCTGTGGTTGTCAGTTCAATAAAACCCTGTTCCTTGGCCTCAGGGTGACTATGAGGATGGTGGGTGGAGGGTGGGTGAAGCCAGCTAAGAGCCTGGCAGCGAGATGGGGTGAGGGGTGAGGCAGGTAGGGTGGAGGTGATGCCTGGAAGTGTTTCTGTCCGAGCTGGCCTCAAGCTGGTCTCCTAATGGGGCAGCAGTAGGTTCGGAGTGGGAAGACCAACCGGAAACTTCCAGGGAAGTGTTGCTTCTCTACCCGGCTGGGTCGTGCAGGACTTTGCAAGCTGGTGGGCAAGGAATAGCTGAGGGGACAGAGTCAGGGGAGGCCCCTGGAGTGGCCTGGGATGGGTGAGCTCAGCGCAGGGCCTGGGGGATAGGTGGAAGCCTCTTGCTCTCTGCGGGAGACCCCAGCATTGCTTCTGAGCAGCCCTTCCGGCCCATGCGCCTTCCCCTGGTGGACAGAGGAACTGTGTGTCCCACGGGGCTTTCAGCGAGCCCCGTGGGGCCAGTGACTCTGCAAGCCCTGGAGCTCCCTGCCTGGCAGTCATTCGCGCCTCAGAGAAATATTGGCGGCCTTGGCTAACCGAATTATTCTTTCAGTTTGAGCCAGCACCTCCTTTTGACTCAGATCCGGCCGAGCAAGGAAAGCGCTTTCCGAAACCCCCTCGCCCGCCTGGCCCCCCTCTTGTCCTGTCCCCATGGCCACCACCAGCTCGGTCCCAGATGCTCCCTCTGCCCGCCAGCCAGCTTGGCAGTGGTGGCACTTTGGAGCCAAGGGTCGTTGGGGACTGGGTGGGGCTTGGTCGACCAAGCACGCGCTCGTGACATCAAAATAGAAAAAGAAAAATGCTTGGAAAGAATTTGCTATTTCCTAAGAGGCGTGGAGTCGCCCTTGTGGGAAATGTCAAAGGCTTGAGGGACCCCAGCCCACCGCCTGAGGTGTTCCCCAGCGGTTTCCATTACCAGCCATGCCAGGGAGGGACATTAGGGACGTTTTTTTAGGACTGAGCACCCTCCCCCATCTCTGGGGGCCTTAGGCCTCTGCACCTCACTGGGACACAAATACTTCAAATCCCTGGGGACACGGGGCTGCCCAACTGTTATTTTGCAGAATTTTTCTCTTAGCTGCCTGCAGCTCTGCTGCTGCTCCCCCCACCTGACTCACACAGGAGGAGGGGATTTCTGAGCTGTTTCAAAACTTACCCAGAATATCAGGGTTTTCATGCAACCCTTGTTTATTTTTTAAAAAGCCCCCAAATGTGACACATGCATGCCAAAGGAGGGAGAGTGGGCCGGGCTGGGCCCTTCCAGGACCTAATGGCCTGTCTGCTGTGTGGGACCCAGACTCAGCTCTCCTGGGTCCCCACAGGGGCCCACTCCAGGCCTCTGCTTTGCGCTGGGCTGCAATGAGAGCCCTGTGTTTATGGGGTGCCTCCCCCATAGTTCTAAGGGTCTATGAGAAACAGCTCATTTGACTGGGTAGAGTGCTTGCTTAGTGTGCACGAGGTCAGGGGTTCAATCCCCACTGCAGAGAGGAGAAATAGCTGATCCGGCATGTGTCCCCACACTAGGAGGTGCCACGCCGATGTCATCAGCATGGGGAGTTAATGGGTCTGGGGCCTTGTTCTCTGGAGGAGGAAGATGCCGGCCCCTTCCCCATCTCTCCAGGGGGGCCGCTGCTCTGAGGGTTGCTACTGTGTGTCCCCAGCCTCCCTCTTGTAGTGACAAGTGGGTGAGGGCCTGGGGTGTGAGGGGGACACAGAGCTCCCTGGAACTGAGGTCAAGCAGCCTTGAGTGGAGTTGGGGCTCACATCCTGCTCCCCGCTTCCACTGAGGGTCCAGCAGCAGTGGGGGGTACCAGCCAAGAGGCTGTGACTGTCATTTCCAGCCTAGAGCTGGAGGGCTGGAGCAGGGACCCAGCCTTCAGAGTCACCCAGCCCTGGACTCCAGAGACACACGGACCGTCCTGCCCTTAACCACCAGAGGTACCTCTGAACCCACGGAGAGACCTCACACAGGCCCACTTGGAACCTCACTTCTTTCCTCTCCCGGAAGAACAGCAGACCGGGCACAGCGGCCCTGCCAGCCACATGCTTCCTAACTGGGGCGAGGGACTCGGTAGCTCCTGGCCAGGCACATCATGGCATCGGACTGAACACAGCGTGGCAAATGCCACAGAGAGCTGTGTGCTGGGAACATGGCAACACCAAGGTACCTGCTTTGGGTGGAGCCTTGAAGGTTGAGCAGCAGTTCCTGGGGCAGATGTAGTGGAGAGAGCCAGCCAGGGAGGCACCGCAGACACAGAGGCGCAGCGTGCCTGAAAGTCAGCTTCCCATCGCTGAGACAAAAGTCCGGAGATGAATTTAAAAGAAGAAAGGTTTGTCCTGGCTCCCGGTTTTGGTCGTCAGTCCACCGTCGGCTGATGACACTGCTGTTGGGCCAGTGAGGAGGCGGAATCATCCTGGTGGAAGGACACGGTGGAGGGAAGCTGCTCACTCGTGGCGGCCAGGAAGTAGAGAGGAAAGGAGAAAGGAAAGTAGCCCCCAAGGTCACCCTAAGACCCACTCCCTTCCACTAGGTCTTGCTAAATCTCCAGCATCTCCCAATAACATGATCATTCTATAGATAAAGGTAGAGCCCCTGTGATGTAATCACCTCTAGACAATTCTAGGTGTCCACAGTGGGCCAGGGTGGGGCCCGATGTGAGGCAGAAGCCTCAGGGCCTTGCGGGCTCAGCAGGGAGCTGCAGGGAGCAGCCCGTGTATGAGCTGTGGGCGTCTCTGCATGAGAGCTGTACGTGCACATGTACAGCCGTGTGACCCCAGCTTGGCACCCATGCCCCTGGGGTGCAGTAGCTGAAAGATGCATGTTGGCTGTCGGGAGAGGGGCACCATAGTGTAGACCGGGCCACCCAGCCTGGTTCACTGTGAGCATCCCCTGTCCAGTACCATTTCAGACTAACACCATCGCGCTGTCAGGAAGGCATGGCTGGGTCCGCCTGTAACAGTCACCACGTGGGTCACACCAAGACGCAAAGAGCGGAGGCCTGGTCCTGGGGCCTGGGATGGAATGTGGGAGCCACACATGAGTAAGAAACTTCTGCGGGATCTCGAGTTCTTAGAGCTGACTGAGCCCAGGTCACTGCATACCTGGCTGCTTTGTCCCCACATCGCAAAGTCCCCTGAGTGCATTGGGGAGCATGCACTGGATCAGCTCCCCAAACCCTGGACACCCAGGGCTCAAGGGGTCAGAGGGGACCATTCCACTTGGGGGCAGTCACTCAACTCTGCAATTCTTCCTTGGTTCTGGGCTTCCTGGCCAGACTCTGGACATTCACCTCCCCAGCCCAGGAACCTGGGGATATGGAAGCCACTTCCTGCATCTGGGAAACTTGCTCAGGTGGGGCATCCCAGGGCCCAGGTGCAAGTCACCAAGGCTGGGCCTGGGGACATCACGGTGAGGCTTCCCCTTGGGTAGGCAGAGGATGAGGACAAGGGACATGCATGCAGCCAGGACAAGGTCCCCAAAGTGTGGGGAACAGAGACCCATGGGCTTTAAAGATGACTGGGTCTGTCGGTGGTTATTTCTTTCTTTCTTGATCTCTTCCACTAGTTCCGAAGCTCACCGCTGTGGTTTGCGTGCTGATATTTAATCCCATTCTGTGATCACCTCTGGGGGCGATTGGGCGATCAGTGGGGCTCCTGGAGGTGATTAGGGTTAGAAAAAGTGGGCCCCCATGACTGAATCCTGGTGGCTTGATAAGAGGGAGAGGCCGGAAGAGACACAGGCACAGGTATGCTCCTGAGACTGCTAGCAGGAGGCTGTCACCAGATGTGCCCCCGAGACCTTGCACTTCCAGCACGGTGACCCGAATGAACCTCTTTGCTCTGTAACTCACCCAGCCTGCAGTAGGGTGTCACAGGCAGCACAGAGTGGACGAACACACTCAGAACCTGCCCAGTCGGAGGCTTAGTTCATGTCTGCTGTTGCCGCAGCGCTGGGCCCGCTAGTTGAGGGCCAATTCCGTGCTTGCACAGTAATCCTGCAAGCCTGATGCGGCTCACCCCACTGCGCACGGGGGAAAATGGGGTTAGCAACAGTGACTAACTCATTGCGGGTCGCACCACCTGCAAGTGGGGACTCCAGGGCTGTGCAGCCTCAGCCCGGCTCAGGGGAAATTTGCATTCTGGTGCCAGGCGGAGAGGGCAGCCTCTTGAATAAAGGAGGGAGTTTTAAGCACCCCTCCCCAGCTCATTACAGTCCTGTCCTCAGGAGGTCAAAGCCAATGCCCCCACAACCCTCACCCCACAAGCCTAGGGGCGGCCCTAGCCGGTGACCTCGTAACACAGGGCAACTGAAAACAAGGGGAGAGGGAATGAACCCGAAGCCCCGCCCTCCTCCATAACTTTCCTGGACATCTAGAGTGAAATCAGATCTTCTGGTCCCCTCCTCATCCGTGTCACCAGGCCGTGGGTGGCCATGACAATGCCCAGATATTAACGGGGTGGGGGCAGCTTCCCCGGTCTAATCCCTTCTTCACCTCTCGGGGCCGCCCCCACGAGGGACGTGACTCCACGGCGAGGAAGCAGCCTCCCAACTCCGTTGCAGCGGGGTAAACTGAGGCGTGGTGCTCCCTCGCCCCTCGCTGTCCCAGGCACAGCTGGCAGCGCCTTGGTACGGAGCCACAGCTCCTGGCATCCAGCTCAGCCGCTCGCCAGCCCCCGGGGCCGCCTTCCCCCACTCTGATGTAAGCTGATATTTTAATTCTCTTACAAGGAATGGTGTTTAGAGAAATGACTTAACCGGATTACTCATCGTCTATAATGACTTGGCCCATCTCCGAGGCTATTCCTAGATGTGACGCTTGAGGCTTTGATACTTTCTCTCTTTACTTTTGCTCCCGCGCACCCCTCCCCTCGCGCTTTTTTTTTAAATGCCAAGAAATTACAAGCTGGCTACGTGAGGCCCCGCCCCCGCTCTGCATCCTGGGAGATGTAGTTCTCTTCTGGCCCCCGTTGCTCGCCCCCCCCCCACTCGGCATTTAGAGCCCTTCCCCCATCTCTGCCTACCAGGCCAAAATCACACACCTACTATGTACATCAGTTTACCTATCTATCAGATGGGAGGGGCAGTCACAGAACATAGGTTCGGACCAGCTGAGATTTTAAGTAAGTGATACACAGATCCTTCTTGATTACAAAGTCTGGGCCCAGCGCATTTTTTTTTTCTTTTCTTTTTTGAGACAGGGTCTTGCTATGCAGCTCTGCAGTTCAGGCTGGTCTTGAGCTCACTTTGTAGCCCAGGCTGGTCTCAAACTTGCAGTGATCCTCCTGCCTCAGCTTCCTGAATGCTGGGATTACAGGTTCCCCAGTACATTTTGTGTGGACCTTACTCTAGATTTACCTCTTGTGACACAGTGTGACACAAAGAATCAGGCTGTCATCACCCTTATCCCGAGACCCGGCATATGGTCCTTTTTCCTTCCTATTTGTGGCCGAGTCTAGAAACTTATGCACAGAATTTATTCTCTGTTCCTCAATGTCGCTAGATGCTCTGAGGACCACAGTGTCCACTTTACAGGGCTTGGGGTGACACCAAGGCTGCGCATGGTGGTGAACACTTGTGGTCCCAGCAGTCTGGGAAGCTGAGGCAGGAGGGTGGCAAGTTTATTCACAGCTTGGGCAATTTAGTGAGTTAGTGAAACCCTGTCTCAAAATATAAAAGTTTACAAAGGGCTGTGGGTGCATGCAGCTCAGCATGAAGGCCCTGGGTTCAACCCCTGGCGCGCGCGCACACACACACACACACACACACACACGAATGGGCCAAGTAAGATGCCGGTGCAGGTCTGATGGGTAAATCCTGGTCAAAGGTGTTTCTGCACATTCTAACACCAGACCTCAGCTCAGCCTGGGGTTGGCAAGGATTGCGTTTCTGCTTCTCAAGCTTAGGGATTTTGCTCTGGCCACGGCGAGGTCTCTGGCTAGCTCAGCGCTGGCGTACAGTAGGACCCCGTGGCACATGTTGGATGAATGAATGTGTGCATAGATGAAGCGGTATCCCTGCTTTCCAGAGGAGGCACCTGAGGCTCAGAGAGGTTGAACACCTTGCCCCTGGCCACACAGCCTGACAGTGTGTGTAGGGGTGTGTGTGTGTGTGTGTGTGTGTGTGTACAATCCCTAATTTTCTCTCCTGGCCTTTCCATCTCCAGGAGACTTGGACTTTCACCCTTCAGGCTCTAGAACTTCGGAAGCTGAGGTCTCCACCCTGCTGGGACTTGGCCATGAGGTAGGGGTCGGGGAGGTGGTCCCAGCCCAGCTTCCACCCAACAGAGTCTGCAGAAAGGCAGACTGAGGGTGGGGAAAACCTGCAGCGGGTGTAGCCCTAGCTCTCCGTGGACAGCCCAGGGAGCTGGCTCTCGCTTACCCTGGGGACACTGAGCACTGTGCCATCCGGCAGGAAGCTGGGCCCGACCCGGACTGTGTCCCCTGCTGGCATCACTCCCGCCCCACTCCCATCCCCAACCCTTCCCCAAAGGCCAGAAGCTATTCTCGTCTTTTTCTAAAAGAGGCATTTGAAACCATGAGCCAATTTTTTCCATTTCTGGACTTGGGTATCATCTATTTCGAGCGTTTGTTGTTTTCCACGAGTTGCCAATGCCACTGTGAAGCAGGCCTTTCCTGGACAGCCAGCGCTGGGACTGGGCAGGGCCAGCATTAAAAATACTTCCCGATTTGCTTTTTCTCTGAAAATGAGGCCCCGGGGGCCTTGTGCAACTGCCGAGCCTGGGAACAGAGCTTCTCAGGGGCAGAAAACTGGCTGTGTGCTCTGTTTTCTGAGTGCACTGAATATCTCAGCAGGTCCCAGAAGAAGTAACGGCTTTGATTTTGCTGTGTGACCTTGTGCAACTCACTTAACCTCTCCGGGCCTCATAGCCAAGTGATCTTGAATGGTCCCTGCAACCACCCCTCCACCCAGGCCGGTTCCCTTTTCTAGAAGGGCCAACAAGAGGTGTGAGAAGGCAGCTGTGACTCAGTCCCTCCCTGGGAACACTTGGGAGCTAGAATGTCCTCAGCAGGATTCTTGGAGCTGGAAAAAAATATTAAGGGCCATTAAGAGGAGCTCAAATAAAGAAATCGTGTACGTCCACGTGAAGGCTCACGATCCGGAAGTCACACGAGAGAGGTTGATCTCTGTCCTACTGGAAAGCTCGCTAAGGCCTGTGGTTGACGGAGAAAGCGAACTGTGGAATGGAACAATCAGAACTGGATCATGTCTACTTAAAGCCACGCATAAAACCCACCTACGCATGTGACTCTACCAAGGACACCTGTGTTTGTGACAATACAGAGGCAGCAGTTCCTCTAATCTGATCGTGGGGAACAGAGAGAACTGAATTGGGGTAGTGCTGAGAGGACCGATTTATTCGTGATGTTTTCCCCCAGAAGAATGTCTTTATTCCTGGTTTGCCTTTCTTCTGGAGAGACACCCACCATGACACTAGGGAACAGGTAAGTCCCCAGGCTACTCTGAGCTGGACCCTGTGATTGCAGGAGGGGTGGAAGCAGGTGAGACAGATTCTTGAGCGCTCACCATGCTTAATACTTTCAGCAAGGCAAATGAGATACCCTTTCTCTGCGGGATTTTTTAGCCGTCGTAAATTACTTTCTATTGCAGGCAGTCACCAGGGGAGGCAATTAAATTTAGATCATATTGTTCCCAGGATGGCTGGGCAGGTGTTGACTTGCTGAGGTTTTGCACGATAGCCCCTGCCTTTAAGAGCATGGGCAGCTGCCTGGATGGCAGAATATCCCTATCCTGAGGTGGGATGAGCTACTGCTTTGAAAGGTAGTGAGCTCTGCTTCAGAAGGAACATCCAATCCAGCAGACAGGGGGTGGGGGTTGGCCTAGTCCTTGTAGAGACTGAGTGTGCAAACTGCAGCCGAGGCCGGGGATTTAGCTCCTCGGTATAAGCACTTGCCTGGCAGTCATGAGTTCAATCCCTGGTACCAAAAACCAAAACAACACAAAAGCAAACTGCAACCCAAACCCACTTACTTATGCCAAAGTACCAACTGTGCAATTAAACCTGAATATTCAGCTGCTGGGGTGATGCTGGGGCATCGTGGCTGGCGTGATGACAGGCCTCTGTGTGTGCCCCCTGTGGCACGTGTACCATAAATTTGGCACCACTGGCCTAGACTGGGACCCCAAAAGCAGCACCCAAGTTTCCATGCCCAACGTTGGGCACAATGTGTGGCACCATCGGTCCTTACAGAGTGGATAAGTGGGACTAGAAGAGGGTTCGGTTTTCTGATGGTTGTCCATCATAGTGTCCCTGCCACAGCCTCAGCCGTCCTGTGGGGACAGTGGCTTGTAATCCTGCAAGGGGAGGCTCGATTACAATCTGGGCATTTTTACATATGGACAATGAGATGGCTGTTACTCAACCTGCAGGGCCTGGCTCTCACAAACCCACCTACGAGCTGCCAGCCCCGGGTGAGCGGGAGGCAGCTGCTATTCCAGGGCCAAAGGACAAGGGCCCATGTGCCAGGCAGGGCACTGAGCAGCAGCCTGGTGACGGGCCCACAGGGTGGGTGGTTCCAGGTACCGGGACTCCCCTACCAAGCCCCGGGGTCTGGGTTTAGCTGAGGCTCTGCCTCTTACCGGCTGTATTACCTGAGCTCATTGACCTCTCAGATGTCAGTTTTACCCTATAAAGAAGAGTGACAATACTGTGCTGTGCCCAGAGCCACTGTGGGTACTCAAATCCCTCGGCAGAGTTTTTGTGTACCTACTGTGTGCTAGGAACACAGTTCAAGTCAAAATGTAGCTAGCTACACAGTGAGACATAATGCTGTTAAAAGCCAAGACTCGGTCTCCTCCTCTGTGACCGCCATGGCTGACCGGGGACCTCCTCCTGCCTGTACTCACCCTCTTCTTCCTCAGCTGGGGGCTGTGCCCGCCGCTTTGCATTGCTCAACTTGTAGCTGCCACTCTGCCTGTAATGTTTGTGAATATTGGCCACCAACGGCACACCTGGGACATCAGGCCTTCCTGTAACCCTGCAGAGCTTAGGCCCAGGCTTGCTAGTTTAGTCCCCGTGAGGGTAACAGTAACCACTCAGCTCCTAGTTAATGGCTGGGAAATGCCCAGGGCCACTTCAAGTCCAAGTCACAAGCACTTTGCTCACCATATGCAACCCTCAGTGCCCTGCAGAGAGCATGGGCTTTTTTTTTTTTTTTGCAAGACTCTATTTTTGCCTCTAGGGAAATTGAGGTTTAGAGCAGCAGTGACTCCTGGGTGTCGTGCTTCAGCCACTTTAAATGAGATGCTTTTTAGCGTCCCAGTCTAAGCCGGTGGAGGGGAGCGCGCAACTACAACTCCCAGAATTCCTTGAGCCTAAGGGGTGGCCCCCTACCGGCTATAAAGAACTGGGCCTGCCACTGGGAGCCCAGAGAGGGCCGAGGCGGGGCCCTGGCGGGGCGGGGCCACGGGGAGGTGGCCGGCGAGCGGCGCTGGGAGCCAGTCGCGCCAAGAGCGCGGAGCCCGGGAGCTGCGCGCGTGGAGGGTCCTCGGGCGGGCGACGCGGGATCTCGAGGGCCATGGGTGAGCGGCTGGCGGCCCGGGGCAGGGATGGGCGGTCCCATGGGGAGGACGAAGGACAAGGCGCTGCGACCCTGCGCACGGCCGTGGGTGCGGCTTTGCGGGGGATCGAGGCGGGCCGGGGAGGGCTCAGAGTTAGTGGGGGCGCCCAGAACGACCCCGGATCCCCAAGTTAGACGCGGGGAGGATGAAGCCTGGGTGTCTGCGCGCACGCTTCGAGAAAAAAAAAAAAAAAGGAAAGACAGAAAGTTTGGGGCGGCCAGGGGCTTCCCGGGCGCTTATCTCGAAACTCTCCTCCGTCCGAGCCCCGCGCGCGCTGTCATCCCACTTCCTGCTGCGGTTTCAATCTCGAGCTGGGCTCAGCGAATTTGTTGTGACGGCTGTGACAGCAGCCTCGGGGCCCCGGCCCCCTCCCCCGTGACAGCCCCGCGCTTCTGAGAACCGAGAGGGGGCGCCGCGCGGGGCGCTTTCCACGCCGCCGCCGTTTCCCGAAAGCGGCCGCGCGGGGCGGAGAACTCGCCCGGGGGCTTTGAAGAATGGACGGTTCCGCTTTCGCCCGGCCGAGCCCCCCGCGTGCTCCCGGCCCCTGCCCAGCTCTTTCTCTTCTCTCTTCCCTTTTTCGCTTCTCTCCTCCTCCGCTTCTCGTCTGCTGCCCGCCTCCCCGGCCCGTTTCCTCCTCTGCGCCCCTTTCTTCTGCCTTTCTTACCCCTTCCCTTCCTTCCCGGGCCCCGGTAGGGTCAGGGGTCTTCTCGGGCCTCCCGAGGCGCGACGGGGAGCAGAGCCGAGCGCAGACTGCGGGCGCCGGGAAGGAAAGGAGTTCGGCCTCGCGGGGAGCCCGGCCAAGGGCGCAACCCGGGAGCCCGCCCCCGACCCACGCGGTGCCCCGGGAAGGGTCGGGGTCCCCAGTTTTTGCGCCGATCCGGCCCAGGTCTCCTGGTTTGCCCAGAGTCTTGGGCAGCAAGGAGAGACCTGGGACTCGGCGGAGGGTGACGGGTGCTTCTGTCCTGCGCACCCTCACCGTTGGAACGGCCGCACCTGTGGGAGGCTCTGTGCCCGCAGGTGCGCGTGGTGCAGGGTCCAATCCGGACCTGGAACTTGATGTGACAGAGGTAGAAGGGTCTTAGAAGGAGGCCTTCAGCTTTGATTTACAGTCAGAGAAACTGAGGCATAGAGAGCAGCTCTGGTCTGGCAGAGGGTGAGGAACGGGCCTCCAAGACTCCTGGCCCGTCTGCATTGTGGCCTCCTGTTTCCCAGGGTGGGGGCCCCGGCTGCGTGGTCCGGAGGGACCCACCTCCCTTCTAGGTAGGCCCGGGCACGTCTAGCTTGGCGAGCCACATGGGGGGTGGCTGTGGGAGCAGGGGCAGAGGGGAAAGGTAGGGGAGGTGTGGCAGTGCCTTTGCTGTGGGGCAACATCATGCCCGAGTCCCTTAACACCTCCCAGACTGCTGCTCTCACCACCCTGTCCCATCTGGGACAGGATCTTTCAGGACGTCCGAGCTGGTGAAGGGCAGGGAGCCACAGTGGGGCTTGGGAGCTGGCAGGCTGCTGTCTGGGGTCCCCACTCCCTGCTGCCTTGCTGGACCATCTCCAGCGGATCCTGGCCCTCTCCCCTCCCCAGGGCGGTGCTGCGGTGGGGTCCCTCGACCCCATCCTGAGCGCTGGCCCTTAGCCCGTGGTGTGTCCCTAAACACCCCCCCCCCCGCAAAGCAAGCCCCACACTGGACTCTGCCCTGCAGTGGCTCCAAGGCTGCGGAGTGGACGGCTGCCTCAAAGGCTGTCATTGTTTGGGCTCGGAGAAATTTAAGCCAACAACCTGGGCCGTGGGGGTGGGGCTGTGCCTTGGGTGCTATTGTCACGTAATTGTAATTGCCGCACTGTTCCTAGTTGGTGACTTTTCATGAAAGGAAGTGTCACTTCCTTCCCACTGTACCAAGGGTTAGTGGGGCGGGTGAGGGGCAGAGAGGAGAGTGCCAGTGCCACACAGCCTGGGCTGAGGCTGGGGAGCCATGGAGGGGCAGCTCAGTGCCATGGGGGGGATGGGCAGGACAGGCAGGTGACAGATGTCACTGAGGTGCGCCTTAGCCCATACACTGACCTGTGGTCTGTGAGAGGAGCCCCGTTTCTCAATTTCTTCGATTTCTTCGATTTCTTCACTGAGAATGCGGCCGTTGAGTCTTCCACACCCACCTTATAGCCAGGGGAGCTGAGGTGCAGGAGTGGTGACTGAGCTGGTGAAAGATGCGCCTGTGTGACGCTTGCCCCCAGCCGGCAGTAGCCTCCAGCTTCCCCCTGCCCTGCTGGGTCTGTGGCCCCGTTTCGAAGCCCCGGCCCTGGTGGGCTGGGTCCACCCCTCCACTGGCTGGCAGGTGGAAGGCTTTGAAAGCGATCTCAGTAGTGTTTTTCTTCCTCCCTCAAGATTAGGGCAACAGTGCCCTTATTCAAAGATGGGGCCTCCAAGGTCAGGGAAATCAATTCACAGGGGACAAGGGTCAGAACCCTAGGTCCACACCAACCAACTCTTGTCCATTGAGTGAGTAGTTGACCCACAAGGGGAAAGTGGGCATGTTTTTACCTTCTCAGCACAGACGAGTCTTCCTGTTTAAAAAACAAAACAAAAAACCCTCTGGACTTCAGGGTTCAGTGCCTTAGGCAGTCAGACCTCTCTAGTTCTGAATCCTAGCTCTGTTACTAGGAAATTGTGTGACTTGAGGCAAGTTACTTAACCTCTCTGAGCCTCTCGACCATTAAATGACTGGGAAGGTTGGGTAAGGCACATACAAGGTAGAGTACTACTCTGCTATGAAAAAGGATACATTGAGTCCCTTGTAGGAAAATGGATGCACCTTAAGACCATAATGTTAAGTGAAATAAATCAGACATGCAAGCTTAAATATCACAAGGTTTCCCTATATGAGAAACTCAAAGGATAGATGAAGATCAAAATAAAAGTTAAATAATAGGAAGCAGAGAGATAGATTTTTCTTAAAAGGGAAGGGGACCAAGCAATGGAAGGAGGGGGAGAGGGGGAGAGGGAAGAGGACACAGAATGAAGCTGTGTGGTGTCCTTCTGCCGACTCCCCATGAGGAGTGAAATCTTTCTGTCTTGCAAACATGGATTCATAAAAATTTAAATTTTTAAAAAAGTAAGATACTGACTGGCAGTGGCTGGAGCACTGATGTGGGTAGGTGGAGATGTGGCAGGGAAAGGGAGTTTGGAATGGCTGAGAACACAGCGGCTTGGGGGGGGCATCAGAGCCATGAGTGACCCTGCGGAGTGACCCTGCTGTCACTGAGATGCACTCATGTCTACGGAGACCAGATTCATAACCCAGGAGGGACCTTGGCAGCCCCGCCTCAGCTCCCCGCCTCGCCCAGGAGGGGGTCTAGAGCCCGGGCTCCCCGGGGGCTGTGGCCAGCAGTGATGTAGGAGGCTGAGGGAGGTTCTGCCTGCGAGCCCTGGGCTCCTCTGACCCCATTACCAGCTGTGACCTAGGTAGTAGCTACAGGGCCCTAGGCAGGAGTGTGGGGGCCTTGGGAGCGGACCAGCGGAGTCCATGGGGACCTGTAGTCCAGCAAGGAAAGAGGTGGAGTCACAAAACTGTTGCTTCTCTGAGTAGCTTCTGAATTTACCTGCCATCCAATCAAAACCTGACCGGCACGTTTTTGAGAGAATACAACCCAGTTCCCCTCCAGTTCAGATGGGTGTCTAGTAAGAGTGAGGTTGGGAGGGCTGTGCACCTGAGAGTCAATTGTTGCACAAAGCCACACAAAATTAAAACTGGGCACGCAGACACCAGCATCTACCTCGGGGAGGGCATCCGTGAGGACCACTGTGGCGCAACCAACGGGAACCTCTGCAGAGGAGACTCCTGCTGTGTTCTGGGTGTCCCCCGCATGAGAGAAGTTGTGTGTGAATGACGTTCTTGTGGAGAGCTCTTGCTGTGTAGTTTAGCTGGTTCAAACTTACTGTGTAGCCCAGGCTGGCCTCAGGCTTGCAGTGATCTTCCTGCCTCAGCCTCCCCAGTGCCAGGATTACAGGGATGTGCCACCATACCTGGCCAGAACCCTTCGTAGAGATTAGTTGGATCTACAGAGGGACCAGGATATGGAACCCAGAGTGATAAATGATCAGGGAGGGAGGGATTAGGGGAGACGGGAGGACTAGTGCCAAACATGAATTTATTTGTCATAGCAGAAGCCTTTTTACAACTCAGGATAACCTGGATTTATAAATGGAACCTGGATCTGGACCCCCAGTTGGGGAAGGAGAGATGAGGGCTGTCAGGGATGGGACAGGGCACCACAGAGAATCGAGGAGAAGACCCTCCTGGGTCCCGCAGCCCAGGCCCTGCCAGGACAGAGCTCATCGGCTCTGCATTCGGAGGACAGGACCAGGTTCATCTGGGGACTCCGCAGGACGGAGAGGAGAGCGCCTCCCTGTGCGGAGCTCCGGTCCCTGCCCCAGCTGGGCTGACCAGCTCCAGCTGATGACCTCCTTTCCAGGTAACCCGAGTGCCTGTCGCCAGGTGATTTTTCCCTGCACTCGGCGGCCCAGGCAGAGAGCTGGAATCCTAGAACCAAACCAGGAAGGGACAGAGGCGCCTGCCCAGCTCTTCCCCCTGGGGAGCTTTGAGTCCCAGTGCCCCAAGCAAGACCTTGAGCGTCAGGGTCTTTAAATGTTTCCCCAGGGATCTGGTCCAGTGACCTGACTTTTGTTCTGTTTTTGAGCCTGAGTAGGGGTCTCACTGTGTCGCCCAGGCTGGCCTCAAACTTGTGGGCTCAAGCAACCCTCTTGCCTCAGCTTCCCCAGCAGCTGGGACTTGTGACACTGTGCCTGGTTGGGCCACCTCTCTTTCTGAACCCCAAGGAGCAGTGACGTGCAGGAGGGCAGCAGCAAGAAGCCCAGGTCCCACTCAGAAAGACCCAGGAGCTGTGGCAGTGAGCAGAAGGAAGCACGGGGAGCTTGGGGTGCAGTGGGGTGGCAGGGGAGGGAAGAGAAGGCTGACAAAGGAGAGTTAATGAAAAACTCAGGAGTCTCATTTCTGGCTAGTGTGGTGGCACTCACCTATAATCCCAGCCCTCAGGAAGCTGAGGCAGGAGGATCACTTTGAATTCAAGGCCAGCCTGGGCTGCATAATGAGTGCAAAACCAGCTTAGATACATAGTGGGACCCTGTCTCAAAAAATAAAATAACCCCTCCTGTGACTGTACAAAAGGAGGGAGGAGGAAGGCAGGGTCACTGTCCGAGGAGGTGCGTGGGACATGCTTAACCACCTGCAGCTGTTCTGCCCCTCTGTGAACAGCTGTCAGAGGGAGGCTGCTTGGTGTCCCCAATTCTAACACCACTGGCTGCTGGGTTGGCTCAGCTGAGGGAGACATTGGGATGGAGGTGACATCTTGCAAGTTCCCACCAAACCGGGATGGAGCAGGGCCGTTGGGACCAGACTGACAGAAAGAAGGCAGGCGGCAAGGTTGTCACAAGGTGTGGCTCCCTGGTGCCCAGGGCGCTGCCAACCCGCAGTGTGGTCTCCGCCGTGGCTGGAGTGCAGTTTCTGCAGAGGTCAGCACGAGGCCACCTTTGGGAGTGCAGCCCAGGCCCCTCGGGGCCTCAGCCCTCCCTGCTTCCCCGGCTCCTGTCATGCGGCCCGGAGGCCTCACCAAGGGGTCAGAGATGGACAAGCAATGGTGCCTCAGTTGAGATGGCGCTAAGATGCTGAGGTCAATGAGACAGGAGCAGGAGGCCTGGGGCCACCAAGGACTGGACCAGGGCCCTTCGAAAGTCGTGTCCTGGAGGGCAGCATGAGGCATAGGGAGCCGTGGCTGGAGGTTGCACGTACTGGGGGAAAGGCTAGGTGTCCCCACAGTGGGTCCCTGCTGGATAATTCCTAGAGGAGATCGTGTAGGCAACTGGGTGTTTGGGGGTCACAGATTTGAGAGCTTTGGCAGGACCCCCAATGTGGCAGGTTTTGAAGACTCCTGCCCCTCCCCAGCACCTCAGCCCTGTGCAGCCCCTAAGACTCATCCTGAGGTTTAGCCGTTACCTTGGGGTTGTGGGGGCTGGGATAGGAGGGGTAAAGTGGGGAGGGTCAGGGAGGAGAGAGGAAGGGGGTGGGAGGCTGAGCCAGGGTGAGCCCTGTGAGTGTGCACGAGTGTGCACATGCATGTGGTCTGGATGCACCACCGGGGGCAGGCAGAGGACGCGCCCACCCTGGCAGACCGCAGCCTTGGGCGGCAGGACGGCTTCTCACCATCTGTTCTCCTCCCTGAGTCTCACAAGCCCTCTCCCCTCTTGTCCTTCCCTCTCTCCCAGCACCACCCACCATCACAGGAAAAAGGAAGCAGTCTGAGGAGGGTGACCCCCTAGATGCCCCTGCGTCCCCCAATCCTGATGGTGAGCAGAGCAGGAGCCAGAGCCCGATCCAGCTGGAGGTGAGCTGGGTGACGTCCCCGGGCCTTGTCCCTGCCACCCTCAGCCCGGGCGCAGCCTCCAGGGGACTCACAGCCCCCGCAGACTGTCAGAGGGAGACACGTTCCTGTCCCTGGCCCCACAGGGCCACCTGTGGCCTGCTTGGAAGGTACAAGAGCTGGACACTGGGCAGCAGACTTCAAACGTAGATAAGTAGCAGAACCAGCTCGTAAACGAAGATCACTGGTCCTGATCGCAGAGCCAGCAGAGGCCCCGTGTTTACACTCATCCATCCAGCGGCAGTGGCCGAGGCTGGGTAGAGGGTAGACGCTGCCCAGCAGAGTGGCCCCGTGGTGCCCAGAAGCACAGAGCAGCTGCTCTTACCCTGGGGGCCTGGGGACACCGAGCTCGCCTCCCAGGAACTGGTAGAGTGGACAAGATAAAGACAAAACAAATTCAGAGCAAGATAAAGACACAGTCCTCACCCAGAGAGGGCAGGGATGCTTCAGGGCCCTGGAGCTGCGGCCTTGGGCTCTGACCCCTGTCCTGGCCGCTGGGCCCTGCAGCTGGCACCTGGCATCCTTGCCTATGTGACCCAGCAACCGTCACTGTAGCCCAGGGCAGGAGACTGGGTGTCCTGGGAGCCCGGGCGGGGGCCAGCACTCTCTCCTCCACACACCCAGTGGCCAACACTGATGCTCAGTCCCCAGACCGCAGGCCCAACCACAAGCCTCCATTCTTTCCCCAGGACTCCCCTGAGGCAGGCGGGGAGCGGGAGGAGGAGCAGGCCTTCCTGGTCAGCCTCTACAAGTTCATGAAGGAGCGGCACACGCCCATCGAGAGGGTGCCCCATCTTGGCTTCAAGCAGAGTGCGTCCCTGGGGTGCAGGCAGGGCCCCTGGGGGAGGAGGGGGGCCAAGCAGGGGACCCCATCCAGACAGGGCAGTGGAGCCCACTCCTCACTCCGGGGGGACCCTAGGTGCTGCCCACCTGAGGGGGGTCCCAGGATGCCTCCCTGCAGGCTGGGCTGGCAGGGGCAGAGCCAGATTCCATCTCCATGGGCTCCGGGCAGCCGTGCCTGGGCTCAGCCTGCCCTTCAGCATCGCCGGCCGGTGTGGGTGTGGGGGCTGCAGGACTGACCGCTGCCCTGGCCTGTCCCCTCCCTCCAGTTAACCTATGGAAGATCTACAAGGCAGTGGAGAAGCTGGGGGCCTATGAGCTGGTAAGCTGGGGCGGGGAGGACCCCTCCATGTCCGTGCCCGCCACCTGTCCCGGCACATCCCACCGCACCGCGCAAGGGGCAGGGAATTGGGGCGAGCCACAGGGCCGTCTTGGCCTGCAGGGAGAGGGGGCAGAGCCAGGATCCCCGTGCCGGCCCTGGCTGCCGGCGCTTTGTAGCTGTAAGCAGGTTCTCCTCCTGCCCATCTGTTCCGGCCGGTGCTCCAGAGCTGCTTGGGCCAGCAGTCAGCCAGGTGGCCCCGCGAGGGTCGCTGGCGGGAGGCTGCGGGGTGGGGGCGCCTTCACCCGCAGTTCTGCTCCGGCCCCGCCCTCACCAGCCGCCCTTGCAGGTGACCGGACGCCGCCTCTGGAAGAACGTGTACGATGAGCTGGGGGGCAGCCCGGGCAGCACGAGCGCGGCCACGTGCACGCGGCGCCACTACGAGAGGTGGGAGGGGGCCGGGCGCCACCCTGCGGCCAGGGCGGGACCTCTGGGCTTCCCCTCCCGGGCTTTGGCGGGGGTCACACGCGATTGGGGGTGGGTGGAGCACGCAGACAGCTGCCCTATGTGTGCCCAGCGCAGGGCGCAGGTGTGTGGGAAGACAAGGGGCGGTCGGGTGGCCGTGCACACCGTAGGAAGAGAGGGTTCCCCTGGGCAGCAGCGGTGGGGTACCGCGTGGGGCGCACAGAGGAGGCTGGGCCGATGGGGCAGGGCGGCCCTGGCTCCTGGTGGACGCGCCCGGCTCCTCTGCAGGCTGGTCCTCCCGTACGTGCGGCACCTCAAGGGGGAGGATGACAAACCGCTGCCCCCTTCCAAGCCCAGGAAGCAGTATAAGATGGCCAAGGAACCACGGGGGGACGACGGGGCCACTGAGCGGACGAAAAAGACCAAGGAGGAGAGGCAGGTGGCCCAGGTGAGCGCTGAGTGTCTTGGCTTCTGTCCCCCTTCCCCCATCCCCTGCCCCCGTCCTCCGACCCCCCCACCCCAGCAACTCCTCCCAGCCTGACTGTGGCTGGAGATCTCCCAGCTTGGGCCCCAGAATCGCACCAGGGCAGAGGTGGAGACATGGGGCCCCAGTGATGGTGCCACACTGTCCGGTTCACACCTGCTGACCAGGCCCCACATCCTGATCCTGTGTCCACTCAGCACTGGGGCTCGCTGGGCCCTGTGCAACCCTGAGACCCTGCCGCCCCTGGTCCCCAGGGAGGATGCCTGGCCCAGCCCAGTCCTGAGGCCTGGCCCTTCCTCCTTCCAGGTGACACCAGGAAACACCAAAACGGATGCAGCCGAGCTGGCTCCGCTTCCTAGCCAGGAGCCCCCCGGGCACAGCACGGAGCAGCTGGGCCCAGCTGCCGGGTCCTCCCTGCCCTTTGTGGGTGCTGGTGTCTGCCCTAAGGCCTACAAGCGACTGCTGTCCACCTTCTACTGCAAAGGGACACATGGTGTCATGTCACCTCTGGCCAAAAAGAAACTGCTAGCTCAGGTCAGCAAGGCAGAGGCCTTGCAGTGCCAGGAGGAGGGCTGTCGGCACGGGGCAGAGAACCCTGACAGGGAACTCCCAGAGAGCTCCCGGAACCAGAGGGGGCTGGCCGAGCACTCGGGGCGCCAGCCGGCTCCGCCGGAGGAGTTGCAGACACCGGGAAGCGGCCTGCGGGCAGAGGCTTCGGGGGGCCCCTGCGCCTCGGCCCCCGTCTTCATGGGCTCTTTCCACACCTGCCCCACGGAGGTGCTGAGACCCATCAGCCAGCACCCCCGGGACTTCTTCTCCAGCCTTAAAGACAGGGTGCTGCTGGGGCCCCCGGGCAAAAGCGAGGGGCTTTCGGCCAAAGAGCCCCAGCTGGTGTGGGGCGGGGATGCCAGCCGACCCTCTGCCTTCCACAAAGGCAGCTCCAGAAAGAGCGGCTTCTACCCCAAGCCCAAAGCCTGCTGGGTGACGCCCATGGCCAAAGTCCCTGCCCACAGCCCCGTGCCGCTGCCCGCCGTCCCCAGCAGCCCCAGCCTGGGCAACAAGCGCAGCCTGGATGAGGAGGGCTTTGCCCACGGCGGCAAAAAACTACGAGCAGTGTCTCCTTTCCTGAAGGAGGCGGACACCAAGGAGTGTGGGCCCAAGCCCATGGCACCCAGCATGGCTGTCTCCTGCCTGCTGGGCCCAGCCCTGGGGCCCACCCCAGCGGAGGCCTACAGGGGCACCATGCTGCGCTGCCCGCTCAGCTTTGCGGGCACCCCAGACCCGCTCAAGGGCCAGGCTGCGCTGCCCTTCAGCCCCCTGGTCATCCCGGCCTTCCCGGCCCACTTCCTGGCCACTGCCAGCCACTCACCCATGGCCGCCGGCCTGATGCACTTCCCCCCGGCATCCTTCGACAATGCCCTTCGCCACACACTCGGCCCGGCTTCGCCTGCCTGGCACATGCCGCCTGGCACGACCTATGCACCTCCCTCATTCTTCCACTTGAACACCAAGCTGTAGGTCTGCCCATCACACCATGCTGCACTGTGGAGGGCCCAAGTCCCGGAGAGGGATGGGCACTGCTAGGTGGCTCACTGCCCAGGACAGGTGGGCGAGGCAACCTGGCACAAGCAAGGTGGCAGTGGGAAAACTGGTTTTATCTCAAGGAAGCAGCCTGAGCCCAGAGCCTGGGGACCCCAGTGGGACGAGGCCTCAGGAGATGTGCAGGAGTCGGGAGCCAGTGAAGTCCGTCGCAGCTCAGGGTATCCCTGATGCCCACCGAAGTCCAGTAAAAAGATACCCCTTTGCAAAGGCGAGTGGGCAGGACAAGCTGGTGGGCCACCCGCGTGGCAGCCCAGGAGGTGAAGAGATGCCATTGAGTGGTCCAGATGCTGCCACCCCCACAGAAGAGGGACTAAGCAAAGCCTGGCCTCCAAGCCCATTCCACAGGCCTCCTGGCAGATCCCGTACCTTCAGCCTGCTCTCCTGCGTGAGCTTCAAGCCACCTACCTTCTCACATGCAGCTGGGAACCCAGGGCCCACAGCAGGCTGGTGACCTGGCAGGTGAGTGCAGCGCTGGGCAGTGCCCTCCTGCACAGCCCTGGGCGGTCACAGTACGGAGCTGGCCCCGGGACTCTGGGCCGAGGACCAGGAGCACCCTGTGCCTGCTCAGCAGCTTGAGAGGGAAGGCGCTTGCTTGGAGACGAAGCCTCAGCACGTCGATCTCAGACTCGCCGGCTCCAGTGATCTGGCCCAGCTTTCAGAGCGGCTGGGACCCAAAGGTGCAAGCACGGAGCCCAAGTCCGCCTGCTCTGGCCATGCACGGAGACCTGTGGGCCCTGCTGCTGCATGCGGTGGCCATCACCACCCAGCTGCACTTCCTGTCCTACGTGGATGGCCAGCAAGGCCAGTGGGGTCCTGTGATGCCCAGGGAGAAGAGAGGCCAGCTGCCACCTGGGCATCTGCTTTGGCAGTGAGTGCCCATGCGTTTCAGATGTGCATGCCCCAGGGAATCAGCATGGACTCAGCGTGGCTTCACAGCAGGTGCCGGAAAGGCAGCGCCCCCTGACCTCAGGGATGCCAGGGTGACCCAAGGGCCAGGTCCCAGAACTTGATCTGCCCTCCGGGACAAGAGCCCCCACCCTGCCAGGCATCGTGGAAGGCTGAAGCCAGGAGTGGGGTGGGGATCTCTGGGGAGGTCAGCCCAGGCCAGTCCACACACAGCAGGCCTGGTGCCGGGGACAGGTGTCCAGGGCAGGGCGGCAGCTGCCTGTGGAGGACCTCAGGCCAGCAGCAGGATGGCTGTTGCTGCCATGTGAGCAGGGGCCTTTCCCACTTCCTCACCTCGCTCCTGGGGAACCCCAGGATGCCAGCCCGAGTACCTAGATGACCATCTCTGAGCTCCCCACTTTGCAGGCCTGCACCACGCACTGCTCATCTCTGAGCCTGGGGTTCCCTGTAGGTGACAGAGAAAGGAGGGCCTGACTTCTGATCATGGTGCAGACAGACGCCCTGGGTGCTGGGCTGCAGGTCATGGGGATAAGGAGATGAGGGCTGCCGATTGTGGGGTGTCCTGGCTCAGATGGGGCAAGGTTCTGGGGTTCCTTCCATCTGCGAAGCAATGCTGGTCTCAGCCTCTCAAAAGGGAGCAGGTGGCGGTGCTCAGCGCTGGGATGGGGCGCCCTCTGGAGGCAGATCTGGAGAACGCGCTTCTTGCTGCACCCCGAGTTGTGGGTACCCTGGCGGCGGAAAGAGCGCTGTGGCTCAGGTGTAGGTGCTGACAGTCCAGGAGCTGGGTGCAGGTCCGGCTTCCTGGGGCAGCTGAGGCCCTGAGCCCCAGCACGCTGGCCTTGCACGGCCACTCTGGCTCATCCATTTGCCACGATTCCCTGAGGGTTTACTCTGGATGCCCAGCTTCTTGCTCATCATGGTCACTCTTTTGCTGCATTTCTGATAGGCTGCCCTGGGGACCACAGGCCCAGGGTCAGCAGGACCTGTGTGTGGAGTAAGTTGTATTTCAGGGCCATTTTTAGGACGCCTTCCAAAACGTCAGTGGCACTTGAGTGGCTGATGGTGGCAAGGAGCAAAGGCCACTTTGGAAAAGCATTGACTGCAGACCCTGGGCGTCCATGTGCTGAGGACCACTGCCGGTGAGGGTGGGGACACTCAGAGCTCTGCCCCCCGGAGCTGGCACTGGCCAGGGGAGGGGAGACAGGAGAGAAAATCACAGTGTCCGGGGCACAGCGTGGCCAGGACAGGCTTGTCTGCTTTTGGGGCTAAAATGTTTGCCATTGTCACCATTGTAAGTGTACAGTCCTGTGGCATTAAATGTACGCTCACCGTGTCAGACAGCGTCACCATCGCTTGTTTCCAAGAGCAGAGTTTTAAACGGGTGAGAGGCCATGCGGGCTCTAGCCAGTGGCGCTGAGCAGCAGCTGGAGGAGGTGACTGAGCCTCGTGGGGACTGGAGAAGCAGAGGCACCAAGACCCCAGAGCGGCGGCAGGCAAGGGCGGCCCGGGAGCTGGAGACCTGGAAGGTTGGAGCAGTGGCATGCGTGCACATACATGTGTATGTGTGCATGGCTTTGGGGACAGCAGGGGTGTCCTGGCCTCCAGGATTTTGCAGGTTGTGGCCAGACCTCTGGCCTTGTTCTGGGGAAGCACTGCACCCCAACCTTCACTCCTGTTTAGCGAGAGCCTGGGCTTCTGGGTAGAGTTGGGTGGGAACCCACCCCAGAGGAGGGAGGGCGGGGTTCTGAGCTCAGGGCCTGGCTGGCCAGTGCCTGTGTTGCTCAGTGGGCACGGTGAGGCGGGGGGCAAGTGACCTCACACCGGAGCAAGGCCACACTGGGATAGCAGTCTCGCTCCAGGGACCCAGGTCCCACTGGAGGTCAGCAGTGTGCAGCTCACTGGGTGTAGACTCGGTGTCACTGGGAGAACTGAGTCCCAGTCAGATGGGCCAGGGGCGCAGGGAGTGGCAGTGGGGGCCATGCTGGATGGGTGATGGCACCCACAGACTTGGGTCCCTGTGGGATCTGGGAATCTGAGGAAAGCGCCCCCCTGAGACGCTGTCCTGGATACCAGGAGGGCTGGCTGGGAGGGGCAGCTGTGGGTCACAGCAGGGCAGAGGAGGCAGCGTGGGGGTAGGGGTCTGAGAGCCAGGGTGTGGAGAGCCTTGGGACCACCACGAGTTAGGAGTGGGGTGCTGAGCAAGCACAGTGAGCCGGGCAAGTGGGCAGGGATGGCGGGGGCTCTGCAGCAGGGTCCCAGCAAGGGCGTGGGCTCCAGGGCGGCAGGGCAGTGCGGCGAGATGGCCCAGGCTGGAGGGGCCCGGGAGTGGTCTCCGGGGTGGTGCAGCTCCAGGGTGGGGGCAGGTGGACTAGGACAGCAGCTGGGCTCAGCAGGGAAGGAGAGACCTCCATGGCTCTTTGAGGACTTAGATCCAAAACCAGAGCCACCAAGTGGCTAGGAGATGTGTTAAAAAAATTTTTTTAAAAAATACAGAGCCACAGGAGGATCGCTGTGAGTTCAAGGCCAGCCTGCACTACATAGCAGACCCTGTCTCCAAAAATTCTCACGCACACAAGGAGTCCACCAAAAAATGTATACACACTTAAGGGGAAAAAATTATAAATATTTTAATACTAAATTTACTTACCTTTGGCCTCTACAATTACAAGAGGGGCTCGGAGTGGTGGCCGTCAGCTTCCAGGTGTTTTTCTTTTCCTGCATGTGCACACATTTTTGGTGGACTTTGTATATATCTAGGTCTATATGTTGACAGCGTTAAAAAGTCAAATGTCACAGGAAAGCTTTGGATGACAGGCTTCTCTTGAATAGTCAGAATCTGCCCCCATGAGTCCCCTTCCTGAGGCTGAGGCGTGGCTGCTTCCCATCTGTCCCTTCCCCCTGTCTCCAGGGTCCCTGCCCTGTGCCCACCCAGGGAGCCAGCCCGGTGCTCATGCCTAGGTGCCCATCAGGCCATGTCCTGCTGCTGCCCAGACACTAGGTGGCGACTCTCGCTCTTCCCAGTCATCAGCGGAACCAAGGCGGGTTTCCTGAGCAAGGGACTCCGGAACATCCAGGGCGTCGGGCTCTACGCTCAGGGCCTCCGCTGCAGCACGCAGTAGTCACTGCAAAGTCACTGGGCCAGCAGGGCCAGGCAGTGAGGTGGACAGGGGCTGGCGTGGGCTCCTAGCCTCGGGCTCCTGAGGTCTGAGCAGCCTCGGCTCACCTGAGACCCATGCCCACATGGGAATGACAGTCATGGTCGTTTGCAGGTTCTCTGGCCCAGAGTGGGGGTGCAGGGGCTGGCAGAGCCCTGAATGCACTCCCAGTCCCATGAGGGCAGCCCCTGGCCCCCCAGCCCCTCCGGGTCACCAGCCAGGCCTAGAAAGGCCACATCAGGGAACCCCCCCCTGCACAGTAGGGTGCGTGGGCCCCCAGGAGAGGGAGGAGCTGTGAGCAGGGAGGGCGGGGAGGAGAGGCTGGGCAGGGTCTCGTGAGGGACCCTCCCCCAAAGTGGACAGGGCGGTGGGCTTTAGCCGCGGCGAGGAGCGGGAGCCAATCGTAGCCCCTGAACACACCGTGCCCAGGCTCAGTGGGGCAGGGATGGTTCTCAGACCCCCACCTCGACAGCAACAGGAAGAAAGCTGGCCTCTCCCCCAGCTGCTCAGGGGCCCAAGGAAAAGGAAAACCCACCATCTACAAAGGGTGCGGGAGGCTTCATTGGGGCTGGGTGTGTGGCTCATGAAAAGGGCGTGCTTAGACCCAAAAAGAGGAGGGGGAAGAGCGGAAGGAAGAGGAAGGAAGGAGCGAGAGAAGGGGAGAAGAAAGTCTGGCCTCAGCAGCTGGTGCTGCCCTCCTGGCCCTGGCAGTGGCCTAGGCATCTGTGACACCCGGCAGGAGGCGCAGTCTGTGTTACAGGGGGAGTATTTACACCACCCAGAAACCAGCAGGTACACAAATCGGGCTTCCCACCCCCAGCCCCTAGCCAGTGGCCAGACACCTTGCTTTCTCTGCCCAGGATGAGACTTCACAGGAGCTGAGGCCAAGTTCATGTGTCCCCAGGCCAGGCTGTCAGCTCGGAGCAAATGTCTGCCACGTGGTGTGAATGCCAGACGCCAGGTGCACCCACCTACCCGGGCTCTGCTGTGGCCTCTGAGATGTGGGAGTGAATCACCGCTGCCTGGAGTCGGGGCATTTAGCAAAAGGGCTCCGTTACCTAAAACCAGGCCGGGCTGAGTCATCTCTGCCTTCCTTGCCCTCGGTTCTGCCTGGCCAGCCTGGCCACCCTGCCCTACCCTTTACCTTGCTGCTCTTGGAACTCCTGCATGTGTTTTGACCACTGCCCTCCCATCAGGCTTCTGACTCAGAGTCACCCCAGCTTTGGATCCTGTCTGCGTCTGTTCCAAGAATGCAGGTTGGTTTCCCCAGGGTAGCAACTAACAGATCATGGTTGGTTTCTGCCACTTTGGACTGACTCAGGGTGAAGTGATGCAATTGATTAGTCATGTCTGCTGAGGCCAGGCAAAGGGAGTGGGGCTTGCCATCTCTGTGCCCATTATCATCCCACTCCAGTGCCAGATGAGGGGGTGGCTAATGCAGGTCCCTGACTTCACTGCCACATCTCAGCCACAGTGCCGGCACGGTGCTGCCAGGTCTCCTCCCACATGGGTGACATCATGGGCCCAGGAGTCCATGAGCTTCTTGTGGACTCCTGAGTAGTAATCAGGGAGGCAGCCATGAGCCCCGAGACCTCCCTCGGCTCTGAAGTGCACGCAGGTCCTGGATCTAAAGTCTCTCCCAGGAAGCGTTCTCCACGTAGGTGCCCATGCCCTGTGCCCCGTGCCCTGTGCCCCACCGCACCGTGTCTCTCCGCCCCCATACTGGGACCTGCCTGGTGGCCGGGTCCTGTGAGCATCCGGGTGCCCTGCTCATCCCCAGCCTCGGGTTACCTAGCCCCATGTGACTGGGTCCTGGTCTCCTGCAGATTATGAGGGCACGTGTGAAGCAGACAAGTGTGCACACCCAGAAACACCCAGAGCATCCCCAGCGGCTCTGAGGGGCTCCCGGAGGGCTCAGCCCACTCAGGAACCACCCCCAGGTGTGCCCACCTGTGGCCAGATGCTTGGTGGCCTGAGGGAGCAGCTCTTTCCACCAGTGACCTGGCCCGTCCCCAGCTGGCTTTGCGAGGAAACAGAACCCACCATGGACTCTTCCTTCACAGATGCCCGTCTCGCCTCTCTGCACAAACGTGGACAGGCAGGGGCCTTCAGCAAGATTTCACCAGTTTCAAGGATGCGAGTACAACTGCCATGGGAAGATGCTTCTAATCCTTCCGTGCCCAGCTTCCTCCTGGGGTCCAGGCCTCCAGCCATCGGCAGCTGCAGGTGGCTGCACCCCTGTGACCTGGAGCCTTGTCACCCACTGACCCCGAGAGAGGAGGAAAGCTGACTTTCCTTCACCCTTTCTGCTCTTGGAGGGGGCAGTGAACACGGGGGGCTCAGGCTGAGCTTTGCCCCCACTAAAACACAATACGCTTAAGCACTAACCCCACCTCCTTCAAATGGGACTTGATTTTATTTTTGGTGCTAAGAATTGAACTCAGGACCTTGTGCTTGCCAGGCAGGCACTTAGGCGGCTGAGCTACACCCCCGCCCCTGTGACTTTAGCTGGAATAGTTGGACTCACCCTTGTGATGGGGATTGGTGAAGCTGTGTGCTGTCGCGAGTAGGCAGGCAGTGGTGACCTTGAGAGAAGATGGCCACGTGACCACAGGGTTGGGGTGGTGTAGCCAAAGATGGCCACAGACCACTGGGAGTTGGGGAGAGGCAAAGGAGTCACTCCCCAGAGGACTCCCCAACTTGCCATTCTATAGTGCAGTAGCCTTTGTTGCCCAGGTGTCTGTAATCCCAGCACTTTTGGGAGGCTGAGGCAGGACAAGTACGGCAAGTTTGAGGCCAACCTGGGCTACGTAGTGAGACTGTCTCAAAACACAAGCAAACATACAAACTAACCATTGTTTTGGACCACTCAGAGTGTGACTGTGCTACTGACAAGCATCCCTGCCAGCAACGTGGTCTCCCCGGAGACGGGAACCCTCAGGCGGCAGGATGTTTATCGGGCTCCAGCTTGCACCGGGCTCGGTGGTTTTCTCTCAGCCCTGATGGGGAAAGTTCTCTTCGAGCCCCTGGGTGAGGCCAAGGGAGATGACAGCTGTGGAAGGTCCCGGTGGGGACCAGCCTCTGCCCGTTTGGGGAAGAGGGGCCCCCAGGGCAGCTTTCCCAGTGGCTCGAGAACTGTTTGTGGCACAGGGGTCTGCAGCATGGAGACCAGGCCCTCTGCAGTCCTCTGCTTGGTCTTCTCCTTCATCGCAAGTCCACTTCCCAGACACAAGTGACTGAAAACGTCAGCCCCAAACTCTCACTGCCACTGAGCGGCCCTGTGACCAGTTCAGATGTGACACATGGCACAGCAGGGAGTCCCCAGAGGAGGCAGGCGACTCAGTGTGCCCCAGGGTGACAATTTCAAAACATGTCAGTCAGGGCAACACTGGCACACACATTGCGCATTGTCACCCTTAAATCAGTCACCCAGAGCACAAGACATTGTCTGAACAGTACAGTGCAAATCTTTCTCTTCAGTGAACTCGGGGAAATCAGTAGTATAACGATCTCACACTAGTGAGACAATTTCACTTATGAGTAAGATCTCAAGTTGCATCCGTCTACCTATAAAAGTCTCCAGTTTATCCTTTATGGCTGAGTAGTACTCCACTGCATAAAAATACCTCATCTTTTTTATTCATTTCTCAGTGGGTGGCCATTTAGGTTGTTTCCAAGATCTGGCTATTACAAACTGTGCTGCTATGAACATGGGTGCACTTATATCGCTGTGGTGTGATGTTTTTAATTCTTTTGGGAAGATACCCAGTTCAGGAATAGCTGGGACCTCTAGTCCTAGTTTTTTGAGGAATCTCAACCCTGATTTCCACTGTGGTTGCACCAGTCTACACCTATCAACAGCGGAGAAGGGCTCCTTTCCCCCCACAACCCCTCCAGCATTTGTTATTGTTTGATTTCTTGATGACAGCCATTCTTTCTGGGGTGAGGTAGAATCTCATTGTTTTAATTTGCATTTCTTAAATAACCAGTAATGTTGAACATTTTTTCACATATATTTGCTGTTTGTGTTTCTTCCTCTGAGAAGTGTGTATTCATCTCAGATGCCCATTTTTGGATGGGGGTCTTTAAATCTGGGAGGACTGACTTTTTTTTAGTTCTATATATGTTCTCGGTAGTAACCCTTTGAGCAACAGCTGGCAAACATTTTCTCTTACGTTGTGGGCTGTCTCTTTACTCTGTTGGTGGTTTCTCTTGCTGTGCAAAAGCTTTTCAATAGGATGAGGCCCCAGTTGTTGATTCTTTGTGATAGTTCCTGTGCAGTGGGGGTTTTGTTTATAAAGTCTTTGCCTACACTCTATCTTCCAGCAGATTTAATGTTTCCGTTTTAATATCAAGATCTTTGATCCATTCCAATTTTAGCTTAGTACGTAGTGAAATATATGGATCCAGTTTTAAGTTTTGGCATGTGTAGAGCCAGTTTCTCCAGCACCATTTATTAAAAAGGCTTTCTTTTTTTTTAATTGATATTGGTTTATTTAGGATTTTTATATCTTCTTGATTCAGCTTTGGTAATTCAATGTATGTAAGAATCTGTCCATTTCTTCTGTATTTTTCATCTTACTAGAATACAAGTTTTCAAAGTAGGTATAGATGATCTTCTGGATTTCTGCAGGGTCTGTTGTGATTTAACCCTTTTCATTCTTTTTAATTCTAAAAGGGAGTAAAATTAAACACAACAAAACAGAACAGAATGGGACATAAGAAAGCATACATTTCAAAGCTAGACAACCAGAGATCTTCACTATCTGTCATATTGTCTTTTGTTTTCTTCCAAATGGTTGTCCTTATCTTTGCATATGGGGAGCTCATACTAAATAACATAGCCAATCTTTTCACAAGATGTGTAGTTCACTGGCTCCCACTTGTTAGGCAGGGGGGAGGGGGGGCACAGGATGGGGGACAGGACATGAGATGTCTGATTCTCAGCCCACACGCAGGCAGGATCACAGCTGCCCCCCGGGGGGGGAGTTCCTTATTCTCCCGGCACCCCGAGTCAACCACACTGTGCAGGTCCCGACGCACCAGGGTCTCTCTCCTTCGGAGGCTGTCTTTTTTCCAGTGAACGTGTTTGGTACCTTTGTCAAAGATAAGGTGGTTTAGTGTGTCTGGTGTTATTTCTGCATTTTCTAATCTGTTCCATTGATCTTTGGATTTTTTTTTCCAGTATGATACTGTTTTTTTTCCTGTTAATCACAGTAGCTTTATCGTATAATTTTAAGTCAGAGATGGTGATGCCTCCTGCCTTGTCTTTGTTGCCCAGGATTGCCTTTGCTATTCTAGGTTTCTTCTGGTTCCAGATGAATTTTAGGATTGTTTTCTCTAGTTCTGTGAGATATGCTACTAGAATTTTGATTGGAATTGCATTGAATCTCTATCACAGTTTTGGAAGTGTGGCCATTTTCACTATATTGGTTCTTCCTACCCAAGAGCAGGGGCTGTCTTGTCAGTTTCTAATATCCTCTTCAATCTTTTTCAGAGTACTGTAGTTATCAATATAGAGGTCTTTTACATCCTTTGTTAAATTGATTCCTAGGTATTTCATTTTTTTGGGGGGTGCTACTGTGAAAGGTATTGTTTTCCTGATTTCTCTCTCAGTGAATTTGTTATTCATGTACAAAGGTTATTGCTTTTTGAATGCTGACTTTGTATCCAGCTACATTGCTGAATTTGCTTATTAAATCTAGTAGTCTTTTGGTGGAGTGTTTGGAGGCTCCTATGTAGAGTATCATGTCACCCGCAAATATTGATAGTTTAACTTCTTCTTTCCTATCTTTATTCCTTTCATTTCTTTCTCTTGTCTAATTGCTCCTGCTAAAGTTCCAGGACTATGTTGCATAAGATTAGAGACAGAGGACATCTTTGTCATGTTCCTGATTTTAGAGAGATAGGTTTCAGTTTTTGTCCATTTAGTATGATGTTGGCTGTTGGTTTGTTGCAGATGGCTTTTATCAAATTGAAATAAAGACCATTTATTCCAACTTTCTGCAGGGTTTTTTTTTTAAATGATGAATGGGTGCTAGACTTTGTAAAAAGCTTTTTCTGCATCTGTGGAGATGATCATGTGATTTTTGTCCTTGGCTGTATGGTATATTACATTTATGGATTTATGTATGGTGAACTATCCCTGCATCCCTCGGATGAATCCCAGTTGATCATAGTGTATAATCTTCCTGGTGATTTGCTGTGCTGTTTGCCAGTATCTGTGTTCACTAGAGAAATGGCCTGTAATTCTCTTTCTTAGATGGGTCCTTCTCTGCTTTTGGTATGAGGGTAATGCTTGCTTCCAGGATGAATTTGGGAATACTGCTTCCCTTTCAATTTCATTAAAGAGTTTTGAGAAGTAGTGGGGTAAGGTCTTCTCTAAATTTCATATAGAATTCAGCAGTGAATCCATGAGGGCCTGGGCTTTTCTTTGTTGATAGGTTTTAAATTTCATCTTTCATTTCATTGATTGATATTGGTTTAAGATTTTTATCTTTTTAATTCAGCTTTGGTAATTCGACTGTATCTAGGAATCTCCATTTCTTGTTTTCCATCTTATTAGAATATAAGTTTTCAAAGTACATATAGATGGTCTTCTAGATTTTTGCAAGTTCTGTTGTGATTTCACCATTTTCATTTCTAATTGTGTGGATTTGAGTCTTGCCTTCTTTTGATAAGGTTGGCTAAGGGTTTGTCAGTTTTATTTAATCTTTCAAAGAACCACTCTTTGATTCATTAATTCTTTGTATTTTTAGTCTCCAGTGTGTTAATCTGCTCTGATCTTTATAATTTCCTGCCTTGTACAAGCTTGTGGTTTAGCCTGCTCTTCTTTTTCTAGAAGTTTGAGGTTCACCATTAAGTTGTTTATATGCACTTGCTATTTTCCTGATATGAGTATTTACTGCTATAAATTTCCCACTTAAGACTGCTTTCATTGTGCCCCATGAGTTTCAATATGTTGTATTGTCATTATCATTCAACTGTAAAAACTGTCTAATTTCCTTTCTTATTTCACCTGTGACCCACTGGTCATTCAGGAGAGTGCTATGTAATTTCCATGTGTTTATGAAGTTCTGTGGTTTCTTTTGGCATGGATTTCCATTTCATTGCACTGTGGTCTGATAGTATGCATGGGAGAATTTCAATTTCAATTCCTTTGCATTTGCTTAAGAATGTTCTGTGAGCCAGTATGTGATCTATTTTGGAGAACGTCGCAAGTGCAGCTGAGAAGAATGTGTATTCTGACGTTGTGGGGTGGAACACTCTATAGACATCTACTAAGTCCATTTGTTCAAAAGTTTGGTTTAGTTCTAATATTTCATTGTTGATTTTTTTTGTCTAGTTGACTCATCTTTTGTGACAGTGGGGTGTTGAAATCTCCCAATACAGCTGTATTAGGGCTTATTTGATTTTTCATGCCTGTTAGTAATTGTTTCATATAGTTGGATGCACTGGTATTTGTTGCATATATGATTGTTATCTCTTCCTCTTGGATTTTTAGCTTTACGAGGATATAGTCATCTTCTTTACCTCTTAATCAGTCTTGGCTTGAAATTCACTTTGTCTGCAAATAGAATAGCTAGCCCTGATTTTTTCTGGGTTCCTGTCACATGGAGTATTGTTTTCCATCCTTTGACTTTCATTCTATGAATTTCTTTTTGAATTAACTGTGTTTCTTGTATACAGCATATTGTTGGATCTTGTTTTTTTTTTTTTTTTTTTTTTTTTTTTTTTTTTTTTTTTTTTTTTTTTTTTTTTTTTTTTGGTAGCAGGGATCAAACTCATGGCCTCATGCTTGCCAGGCAGGCGCTTATGCCTCTGAGCTAAATCCCCAGCGGATCATGCTTCTTGATCCATTCCACCAGTCTGTGTCTTTCGATTGGTGAGTTGAGACTATTAACCTTGATGGCTGTAACAATATGTACTGACTTATCCTTGTCATGTTATTTTCCTATTGTTGGCTCCCCTCTGTATTTTTTTATCCCTCCAGTTATTTGCCTTTCCTAGTGGATTAGTCCTGTTGGGTTTCATGGAGTTGTAGTCATTATCTTTTTCTAGAATGCCCTTTGGAACATTTTGGAGTGCTGGTTTGGTGGTCATACATTTCTCAGATGTTCTTTGTCATGGAAGTCTTATTTCTCCATCAATTTTGGAAGATGGTTTTGCAGGGTACATCAGTCTGGGTTGAAAGTTGTTTTCTCTTAGGACTCCAAGCTCCCCTTGACTTGAATGTCTGTGCTGAGAAATCAGTTGTGGTTCAGAGGGGCTTTCCTTTTTGGTGATTTTTTTTCTTTTCTTTAACAGTTTTTGAGGTTCTGTTCTTGGCTGCATTTCTGGAATCTTGACTATGATATCTCTGGATGTAGGGTTTTTTTTTATCATGGCTAATTGGAGTTCTACATGCCTTATTTATCTGAATGTCAAATTCTTTTTCTCTACCAGGAAAGTTTTCTTTCATGATGTCTGTGAACATTTTTTAAAATGTCATTTGTGGTATCTCCTGCTTTTTCATTGATTCTAATCAGTCTTGGTTTTTTTGTCTTTTGTTTTGTTTTGGTTCTGGGGATTGAACTTACAGCCTCATGTTGTCAGGCAGGTGCTTATTCCCCTGAGCTAGATCCCCAGATCTCCAATCAATCTTAAGTTATCCTTTGTCTCATCTAGCAGCTGTTGGATTGATTTCTCATGGTCCCTTGTTATTTTTGAGAAATCCTCCTTTTCCTGCTTGCTAACTGCAAGCTTGTCTTCAGTATCTCACAATGGCCTAATCTGCTTCAGATATTTTCAATGGAGTTTTTACTTTCCTGGGTATTTGCTTGAATCTGTTTTATACATTCCATTTCTTTCTTATACTGAACTTGCATAATTTTCTTTTTCTTTTGTCTTTTTCTATGCATCAACCAGCAGCTGTTTTTTCTCCCCATATTCTCTTGTTGTTTTTAAGGGTTTTCTTTGTTTGTTTTTTGTTTTTTGGTTCTGGGAATCAAACTGAGTACCTTGTCCTTGCCAGGCACGTGCTTATGCTGCTGAGCTTTCTCTCTGGCCTCATAATTTTGTCAAACTCATCTATTTTTTTTTGCCAGCATCTGCTCTAACATCACTAAGCATGGTGTATATTTTGGTAATCTCTGTAGTTATCTGACAGATTATTTCTGATTTAATTTTTTCCAGAGCCTTATTTAATTATTTTGTTGTTACCACTTCAGAGAGACCTGACAGGGTGCTTTCGGATTGTCTCACCTCATTTCCCCCTGGATTTGCCTTTGGAAAACTGAATGTGTGAGGTTGGATTTTGCTTGAGTGTCTCCTCATTTTCTTTTCTCTGTTTTTAGTTTCATTCCTTTTTAGTTTAATTCCTGATGCTTGCATGTTGCCTATGGCAGGTTGCTTTGTTGGTACTATTTCGGATCTTTAGGTGATAACTCCTTCTCTGAGGTATCTTCCAGGTGTAGCTGGTTTTTGGGTTTTGAGTCTGTTGGAAGATCTTACCTCTTCAGTTTGTTGGAGATGAGAAGTTGTTGCTTGTTTGGCCTAGCCCCTGGTTCTCTGGCACTGTGCCACAGTATTTTCTGTGACCCTTAGTCAATCAGTCATGGAGTACCAGGAGGAACAACTGTTTAGAACAGTTACGTCAATTTTGGCTATAGAAGTACCAACAGCCTCAAACACAGTCTAGAAAATGGCAAACTGTTCTAACCTTTAATTTGCCACTTCTAACTGTGTGAACTAAACTTGTGATTATATAAGAAAATGTAAAACAAACCAGAAAATTATATGCAGTATATAAGTCCTTAATATGTCAATTTTGCCCTTGAGGGTTACAATTTAAAATGGATTAAGGAAGAGGAAGTGATTAGAAGTAGGGTTGGAGGACAAAGGGGAATCACACCCACTTTGGGAAACTGGTGTAGAAGATCAAAGGAAAAGAGAGATGGAAGAGAGATAAGGAAGAGCAGAACAGAACCACACCCACAAAGAGGCTAGGGACCACAGTCACACTCATAAAAGTACAGAAGGAGAAAGAGAAAAAAAAAGAAAAAGAAAAAAAAAAAACAGTCCACTTCCAGGATTCTCTCTGGTTTCACTAGTAGACAGCCTCGGAGACAGAGTCCCAAATCATGCTGACCCATCCCAACAAGCCAACAGCAGCTTTTTGGGGGTAGTGGATAATCCAGCAGGCCTACTCCGAGATCAGACACGCTGGGCTCCCTGCTGTCCCAGCAGTTTTCGTGAGTCTCAGCCCAGCTGGGAGCTGCTAGATGGAGCGGGCAGCAGTTCTGGGTCCTGAGCTCATCCGCCCATCTCCAAGATGGCTCCCAGCTAATCACTCTCTCCCTGCGGGAGGACCAAGTCCTCTGCACTCACTGCCAGCTAACACAGTCCTCCACACCCACTGCTCCCCTCCACTGCAGTGTCTCTCTGCAGAGGCCTCTGGGTCACCAGCTGTCACTGTCACCGTGACCAGGAATCCCCAGGTTCAAACAGCTCCTCTCACATAGTTAGTCCTGTGTCAGAGAGAAGGTGCCACCAGCTACTGCCTTCTTCTTGGTTGAAGTTTTCCTCTTCACTCTCTGTGGGCTTCAGTTTGCACCTCAGATTCTTCCTGGGTCCAGTGGATCCACTTCCCTCCTTCCTGTCTTCCTCACGATGCTATTTTCCAGTGTCTGGATGGCGACTCTCAGAGAGGCTGTTTGCTCTGCTGCTTACTGCTCCGCCATCTTGGTCTTCCTCCTCTAATACGTTCAATGTGAAAAAAATATTCTTACACAAAGTAACAATTATTTATGACTAATTTTGTGTGGTGGTGGGGATTGAACCCAGGGCCTCAAGGATGCCAGGCAAATTCTATCATATCCCAGCCTCTTATTTTTATTCTGACACAGGGTGTTAATCTCATTGACTGAAAGGAAGTGGGATTTCTGCATTCTGAAACCAGCCCACAGGGCAAGTAGGGTAAGGAGGGCCTAGGACAGATGCTATGTCAATTTACAACAATTTGTGGTCCCTAACACATCACCTCTGCCCAATGTCTAAGACTACAAAAAATGTAAGTTCGTTTAAGTAATTTGAATCACGACGCTGACAGCCTTTATACCTACAGTATTGTTTCTCAGTGTGTCAACTGAAAACAGTCCCAAGACCTTTAGGTAAAATCTTTAGGTAAAATCATCACCTTAGCCAGGCTACGGATGCAGCTCAAATGGTAGACCATGCACTGAGTCCTGAGTTCAAACCTTAGCATAAAAAACAATAAAACAAAACAAAAACACAGACTAATTCCAAACTGCATTCACAGATATTCTAAGACAAAATACCAAAATATTAATTACAAGCATAATTTTGAGTGCATGTGTTTTTAGCCTCTTTATATGACCCTGAAAAGTAGAAAGGAAAAACTTTGATTTTTTAAACTTGTTTCTGAGACAGGATCTCACCACACAGTCCAGGCTGAATCTGACCTCACTATGTAGCTCAGGGTGGCCTCAAATTCGCAGTGATCCTCCTGCCTCAGCCTCCTAAGTGCTGGGATTAGAGGTGTATACCACTAATTTAGACAGCTAAATTAGGCAGAAATTAATAGACAGGCAGAGAGAGGCTCGGCCTTCAAGGAAGTCAGCACACACACAAAAGGTATCAAAAAAAGACATCAGAATTGTGGCCGGAGGCAAATCTGAAGAGGGAAACAGCAGCCTGAGATTTACTGTGGTCGGCATCACCCGGTCCAGGGGCCCAGCAAGGCCTCTGGCGCGTGCGGTGGGGGTGGGGGGTGCCCAGAACATCTGCACCAATACTTCCTTCCTTCCCCGTGTACCCCTGCTATGTGACTCATCTAACGGCACATCTAACAGGTCTCGGGTTATATTTTTGCTATGTCACCATCACAGCTGGCTGGAAAGGTAAAACTTCAGCCGAGCCAAATCTGAGTTTCGCTGAGCCAAGAATAATTCCAGACTTAGTCGCCCTCAGAACTAGAAGAGCCCTTAAGAACGTGGTCAGCACATAACTCTGCACCCGAAGAGGCCGTGAGGCTGAGGCAGCTTCCTGGGGTTCGGCAAGGTGTTCTGGCCTCTGTGAGTCAGCGGCCTCCTGACCCCCGACACTCAGCTGACCCAGGTCACAGCAGCGAGGAGCGCGTGTCTCCGTGCAGTCTGCAGTCACTGATGCGTGAGGCTGCGATGCCTTCGGGGAGGGGAGCGGGGCGGCCCCTCGGGTCACGTTCAGCTCCAAGTCAGACGGGCCCGGAATGGCGTCTTTGCCACCCAGGGAAGGGATGTGCACAGGTACAGAGCTGGAGGCTTGCAGAAGGAACTGTACTTTTGTGTTCAAAGCTGGCTGACATTCGATGGATTTATTTTTACAAGATTTTCAAAAGGAAATTTAGACACAAAACAAGAAGTTGACCATTTCTCTGTTAAAATGACACAATTTTCATGGGTTATAAAAGAGCTAAGGTTATGCCCCTCCTAGGTTTATTTTAAATCGTTTTATTTTCTCTTTAGTTAAACAGGTGGCTAGGTATTGTTCCCCAGGAATCCATGATCTGAAGTAAACTCCCTGGTTTTGATCTCTGTCTTGTCTAAATCGAGACCTGAACAGACTTTGATACCTAAAACTGTCTTTGAGGTTTCCGCATCGCCCAAGGATGTTACAAAGGATTTGAGGTGATCAAAATGACTTAGTCTGTCTGATATATGTGACTGAATGAATTCATGAGGCCTTGTCAGGGGAAAAGAGATACTTTTATGGTACACAAGCTTCTCAGAAGCTGTGTACTATAGAAACTGCTGGAGAGAGAGCCATGTGTAATGACCTGCACCGGTAATTCCAGCACTCAGGAGGCTGAGGCAGGAGGATGGCTGTGAGTTCAAGACCACTACATGATAAACTTCAGCTCATAAATAAACAAACAAATAAATACCTACGGGCACAAACTGAGTTCAAGGCCAACCTGAACTACATGGCAAGATGCTGTCTCATAAATACATACATAGACACAAACTGCTGGAAAACGGGCCTGGTTGCCCAAGATGGGATTCTACTCATCAAACCTGGTGCTGCTTTGCCTGAAACTAAACAAAGGGGCACAATGCCATCAGCTATCACTTGTTAATCCTTGAAATGTTAACGTGCTTGGAACTTTACTTTTTCAATTTGAATCTGCCATTTTCCAGACTGGTGATTTTCAACTGGGGATCCACTCCTGACGTCTATAGTTTCACTACAATACCTGTGCATCGCTTTTAGGATTGAAGCCACATTAACTGAATTGCTTCCTCGATTTCTTTATATATTCTTGGTGTCAAATTTTAAAAAAAGCAGCAGAAACCTGGGGCTGTCACTCAGTGGTAAAGCGCTTGCTCAAGGTAGGCGGTCCTATCCTCACATACGTGAGGGTCAATCCTCAGCATCAAAAAATAACTGGGGAAGAAAGAGAACAGACCCAGATGCAGTGCAGACTTGGGGCGGGGCTGGGGTGAGTCTCAGATGGGCAGCACTGAGGCCCAGGATTTTATGGCCACCCCCGGGCTCACACCACAAGGAGGACAGTACCTCCGAGCTGAGGCAAGGAGGCCTCTCTCTTAAGGGAGGAAGAAAGAAGCCGGAAGGACAGCAGCTGAACTCTCATTTTATTCCTATTGACCAACAAGGGCAGTTGAGCTAAGCGTTCACGAGGCCCGGAATGGAACATCTGAGGGTCTGGGTGCAACTTGAGCATCCCAGGTAACCCTGGGGCATCAGGAGTCTGGTCCAGGTGACACGCGAAAGATCTCTATGACCTGAAGGGGGAACAAGGGCTCCAGGTGACACAGGGAAGCCGTCTCCCGGAACACGGAGTTCCCAGGATGGCAGGCTCGCAGGCGCTGAGTCCTAATTGCACGCCTGGCAGGCTCCTGATGCGCCTCAGGACTGTTGTATGTACTCAGGGGGAGGGTGTTATAGTTTATAAATATCTTTCCTGAAAAGATTACTTTGTTTTTTTGCTTTTGTAAGTTAGCTGCAATACCCGCTTAAAAACCCTTTTCCCAGTACTGCGGATTGAATGCAGGGCCCTGTGCGTGTTAAGTAAGCACTCTGTCCTGGAGTTAGAGTTAGACATTATTTTTATATTTTGTCTAAAGTTTTTGACTGACTGTACCTTCTTTTGCATGCCCCAGAAACTACCTACTTTTCTTGTCAGTTGCACTGTCTCATAGTGAATTCTCATCAGATCTTTCACTTCTGCTAAATCACGATAGGATTTTAACCACAGCCATTTGAAGCCTTTTGCCATCTACCGATCTGTTGTTTCACTCTGACACTTCTCTGAGGAACAGTAACCTTCCTTTGAGATCACTGTTATCAAGATGAAGCTGACTGAGGAGGAAAGCTGTTTCAACAGGAAACTACGCACTACCATCCTGCCGATCAGATCCTGGCTGTCACACCTCTCTGTCAACTGCAGGTGACATATGAAAATTCTGTTTTGTCTGCTGGGGTCTGACTGGCTTCCTGTCACTCTGTGGAAAAGCTAGCTTGGGTACCTGTATATACTGGATTGGGTGCCGCCACCTTGCCCAAACTGTCAGTTCTTACAAAATTTCAATTCTGCCTGTTATCGTCAATATCTGGCTATAATCTTCCAAATAAATAAATGTTTCCAGATTTTTCACCCTCCTGCTTAACTCACCATCAGCCGCCACCTGCCTGACACAGTCTTCTCCCGGATCTGCAGACTCTGTGACTTTCAGTTCGGAGCCTGGCACAGACTCAAGGACCCATCTCAGCACAGACCATGCAGGCTGGACCTCGCCCAGGACAATCCACCGTCAGGGCCACCAAGAAGCCCAGCGAGACGCTCAGATATGCACGTGTGTGTTTGTGAGCAGAACCAAAACTGCACACACCGAGTGTGGACGCCCAGTTTGGGGGCTTTGGGTGCCCAGTGAGCTGGGCTGCATAACCAGGTTTCTTCCTTTGCTGCTTGGAACCTGCGAACTGGTGACCCTCAGGGTTGGATTCCTCTTCTTCACCTGAGCCCAGCCTTCTATGTTCTCATTCTGATCACTCCTTGTAAGATGACGGGACCCTAAAGTGACTGTCCATGGCCACCACCTCTCGGCAGATGGCTTGAATGATTTTGCAAAGACAACGCCAACAAGGTCCTTGACAGACAGCTTCTTAGACCCTGTTGCCTCCTAAGTCACTTGGGGGTTGTTCAGTGACGGACAATACTCATCTTGAACAAAAGGAGGATCTGCTGATGGTGAGCTTCACCTCAGCCCTCTCTATGTCCCCCGACGCAGTCCTGGTTCTGAGCTGCCCCGCCCAGCCTGGGTTCCAGGAACGCCAGTCCGCTCAGCCCTGGCACAAACCAAGATAGGGCCAGTTTTCCTCCTTCAGCAGGACTTCGGGGGCGGGGCTAGGAACGAAGCAGATGGCTCGCTGGCCTGACTGCCCGCATAGATCTCAGGTCCCTGCTGTGCCAATCACTCCCCCGCTGGGACAGAATACCTGCCACCCACGCTGAGCTGAGGAGGAGAGGTTTATTTTGGCTCATGGTTTCTTTTGGAGGGTTCGGTCCATGGTCATCTGAAAGGGCTAGGCTGAAGGGCCGTGGGAGCAAAGCAGCTCACATCACGGGAGCCGGAAGCAGGGATAAGCCCACGAGCTTCAGGGGCCAGTCTCTTCCCAGGGACCGGCCTCCTCCACCCGGGCCCCACCCCCACCAGCATGTCCGATCTGAATGGATCAGAGGGTGGATCAGAGGGTTACTCCACGGTGCGATGCGCACACCAGCGCCTGGAATCAGCCACCTCCCCAAAACCCCGCCTCTGTGTACCAGCTTTTTGGGGGACATCTGTATCCATACCATAGCACCTTCTTTTTCTCTGAGGCAGCCTCACTGATGGATGTTCTCCCTATGAATTAAGGGCCTTTCCTTAATTATCCTGGGCATTTTGTCTTCGTGGCAGTTTCTCATGACGTACCAGGTGGAGGACAAACCCTACCTAGTTTGCTTTCAACATAGGAAAAACATAAATGCTTTTCCCAGATAAGGCAAAAGAACCAGTGAGGGAAAATGGACAAGCACGGGTGAGAGGAGAGACCGGAACTACTCACAAACTCAGCAAGTGGATATGAAGCTACTAAGATGCAGTCATAAACCGTACCTTCCCTAGGGAGCTGGCACCAAGGGAGGTGACATCTTAAGAACATAAATAACCACAACATGAAGCCAGGAGTACTATGCCCTGTCCCGTTAGCTACACTGTCACCTAGAATGAAAAAGTGCTCTGGAGCTGGCTGTGGTGGCGCATGCCTGGATCCCAGGTATTTGGGAGACTGAGGCAGGAGGACCTGGGAAGCCAAGGAGTCTGGGACCAGGCTGGGCAGCACTGCGGGACCCCTCCCCACATCACAAGGACAAAACTGTGCAGTGTCACCCGGGACAAGGAAGGCGATGGAGGGAGAGGAAGGGGGAGGGGAAGAGAGAGGGAGAATACACCGAGAGCAGATGGCAGCAGTGGCCAGCACAGCCAAGCCCAGGCTCCACCTTGTCCGCAGTGGCGGGAAGCAGAGGCCAATAAAGGTTTTTCGGGGTAAATGACACCAAGCCACACTGCAGGGTACTCAGCCACCTGGGGGGTGCAGGGGGATCACAGGATGGCGGGGTGTCTGGAGGACGAGATGAGGCTGTCAGCGAGGGGCACGGCAGGGGAGGGGGGCGGAAGATTCCAGTGCCCTGAGGACAGGATCTGTGCTCAGAGACTGAACCAAGACCTGTGGACCTGACTCACTCACTGAGATAATTTCTTTTTGCGGTTCCAGGGAGTGAACCCTGGGCCTCCCACTAAATTATATCTAGAATTCTTCCTGTGCCTATCACCCACTGGTTGAAAGCAGCAGAGTTAGCAAAAACACTATTTTTAAAAAACCACACAAAACTTCTTGGATAGAGGAGCAGGAAGTGAGCCAGTAGGAAGCTCTGTCTGCTCTGCACCACACTGCCTCCCCGGGCTGGAGCTCGGCCACCCCTCCTGGGGAGGTGCGGCCAAGGCAGTGGGAAGGGACTTGCTTCTTCCATGTCACTTCTTGGTGGCTTCTGCTTCTGGTTTCCATATTTCAGAACAGATGGCGTGTTTTTCCTTGTACTAGGAATCGAACTCAGGAACTTGTACTTGCCAGGCAGGCACTGTGCCGCTGAGCTGAATCCCAGCTGGAACTGATGGAACTGTAGACCCATTTTTCTATGTGTGTCTTTTTGAGACAGGGTCTTGCTATGCAGTTCAGGCTGGCCTTGTTCACTTTGTAGCCCAGGCTTGCCTGAAACTTAAGGTGATCCTCCTGCCTCAGCTTCCCAAATGCTAGGATTACAGGCAGGTGACACCATGCCTGGCTGTGGCTCTGTTTTGAATTACAGTGGACCCAGGACATCTGCAGGCCCAACCTTGTGGCTAAGTCCCCAGCCTGCAGCCAATAAACGCCACGTGCATGGCAGCTGGCTGAATCCTTCTGTGTTCCCTTAGCCAGGAAGCTGAGCAGAAGGAAGCACTGCGGGGACTGAGACAGACGCAAGGTGGGCACACCTGTCAACCTCCAGCTCACTTACCTGTCACATAGCGGCATCAAGGGTGGTGACTGAATGACCATGAAGCTGACTGGGGGCCACCTCCAGCTGCAATGGCTATCAAGATGCAATGTCTTTACTGGCCAGATAAGCCCTTCCTTGACAGCGGGTGTGCTGCCGTCGGTGTGGAAAATGGTTCCCCCCTCATCGCAATGGGTAAGGGCCCCAAAATGCTGTTACCCGGCCCAGCCAACAGGAAGCATTCAGGAGCTTTAGGGCTGCGTGAACCCCCTGCTTTCTGCCCTGACACAGAGGGTGGAGGTCCTGACCGCAGCACAGAGGTCAGCTACACAGGCAACGCTATACTGGATCTGATGAGCGGAAAAGCGCTAGCAAACTGGACAGCTCGGAGACCTGGGCAGAGAAGACGGGCCCCAAGAAAACCCAAGGGCCCATCAACAAGGCATCTAGAGATACCATGGGAAGAGCAGGTGAAGGCGGGCCCACCAAGCGGGGCCTGGTGGCACGTGCCTGTGATCCCAGCACTCGGCGGGGGCTGAGGCAGGAGGGTTGCCCCAAGTTCGAGGCAAGCCTAGACCATAAAATGAGTTCAAGGCCAGCCTGACCTGCACAGCAAGACCTATAAATAAAGACAGTCCCCCCACGGTGAAAGATGCTGCTGTACTTTGCTTCATTTACCCCTAAAAAAGGAAAACTTTTGGCGGACCCCTTTTGGCATTTGGAGGGAAAATACCAAATTTGAGTGTGTTACTTTAACTCACTTGCTGTGTGATCCATTTCAAGAAAAACACTTTTTGATTGAAGACAAGATGGCGGACTGGTAGGTAGCAGGAGAGAGACCCTCTCTGAGAGAGATAGCTCAAATGCCAGAATAAAACACCCTGGAGAGACCCAAACAGATAGAGATGGACTCTCACAACCCAGGAAAAAACTGAAGTGCAAAAAAACCTGCTCGAATATGAGGTCCTGGGACTACCATTAGAGAAACTAAGATCAGTGAGAACAGCACCCTCCTTGAGCCACCTGAATTCCCGCCCGACCTGAGCAAGCGATCCGCACCGAAGCGACTGGCTTGAGCTGCTGGAGTGCAGAGCTGAACAGCCCTGCACTGGACCCGCCCAGAGGCACCGTGAATTCCCACCGCAGCCACACTGAAGTCAGAGGTCGGGGAGCCCTGCAGTTCTTGGGGGTGGCATCAACACTCGGTGAGTGATGAGAATAAGACCCTCCCACGGGAAAGGGGAAACCGACTGGACGACACGTTGGATTTGGGCAGGACAGCCCTAACTCCATAAGGAAGTGGCTTCAGCTGGTTGCTCCCCTCACCGAGCAGATTGGTGGAATCTGCTTGGACTAGGCCGTGCCCCAAGTGGGGACCCAGTGAGTCGCTACAATATTATTTCCCTGAGATCAGTGCACACTGACACAGTGAAGACCTGCAAAGGTTGACTGGCCCAGAAGGGAGGAGCTAGCGCACACTGACCTTGGGTGAACTCTAATCTCCGATAACCTATTGAAGAGGGCTAAAGCTCCTAGCCTGCGCCCTCTAGAGGAGCCTTAAACAACAAGAAAAGGGTCTGGAAATTACACTGTACACTTGTATGGAAGGAACCAAAAACACGACGAAAGGGAGAAATAAGAAACAACTCCCAGCCCCCAACCCTGAGAACATTGATCCAGGAGAGGTAAATACAAAAAAGATTGAGGGCAGCAAAAATGCAACATCAAACACAGCGTTAGCAGACATAAAGAGATATCTTCAGGACCTCGTAAACGGGACCAAACCTGAATTATTAATTCAAATTAAACAAGAGATAAGTAGATTAGCTGCGGCTGGCTGGACGCTTGAGCGGGGGCGGGGCGTAGGGTGGGGGTCAGTGACCGGCTGGTAGGACTGTGGGGCCTGTGGGAGGTGGGTGTTTGCTGGCTGCGGGTGGACCGGCGTCCATGATAGTGGGGACCCGGCAGGCCGAGTGCCAGATTTCTGCAGGATGCGGTTTAGCGAGAGCCCGAGTCTGATTTATCCCTGGCGGGAGCGACACAACCAAAAGGCGCAGGACGGTGGTGTCCGAGGAATGCGGGGAGAAAGTGCCATGCAGTTTTTTTTAACTGCATAATCTTTAAACATAATCTTTAACCTTACAAGGTTGTGCCGGGCGTGGTGCCTCACATTTGTAATTCCAACACTCGGGAGGCCGAGGCAGAATCGCGGCGAGTTCGAGGCCAGCCTGGGCCACATTGTGAGATCCGGACCAGAGCGAACTGCACAGCGATTCCCAGTCTCAAAAAAAAATCAAAGCAAAACAAAACAAAATCCTTACGTGGGTTAAAATCTGCGTTAGAGGCGCTGTGTTTTTACAAGAGAAGCGGTTCGTAAACAAGTGATTTTTAGGGCGAAAAGGCCACCAGTGTACCGCAAGGACGGATCCCTAGCCTTAGTCCCCACCCGCGTCAGTCCTGGACGTGGAGCGCCCGTCTCCGTCCGGACTGCGGCTCAGGAGAAGCGGGGCGCGGGCGCGGCCGGCTGATGACGCAACTGCGTCCAGCCGCGTTACAATGGCAAGGCCGTTTCTGACCTCAGCGCGGGCTGAGGATCCCGACGGCCGGCCGCACCCGGGTGGCTCAGTCCAGGGCAGGGCGGGAGGGGGGTGGGGGGCGCCGACCTGCGGGATTTG
>PVJX010000631.1:0-228241 GCA_004027295.1 Dolichotis patagonum | reverse complement strand
TCATCTGAGAAAATTCTTTCACTTTTGCAGTTTTGGGGCTGCAAAGGGTGGAGACCCACTGCTTCCTGGGATGCCCAGTGGCCATCTTTCTTATCTCTGTTTCTTCTCAGCAATCAAAGTCTCAGCACTATCTTTACAATCCACAGCTTTACTGGAGTTTTCCTTCTGACCAAACTCACAGTGTTTTAAATTATCCTGCTGGGCTCTTTGCTCTTGATTTGCAACATAGATCTGGCTAAAAGCCCCCAACAATAGCCATGCCACAGCCTCAACATTTGACTGCCTTGAAATTTTCTTTGCCAGATTAATCAGAGATTACCCTTAATCTCAGTCTCAGGCAAAGTCTCTGGGCATGAGCAAAATGCAGACAAACTCTGCCAAGCCATAACACACATCATAGGGAGTCCCAACCAATACAGTCCTTCTTCCCAGCAGAAGCCTCCCAAGCCTGGTCTTTACCATCAGGCTTTCTAGCCTTCTGGTCTCCTGAGCTCTGACCAGAAGCTCCTCTACAGAAGAACCTATGTTGCTCCAGCTCTGTGCATCCAGGCGACATGTCCGAACTCTGCCCACAAGCCATTTCCAAAGCCTCTCAAAAAACATGGTCAGGGGTAGTCACAGCAATGACCCCACTCTCGGTACCAAATTCTGTCTTAGTTACTTTTCACTAGTCGCTGAGACAAAATACCTGATGCCCAAAGTTGGGAAAGGAAAGGTTTATTTCTTACAGTTTTTGGAGGTTTCAGTCCATATTCAGTTGGCTCCAAGGCAGGGTGGCATGGCAGAGCCGCAGTTCATGGCAGCTGCAAACAGCAAGGCAGAAACCGGCAAAAGAGAGACACACCTTCTTCCTGCCATTACATCACATCCTGGCTCTACCCCCTAGGAGGGTGTAACATTGACACCACCAATCCAAGCACTAGACAATGAACCAATCACAAGTGCACAATGCAAATACATGAGGCCTGGGGGCCACTGACATAAACCATGACAGCCACCATATCCCATATTCACAAAGTGTCCTTTTAAAGCTTTCTGCTGGAGAATGACAAAATGCATACTGTCACCACGTGTCATTTAAGGGTGAACACTTGCATAAAGAACTCTTAGCTTACCACTCTGGAATGCTGAGGCAGGAGGATGGCAAGTTGGAGCCCAGTTTGGGCAAGTAGCAAGACCCTGTCACAAAATAACAAAAGGACTGGGGTTGCAGCACAGTGTCTGTGAAGGCGTTTGTATTTTGGAATAAGATAATGCATAATATATTTAAAATAATAGTCCCAAACTTAAATGTTTCTTCGGTATCTGTGTATACCAGGTACTTGTGGTTTAGATTGAAAACATCTCCCCAAAGGCTGCTGTGTTTGGAAGGTGGTCAGATCATGGGGTACTCTGCTCAGCAGTGAATTCATGTGTTGATGAGCTCACAGCTGAGTGCCATGAGGAGGGGGCCCTGTGGGCAGCTGGGTCACCCTAAAAAGGGCTGTACTTGTCTCTGGGTCTTCTCTTGTCTCCTTCTGGCTGTTGTGGGAGGGCAGCTGCCCGCTGCCAGGCCATTTCTGCTGTGGAGCCAGCCGACTTTGGACTGAACTCACTGGCAACTATGAGTCAAATAAGCCTCTCTTATTTGAGTTGTGGGGTAGCAGGTATTGTGTTTCAGTGATGAGGCAGGCGCCTAAAGTTCAGACAAAAAGTTTATTTGCATGCAGAACTCATTACCCATCATGCTATTACTTTCTCTCATTCCCACACGGCCTTTTACAGTGTATTTCAACCTGTGTGCAAGGGAAGAACTTTCTGCTGCAGTGGAATTGCTTTGTGTGTGGTGGTAGTGGGGTACTGGGGATTGAACCTAAGACCTTCTACTGAGGTACATTCCCACCGTCTTCTAATTTTTTTTTTTTTAAGATATCGTCTCCGCTATGCAGTTCAGACTGGTCTTAAGCTATGGATATAGCCCAGGCTGGTCTTGAACTTGAAGTAGTCTTCCTCCTGCCTGGGCTTCCTGCTGGTATTACAGGGGTGCACCACCATGCCTGGCCTCCAGCCCTTTATTTTGAGATACGTTCTTGCTAAATTGCCTGGGCTGGGCTTGAACTTGCAATTCTTTTGCCTCAGCTTCCCAGAATGCTAAGGATTGGAGGTGTGTGTCCCCATGCCTGGCTGGAAAAGGTGCACCAGCTGTTGAACACTTGGAATGTGGCTTTTGCCACTGGGAAACTGAATTTTGGCATGTGTGCTGTTGTGGATTGAATCCAGGGCATGTGTGCCAGGCAGACTCCCTAGCACTGAGCTACATTTCCAGCCTAGGAACTGAATTTTAAGCTTTATTTTAATTGTTTTAAACTTAGTTGTTAGTAGCCACATGAGTTAGTGATCCCTTTATTAGCACAGCTGTACAGGATTGTTACCAGTTAGCGTTACATCAGTGGATGTAAAGTTTTTGCTCCTTTCTAGTACTTCCTGTTATTTTATACCTTTTTCTAAATTGCTTTATACTTGAGTAGATACAGATATTTCCTTTAAGTTCTTCAGGATTTCTCTTTGTTCTTAGGGACAAAAATATATTTTTATAAAAGAATATGCACATTGTTTTTATGGTCTTACCTCACTGCTTTTGGGTTTCTCTTATTTTAGTCTTACAGTGCTCCCTTCAGAGAAAGTGACTAATGAAAGTTTTTTTTTTTTTTTTTTTTTTTTTGAGACAGGGTCTCACTATGTAATTCAGGCTGGCCATGAACTTGTGGAGATCCTCCTGCGTGTTGGGATGGATTACAGATGTGCCATCATGCCTGGCTGGAAGATTCTTGAGTGTTTATAAATACATTTGTCCCTTGATATCCAGAGGGGATTGGTAGCAAGACTCAATGGATAGCAAAATCAGTGGATCCTTAAGACCCTTTTATAAAAATGGCATCATGAGCCAGTTGTGTTGGTACATGCCTATAATCCCAGCACTTGGAAGGCTGAAGCAGGAGGATCACCACAAATTCAAGGACAGTCTGTGCTTGATAGTGCATTTGATGCCAGCTTGAACTACATAGCGAGATCTTGTCTCAAAAACCGAACACCAAAAAAGAAAGGCATTGTGGGGCTGAGGGGTGTAGCTGAGGAGTAGAGTGCTTACTTAGCATGTATGAAGCTCTAGGTTCAATCCCCAGCACTGCATAAAACCCCAAACAGATCAACAGAAACACGAAATGAAGTGGCATCATGTTTGCTTATAGTCTGTGCCTATCCTATTAATACTTAAAATCATCTCCAGCTTCCTAATCCCTACAGTGTAAATGCTGTATAAATAGCTGTCGTACTGTATTGGTTAGGGATTAATGAGAAAGAAGAAAAAGGTATGTATTTGTTTTTTTTTAACGGTACTGGGGATTGAACTCACGACCATGTGCTTGCAAGGTAGGCGCTTATGCCGCTGAGCTAAATTCCCAGCCCCAAGGTATGTATTTGTTTAGTTACAAATATAACAATATTTTTAATTCATGGTTGGATGAATCCGCTGGTGCAGAATCCAGGGGCGAGTATAAACTACATCTAACAAGAAAGAGGGTCCCGGTGCAGCCTTGGGCCTGGCAGGTGGTGGTCAGAGTGCCGGGTGCCTCTTACAGCTTTTATCTGGTTGTTACCATTCCCCAAAGGATACTGTGTGACATGGTGGGACGTGGAGGCCTCTCTGCTTCCTTTGAATGCCCTCCTAGACCTTCCTCCTTACTAACTTTGTGTTTTTGTTTTCCTTGTTTTGGTTCTCTCAGGAGCGTGCTGGATTTTGACTTTGAGAAACTGTGTTCTATCTCCCTCTCCCATATCAATGCATATGCCTGTCTGGTGTGCGGCAAGTACTTTCAAGGTAGCTGATTGTTATGAATTATAAATCTGCATTTTCAGAGCTGTCTGCAGGTCTTTTTTTTTTTTTTTTGGAGAATCATTTTGCTTCAAGGACTTCTTAAATTCTGGAAAGTTCTTTTTGGGAAATATATTATTTCAACTCCTTCAGACCAAGTAAATGCTATGTACATCAGAGAGCAGAGGATTCAAAGGAGATAGAAATTATGTTCTTTGCTCTCACAAAGAGTTCAGGTTGACACAAAACAATCAGCAAGTTCTCCCAGAGTATGAAGGTTTGTGCTAGACTGAGGCAGTGAGTGAACTTGGAGAGTAGGAGCTGGAACATGCAAAGGTCAGTGTTGACTGGAGTGTTTGAGTTGGCAGAGGTGAGGTGGGCTGGGATTAGCTTCTTGTGCGGAGTTTGTGAAGGAGGTGTGAGGGGACTTTAATAGGGCATATGGGGTGTGGGCAGGTTAATGAAGAGATGCTAGGAAGGAATGACAGTGTGAACAAAGTGCATAGGTGCAGGATCGTGGCATTCGGAAACTGAAGACTGAAGCCAGGCACAGTGGCTGTAAACCCAGCACTCAGGAGGCTGAGGTAGGAGGATTGCAGTGAGTTCGTGACCAGCCTGGGCTACAAAGTAAGTTCAAGGCCAGTCTGAACTAGAGTGAAAACCTGTCTTGAAAAAAAAAAAAATGGAAATCAAGGACTGAATGATAGACTATGTTAGGAGATGTTGGTATGTTGTAGGATATGTTTTTGTGTTTGCATATATATATATATACACACATATATATTTGTCTCATATATGTAACATATACATATATATAAAAATTCTTTGACGGTTGTAGTTTTTGATACATATGATACTAGCTTATGTGTATACATGTAGATTTACATTGAAATTAATTTTCCTAATCAGTGTTCCTTTTTTTTTTTTTTTTTTTTTTGGCTTTTTGAGGTGGGATCTTGCTATGTAGCTTAGGATGACCTTGAACTTGCCATATGGCCCAGGCTGGTCTTGAACTTTGGCCTCCTGAGAGCTGGGATTAACAGATGTGTGCCACCACATTCAGCCCCAACCAGTGTTTTAATGCCATTGGGACTGAAGCAATTACTGTGCTGTTCTTTCTTGCTACTGTTTGTTGATGAGAGTTCATGCAAGAGATTCCTATTGCGGATGGTGCAATACTTTGTCTTTGCTTTTAACGTGTTCCAGTACAAAACAAGAGAAGGAGGAGCAAACCTGCTCTGTGCCTTTCTAGGATCTGCCCTTCTCTTAGAGCCTTTCGCCCTTCCCTGCAGGCCGGGGCTTGAAGTCTCACGCCTACATTCACAGTGTCCAGTTTAGCCACCATGTCTTTCTCAATCTCCACACCCTCAAGTTTTACTGCCTCCCAGACAACTATGAGATCATCGATTCTTCACTGGAGGATATCACGGTGCGTGTGCCAGAGGCCTGGTTTGGGGTCAACTCTTTTGTGAGCTGTCCAGGGCTCCCCTGGGGTTGGGAGATTCTAGAGAGAGGGAGAAACTGGAGTACTTTTCAAGGTGTCAGAGCAAGTTCCTGATGACCTCTGTCTAGTCTGTGACATAGTGACTGTCATAACTCTGGGAAGATCCTACCCCTTTAATCCCATGGATCCTGAAGTCCCCTGTCCTTTCCAGAAGGGAGGAGCTACTAAATACTTTTGCCCTTCTGGGTGATGTTCCAGTCGAGACTTGGACTCTTGTATCTTTTTTCTTTTTGAGACAGGGTGTTGCTATGCATATGCAGTTCAGGCTACGCTGGAACTCACTGTGTTGCCAGGGCTGGGATTACAGGCATGTGACACTACACCTTGCTCTCTTACATGCTTTAGAGAGCTGAGTGTTGCATCCTCCTGCCATAGTGTGCACCACTATGCCTGGCTAGTTGGGGTCCTTGTATGGTTGGATGCTCATGACTAAAGCATTTTTACTTTTGGTTTTGGCAGACATATTTTGTGAACTCTGTTTACAACTGTAAAGCAGCTTACTAGAATTTTTTTTTTTCTCTTCAGTATGTGTTGAAACCTACTTTTACAAAGCAGCAGATTGCAAACTTGGACAAGCAAGCCAAACTGTCCCGGGCGTATGATGGAACTACTTACCTGCCGGGTATTGTGGGACTGAATAACATAAAGGCCAACGACTATGCCAATGCTGTCCTTCAGGTAGGCTCCAGAATTGGCAGGAATTAGCACCTTTCCAGATTACATCCCAACCCTTTGTACTTCTCTTCTCTTCCTTCCCATCTCCCTCCATCCCCAGAAACCCTTCTAATCTGTACACAGTCTGTCTTCCTATTTCTTATCATCTTTTATTTTGCTGCTTTTCAATTTATTTTGAGACAGGGTCTTGCTGTGAGGTCCAGACTGGCCTTGAACTCACTGTTTAGCTATGAGACCGCTAGGTGGTAGCCTATGCCAACTTCGAACTCAGTGATCTTTCTGTCTCAGCTTCCCAAGTATTGAGATTGCAAGTATGCGCCACCGTGCCTGGCATTAATTTTCTCTTTCTTCCTTTGCTTCCTGCCTTCTTGCCTCGCTATCTTCTCTTTTTTTTCTTTACAGGATATTGGACCTTCTCATTATTAAGCTACATTCCCAACCCTTTCATTATTTTATTTATTATTTTAAATTTTAAGACAGTCTTGCTAAGTTGCTTAGATTGGGCTTGAGCTTATAATCCTCCTGCCTCAGCCTCCCAGAGTGCTGACATTGTAAGTGTGCGCCACCACATCTGACTTGACCATTTTCTCTCCTATCTGTGCATTCACATATAATTATATGGTTTTATTTTTGGGGAAACATCAAATTTTATTCAGGTGCAATTAATTTTATTTTAATGTGGCGTTGAGAGTTGGGGGCCTGTGCCCAAAATGGTTCTCTCTGCTCTGAGCAAAATAGATAATGAAAGAAAGAGCACTGTATTTGCATTTCCAGCCTTAGTACCTTGAGAAGCTTGACGTTATCAGACTTAATTAGAAGGAAAATATGAAATAGGTACATACGGGTTTTGAATACCTTTGTTTAACTCCTTTGTGATATCCACATCTGCCCAGTGTCTGGAGAATTGCTTTGTGTGGGCTTCAGTGTGGAGTATTTCTGCAATGCGGCCCGACAGGATTCCGTGAGGGTCTGCTGCTTTGCCCTCTTTAAGGTCACCCCAGGCCTTAAGGTTCTGTTAGAAGAAAGTTAGTCTCAAGAGCTTGGCCCCAAGGGGTCCTGCAGAGGGGCTTTGGATTAACTCGAGTTTGATTCTAGGCCTTGTCTAATGTCCCTCCTCTCCGGAACTACTTCCTGGAAGAAGATAATTACAAGAACATCAAGCGCCCCCCAGGGGATATTATGTTCCTGCTAGTGCAGCGTTTTGGGGAGCTCATGAGGAAGCTGTGGAACCCTCGGAATTTCAAGGCACATGTGTCTCCCCATGAGATGCTTCAGGCTGTTGTCCTTTGCAGCAAGAAGACTTTCCAGATCACCAAACAAGGTAAGGAACAAGTCAGCCGTGTTTCCCTGAGTCGAGGGCAGCAGAGCTAGTTTGGCAGACAAAACTTACTTGTTTATCAGCATGCGTGACTTTCAAAAGTAGCCTGAAGTGAGAGTCCGGTGGGTAGCACGGTGAGGTTCCTCATTCCTCTCTAATTAGTTGGCCCTGCTGAGGTTCCCAAAAGATTCTGTGGAATGAAAAGTCAGTTCATTTGGTAAAATAGACAGTGTGGCCTAGGGGGAACCAGACGGTTGGGAAAGGGACCAGCCCTTATTAAGCCTCTGCCACCTGTGCTTCTGATTTGGCCGTGTCCTATTCCAGGGTACTCTGGAGAGCTGTTTTGTGGTCTTAATTGCTGTCACAAGTGTCTTGCCAGGAGCAGGCGTGGAGCAGGGACTTGCAGTTGAACGTGTGGGAGGTAGAGCAAGGCCAGAGTGCAGAAGCACCACCCTGAGTTTTATTGTTTTATTTATTTATTTTTATTTTTATTTTTTGTCTTGTTGAGACAGGGTCTCACTATGCAGTTCCGGCTGGCCTTCAGTTTACTTTGTAGTGCAGGCTGGTCTCAAACTTGGAATGTTCCTCCTGCCTCAGCCTCCCGAGAGTTGGGATGACAGGTGTGTGCCATCATGCCCGGCCCCCTGAGTTTGTTTATTTATTTATTGGTACCAGGAATTGAACTCAGGACCTTGTACTTGCCAAGCAGATGCTTGTGCCCCTGGGCTATATCCCTGGCCCTAAGCCCTGAGTTTTAGGCAGAGGAGGAGGCAGCTCAGGGATAGACATTCCTGGAGGAGAGGATGGGCAGGCAGAAGCACTGAGGTGCCTGGTGCAGACAGATGGCGAGTAGCTGGGCCTGGGGTTCTGGGGTCAGTGGGGGAGGAGGGGGAGGAGCTGGGATCAGTGGGAGTCAGTGAAGGCTTTCAAAAAAAGGTATGACCTTAGATCTGTGTTTGCAAAACGTTTTCCAGTTGAGGAATTACTTGGGGAAAACCAAGAACTTTTAAGAGTCTCGGTTGCTTAAGGAGGAAAGGAGAATGAGGGCATAGTAAGGGAAATAGGTAAGGAATGGGGTCCAGGGGGCCCTTGGGGTTTTAGGGAGTAATAGGTACATTAGGATGGATAATAGGTATTGATCAGAAGCCCACTGATTTATTCTCAAATGAACTATTTGAGCATGCTTTTAGCACTTTGCAATCTCCACAGTAACTTGTTACTCTGAGAACTTCACCCTACTTTTTTTTTTTTTTTTTTTTGTAAGAGAATAGCAACAGTTGTTACACTGTGTAGTCACTCAGAGTACAAGACATAAAGCAAAAACACAGAAAAGATACTAACCCAAAACTTTCTTTTCAGGGAACTAAGATAAACTCTGAGCAGAGGACAGCCAGGTTGGGTGCTAAGTAGGACCATTGGGGTCTAATTACTAGGCTTGCTAGGGTCTGTTTATAGGGTTATTTTTGTTTCTGGACTCTGTATAAGGTACTAGTTTTTTTTTTTTTTCCTGTGCTGTGCTGTGCTGTGCTGTGCTGTGCTGGGTACAAATCCTAGGACCTTACACCTATTAGACAAGTGCTCTGCCATTGAGCTACATCTCACCCCATCAGAAGCCTTTGGGATTAGAGAAATGAAGTTAAGACTTTTTTTGTTGTTTTTGGAGACAGTTTGGACTGGCATCGGACTCATGGTGATTTTCCTGCCTCAGCCTCCTGAGTGTTGGGGTTACAGGCGTGCGCTGGCATGAATAGCCAAGAAAGACATGTTATGGCCTTTGAGATTTTAATAGGGTGAACAGAGGGGAGGCAGACAGAAGCAAATCTTGCTTGGTAAAGAGGTAGCCATTATCCCAGAGTGTCTGGGCGGGAGGCTCCTGGACACCCACCGCATGGATCAGGAATATTGCCCATGTGTTTGATCCCAGAAACTGTTGCTCTAGATGCCTTCTCGGTGCTAGCTGCGGAGTCACCTTCCTTGCAGGACAGGAATCTTTGTAAGCTAGAGGAGGGAAGAAGGGACAATCCAGGTCATTATTCGTTTGTTTGTCATCACTGGGTGATGAGACAGGAGTGTAGGGTAGAGGTGATAGTTGAGGCTCCTGCTGTGGGTCCAGCGAGGTGCAAGTGTTTAGGGAGAGGAAGAGCTCGCCCGTGAAGGGCAGCAGTGTCGGCGATCAGGTAGGGGAGCCTCCAGCTGTGTGGCCAGGAGGAAACGGTGTTGGGATGGGGCCAGCCGGCGTGTAGTGTGGGGTCCTCTCAGGCCTCCCAGCTTCACTATGTTCCATTCTTGCTTTTTTCCCAGGGGATGGCGTTGACTTCTTGTCTTGGTTTCTGAATGCCCTGCACTCCGCCCTAGGAGGCACAAAGAAGAAAAAGAAAAGTAAGTCATGTTGCTTTGTTTTGTTTTGTTTTTTGGTACTGGGGATCAAACTCATGACCTTCCACTTGTCAGGCAGGCGCTTATACTGCTGAGCCAAACCCCCGGTCCCCGTTTTGTTTGTTTTCTTGAGACAAGGTTTCACTGTGCGGTTCAGGCTGGCCTTGCACTGCACTTTGTAGCCCAGGCTGGCCTCAGACTCACGGTGATCCTCCCATTGTCCTGCTGCAGCCTCCGAGTGCTGGAAATTCAGGCATGTGCCACCATGCTCCGGGCAGTGTTGTTTTTGAAAAGTAGCTCTTGAGCTGGGTGTGGTGACACATGCCTGTGATCCTAGCCTTTGGGAGGCTGAGGAGGATTACTGCAAGTTTAAGACCAGCCTGGGCTACAGAGTGAGCTGAAAGCCAGCCTGAACTGCATAGCAAGACTCTATGTCAAAAAGACACTAGAAACAGAAAAGGCACTCTTCTTTGCTCCCTTCCAAAAATCTTTGCAGCTTCTTATCCTTTTGTTTGTAGCTATTTATCTTTTTGGGGGGCAAGGGGCTAGTATCTGTTGTACACATAGGCTCACTTTTCTTCTAGACTAGGCCTCTCTCCATAATTTCAGGGTTTTTGTTTAATTGTTCTTTCTGCATGTGTTTTTGGTGGTATTGGGGATCGAATCCAGAGAGTACTGAGCTACATCCTCCGTTCTTTTTATTTATTTGTTTATTTATTTATTTTTTTTTTGGCTTTTTGAGACAGGGTCTCATATGCAGTTCAGGCTGACCTTGGGCTCACTTTGTAGCCCAGGTTGGTCTCAATCCTTGTGCCTCAACCTCCTGAGTGCTGGGGTTACAGGAGTGTATTACCACACACAGCTTTTTATTTATTTTGATTTTGAGACAAGGTCTTGCTAAATTGTCCAGGCTGGACTTGGATTGGCAGTCCTTCTGCTTCAGTTTCCTCAATAGCTGGGATTACAGGCATACACCAACTGTGCCTAGCTTTTCATTATTTTTTTTTTTTTTGTTAGAATATGGTTATATTCCCAGTGGTTTTTTTTTTGTTTTGTTTTTGTTCTTTTGAGATGGGATCTTGCTGTGCAGTATGTAGTCCAGGTTGGCCTTGAATTTTCGGTGATCCTCCTGCCTCAGCCTCCTGAGTGCTGGGATTATAGATAAGTGCCACTGTGCCTGGCCCCAGTGGTGTTTTAAATAAGCAGAAATCTCTTGAAGATAATTATCTTCAAGTCAGGTACAGAAAGATAAGTGTGTTGTCACTTACAGAAGCCAAAAAAGTTAGCCTTATAAAGGGAGTAGCGTGGTAGTTAGCAGAGGTCGGATGTGGAGGGAAAGGGGGAAGAAGCAGCTAGTTAGCTGGAAAGGGGTGAGTTCTGCTGTTGTCCTCTAGCACAGTGTGAGAGTGATGCTGACGATCGTTAACTGTGTAGATCACCGGTAGAGAGGGCTTTGAATGCTCCCGACACGAAGAAATGACAGATGTGCCAGTCACCTTTGTGTACAGGTACTGAAACACCACCCTGCGTAGATACATAGTTACGTCGATTAAAAAGCAGGGCCTGGGGATGTGGCTCAGTGGTGAAGCGCTTGCCCAGCATGTGTGAGGCACTGGGCTCAATCCCCACCACAACAAAAGGTTAAAAAGACATAAACTGGTAAAATTGTGCCCTAGAGATCTTGACCCAGCTTTGAACCGAGGGCTGGACCACATGTTGTGGACCCCAAGCCCCCTGCCTGTGCACAAGTTAGCGTGAGGGGGACGCAGTGGGTGGCTCCCCTGGCTGGCAGGTTGGAGGTTACAGCGAAAGCAAAGCTGGCTCTACAGTGCAAAGCTTCCTGCCCTGGAGTCCCTCTCCCTTAGCATTCACACTGGCGTCGCAGTGTTAGGTGTTTTTTCTGAGTATCGTTATAGCTGCTAGTTACAGACTGCAGAGCCAACTAAGTTGTTTTGGACTTAATGCGGTTTTCGTGTCTTCTCCGTTCTAATGGCCGACAGTGTCTTGGTGTGGCCTGGCGCTGTCTCCACTAAATGGCTCTGCAGCGCTACCTCATGCCTTCAGCCTGTGCTCCTCCACCTCTGAGTTCTCTTACCTTGTGTCCTGGCAGATTCCAGGACCTGGTTGTGCTTTGTGTCATTGTTTTGCTTCATGTGCTTTGTGTCATTGCTTTGCTTCATTCTGGTCCATCTCTTTGTTGTTTTCCTTTCCTTAGGCAACACAGGCTGGATGGAGATTGCGTCCCTTTGCGGGTAGTGCGAGGTCAGGGCAGTTCCTTGGTTGGACTGTTTTACTGTTATTCATGTGTCCCCAGGCTCTGTAAATCATTCATTCATCTCGAACACAGTTTTTCTCTGATGGACCAGGCCCTGTATTGGGAGGGTCAAAAGTTGTCTCATAGAGGAGACATGATGTAATTATTTAATAAACAATCGTAAAGGAACCATTGTGGTGTATGTTACCGAGGGAAACTTCTGGTTTTAGGGAGAGCTGTGGTTTAGGCTGCAAGACGCTGGCTCATGTTAGAAGTGTAGAAGTTGGCAGTGTGTACTGACGTGTTTTCCAGCCTCGCAGACCTTGTATTTTGATTTCTGTTTGTGCAGCGATTGTGACCGATGTTTTCCAGGGCTCCATGAGGATCTTCACTAAAAAGCTTCCCCATCCTGATCTGGTAAGTGGGTTGAGCCAGGTCTTAGGCCAGCGTATGTTGCCCAAGGGGTTTGGGGGCAACAATGAGATGCTCAGAGAACTGACACAGCCGTGTGCCCCTGAGGTTCACAGAGCCTCTGCAGTGGCAGTGCCCAGGGTCCCCACTGTGGCAGAGCGCCCCAAGCTGGGGAGGCAGTGGTTGGTGTAGTCTGTGGGCTGGGTTTGTCTGTCCACTGAGTGGTGCTGGTGTGTTTTTCCAGAAATGTCAGCCAGAGATTTTTCCAGAAATCTTTGTGCAAAGGCATAAAAATAAAATCCCTCAGAAGAGGGAAAGCTCTACTTTTACAAATCCATCTGCTCAGGCTGCTGCCGTGTGTGAGCCTGCCTGGCACCTCACTCCCTGAGCGTGGCAGTGCCACTTACACCGCCTCCCTCCCTTTCTCTCCTGTCCAGCCAGCAGAGGAGAAGGAGCAGCTGCTCCATAATGACGAGTACCAGGAGACCATGGTGGAGTCCACGTTTATGTACCTGACACTGGACCTCCCGACCGCCCCGCTCTACAAGGACGAGAAAGAGCAGCTCATCATCCCCCAGGTGCCGCTCTTCAACATCCTGGCCAAGTTCAACGGCATCACTGAGAAGGTAGCTGCCCGCACGCACGCCCTGCCCGCGCTCCCCGGGCTCCCCGGGCTCCCCCTTGGCTGAGTCCCCTGCCAGGGCCTCCCATGTGCCAGGCAGTGCTGTGTCACTTGCCGGTACCCAGTCCCTTTGTCTGCTTGGTGTACATAGGAGTTGCCACGTAGGGCCAGGTATTTAGCTCAGTGGCTCAAGTGCTTGCTTGCTAAGTGCGAGGTCGTAAGTTCAATCCCTGGTACCGAAAAGAGAAAACCATTCGCGAAGCCTCTAGGCACTTCAGTTTGCAGCACTCCAGCTTGTATGTCTCATGTGGCCCCGTTGGCCTGCTGCCTGCCCCTGGGTACTAGAGTAGGAATTCACAAAGGTAGGAAGACGCTTCCATCCTTTAAAAAGACGGTATACTGTCAGTATTAATGTATGAGAATTACAGAACTGAAATAGAAAGAAATGAAATGATGTTATTCTTACTGTAATACCTTTTCTCAAGGTAGAAGTTTTATCTGCTCAGCTGTTTGTTCATTTCTTAGTTTAATTTTTTTTTTATGCTAGCTATGTCCCCAGCCTTTTTTTTTTTTTTCCTTTTTGGAATTTTGAGACAAGGTTTTACTAAGTGGCCAAGCCTGGTCTTGGACTTGTGATTCTCTTACTTCATCCTTCTGTAATAGCTAGGCCTATGGGTATGTGCCGCCACCCAGCTAAAATGGTTTTCTTTCATGCTTACTTCTTTACCACATATAAAAATTTGCGTTAGGGAAAAACAAATTCATGATTCCTGTTCATGAGCTTTCGGCCCCATGGACTGCATGGTTGGCCTGGCCTTCAGTCCTTTTCCACCTCCTCAGGTACTGAGCAAGTCCTCAGGAAATGTGACCTGCCAGTGACAGCTGCCGAGCTGCTTCCCCAGTCCCAAGTCTTGGGACTGTTGAGGAGGGAGGACTTTCGGAAGTCTGTGGCCACCTCTGCAGGGGTACTCTTGGGAACTGGGGCTCTTCACTCGTGGACAAGTCAGGGAGTTATGAATTAAGTAAATATGGCTTGTGTGGTTTTAATTCCACTTTTAACAAGTCATCTTTTCACTTGACAGTTTTATTTTCCTTATAGAAGCTGGCACACCTGCTGCTATGATAATAGTGTACTGTACAGTTGTATACCAGGCGAAGCCTGCTTAGCCTCTTTCGTGGTTTCTGGGATCAGGTGTCTTCTGAAGTCTAGGTGTGAGGCAAAATTGTGTTTAAAAACAAAACCTCGTGCCCATGCTCTGGTGCATTCTGAACGGCAGCACTCATTTGCTAAGTTTTTTCCTCTCTAGGAGTACAAGACTTACAAGGAGAACTTTCTGAAGCGCTTCCAGCTCACCAAGCTGCCTCCATATCTAATCTTTTGTATCAAGAGATTCACTAAGAACAATTTCTTCGTGGAGAAGAATCCAACGATCGTCAACTTCCCTATTACGTGAGTAGCATCCTGCTTCGTGCCCACTTAGGGCCCTGGATTGCTTTTCTTATGTTGAGGCAGTATTAATTTTGGATTGTGAGGAGCAGAGCCTCTGGGTTTACCTAAGTCGAGGTATATCTCTGGAGAACATGCATGTTGAAGGGACCCGAGGGTAGGTGTCCACCTGGTGACAGTCCTCTTGTATCTTCCCTCCGGCTTTTGGGTGGGAATTGTGGTCTCAGTGTAGGAAGGTGCTGAGGAAAGCTGCGTAGGGCAGGTAGGATTTGGCCTGGCGCTGCTGGTCGCTCTTGGGGCCTGCACCTCTCCCTTCTTATGCACTTAGCTGGGTACAAACAGTGGGACAATGCCAGGGTCACCCGTCCATTTTAGGGCTCATTTCTCCTGTTTGTTCTTAGGTTAATGTCCAGAATGTGTTCAGTTTCTTTCTGTGGACAGGGAAGTTGGAAACTTTGATACGTGACTTTGTTTCAATTTGTCACATAGTTGTGTTTTTAAAGAACATTTTTGAGTACTTTAATGGGTGATGCATTATACCCGAGGTTTTTAGTTTGCTGCTTTCTACAGAAACACCCCTTTGGGATTAGACTTTGGCTTTCCATTCACATGGAACAAGGTTCTAAAGAAATGTTCCAGGAACCTGGAGGACTCTGGCAGTGAGGCTGGCAGGGGATGTGTGTCTCATGGGTGTTTAGTGAGGTGAGAGGAGAGCTCTGAACAGTAGGCCACTTTGGATGAAGGATAGGATTTTTTTTGTTGTTTTTTTCTTTCATACCGAGGATCAAACTCATGACCTCGTGCTTCCTAGGCAAGCGTTTGAGCCACTGAGCTAAATCCCTGGCCTGAAGATAGGATGTTTTAGCTCAGTAGTCTTTAAATACTGTAATTTTTAGTCTTTTGAAACTTAATTTTTATGGTTCCAGGGGTTGAACTCATGGTTGAACTCCAGTGAGCTACTCCCCAGCCTTTTTTATTTTTGAGACAGGTTTTGCTAAGTTTCTCAGGCTCGTCTCTAACTTGAGATCCTTTTGCCTCAGCCTCCCAAGTAAACAGCCATTTACCACCATGCCTAGCACTTTATTTTTTTTTAATATATATCTTTACAAATTAGTTTAGGAGCTGCCATGGACAAATGCTTATCCCCCTGTTTGTTTTTCTTTCTTTCCTCTTCCATTTTTCCAGACTATACCAGGACTTCCAGTTAATTCCTTAGAAAGTAGTTTCAGTTCTTAATTCTGTGTAGGGTTTAAAAGAATGAGTAAGTGTCATGGTGCACATATGTAGTCCTAGTACTTTGGGAGTCTGAGGCAAGAAAATTGAAAATTTGAGTTCCATCTGGATAATCTAGCAAGACCCTATCTCAAAAATAAAATAGCTGGGGATATAACTCGGTGTGCAGGGTTTAAGAGACCTGAGTTCTGCTCTGTCCAGGCAGTATGACCCGGTGTGGGTTACCTGCCTGTTTATTGCATGTGTTCTCTGTATTTCCCCACTGGTAAAGTGATAGGGTTGGGTCGGAGAGGCCCTAAGGGTCCTTCCAGGTCTAACATTTTATTTATTCTGCATTTCATGATCTCTGAGAATCTGAACAGTGGGTGGGGAGCAGAGAGGACTACAGGAGAATTTCTCTCTTCCTGCACTTCCTTCCTGTTCTTCACTAGTATCTTTGCATGATGAGAGTGAGATGGGGGACATACAAGCTGACTCTTGCTACCTCGAATGGGAGCACAGAGATGCTCTCCTTGAAATTCCATGCGTTGAGGTCTTCACATCTGGCCTCTAGGGAATTCCACTGTCACCAATCTGTTCCTGGTAGGGAGGAGCATGCTCGACTCCAGGACCGTTCAGGAGGAGGAGGAGACTGAACGGCAGCTCTGCTCAGTTCCGCAGAATCTGCCGCCCTCATGGCTTTCTTTTATACTGGATCTAGATGTGTTTATTTTCCCACCAGTTCCATTTAGATGTTGATACCTGTCTTTGGTGGTTTGCCCTTGGGAATGTGTTCTTGGAGAGGTTAAAGAAAAGATTCTTTCGTAACTAGTCAGCCTTTTAAAGGACTTCAAACTATGATGAGTTCTGGAATCCTCCTTTTAATTAGTTTTTGCACTGTAATTGCTTTTAGCATAATCTGGTGTAGATAGTTGGACTGTTCCTACTTTTGAAAAGGACCCTTCTCATGCCCAAATCTTTTCCCATGTTTATTCATATCGTACTCTCTCTTTGTTGAAGTGTAGTCCTAACAGTGGTTAAATGCCCTCTGCTCATTGGAGACAGGGTTTTTTTGAGGGCAACTAGCTGAATAGCACTGTTGTTCTGGTGGAGATAAGTATAGTTTGCTCATTCACATGTTTTGTAAAACAAAACTATGAACTGTGTATTTGTTCTCTTTTGTCACTGGAATAATTTTGGTTCATTCATGAAATCTTGAGTACAGATATCCCTGGAGACTTCCCTGGGATTCATTCACAGAGGTCTGGACAGCTGTTGTTTAAGCTAAAGAGAAGGTAACAGGAACAGTCAACATTCAGCAGCTGACAGCCTGTTTAGCTCAAGTGGATTTTTATTTGATTGATTGATTGACAGCTGATTGATTGATTGATTGATTGTACTAGGGATTGAGCCCAGAGCCTTCACACTGAGCTGCAGCCTCAGCCCTTTCTATTTTTTGCTTTGAGACAGAACTCAAATTTGCAATCCTCCTGCCCCAGTCTCCTGGAGTATTGGGATTATGGGTGTATGTTACTACGCTGGTTTGTGTGGATTTTTTAGAGCTCAACTAGGTTGTCTTGCATAATGAGCGCTGACTGCAGTCTGATTGCATTGTTTATGGTATGCTCACTGTCACTCAGTAGAAAAAACAGATATTACTAACGCCTAGATTCATAAAATAATTAGAACAAAGACATGTAATTTGTTTACTGCTATACAACTTACATTTAAAACTCTTATTTTTGAATACTGAGTACATTCACATAATCAAAATTCAAAAAGCCCTGTTACTGGGCATGATCACCATTAGCTGCTTTTTGTGAGCCCTTCTGGGCATGACGTCATTGTGACTCATGTTACATGTGAGAACACATCAGACAGTTTTACAGAGATTAGAAGTATGAGTCTCTTTCCTATTTGTATTACTTATGTTTTAATAACTGTTTTGTGGGTTCCAAAATGATATCTCTCCCCTAAAATTATGTATTTAACATGTTCTCGTAACTACTCATCTGTTTCTCTATTTAACTTGAAAGTTCTTAATGATTGTATAACCTTCATAGTAAGTATTGTTGTAGAAGTATGTAATAACTGCTGGTTATATTATGCTTCAACTCATGAATACAGTTGAACACATAAAACATAGGATTAGATTTCATTTTAGGTACATCAAGAATGCTTTTCCATGTTTGAAAGTGAGTGTTCAGATATTAAAAGTAAATCTAGCTAGATGTGGTGGTGCATGCCTGTAATTCCAGTGCTCAGAAGGCTGAGGCAGGAGGATTACCATGAGTTCAAGACCACTCACTTTTGAGACAGTGAGACTCTGTCTCAAAAAAAAAAAAAAATTAGAAATTAAAAAAATAAGTCTAATGTTTCTAAGTTCCAGTGGAAAGAACCAAGTCAGTAATTTCTTGTGGCAGTCAGAAATGAGAAATGTGGAACCTATAGGGTCACCAAGGTATGCACCACATAATGAAGGGAAAGGCAGGCTGCAAAATGAGAGGTGAAGGAAGCTGGTGTCAGAAGGAAGCAGCGGCCACTGGACCCTCTCATGTGGTGGCCGCCTTCTGTAGGGTGAAGTTCTTTCCCTACTTTTACTTGGCCCAGCCTCACTCTGCAGAGCCCGTTTCTTTTCCTACCTTTAATAAAACTTTGCTGTTTAAAAAAAGAACCAGGAGGGCAGATGATCCTCCTTCTCCTTCAGTACCTGGTTCCAGATGTACTTCCTAGTCTGGGAAACTTGAATAAATTCCTTTGTGCTTTAGCTGCCTTGCTGGGTTATGTTCCTGTCACCATTTTATTATTTGATTAAAAGAAAAACAAAAAAAAAATGAAAACAATCAAATAAAGGATCAAGATCTTAGAAAACAAAATTAGCCATCCAAAGATCTGCCTGGTTGTCATATAGAGTCTAATGATGATGACGACACGCAGTGGCAGAGCCTCCCACAAGCCTAAAGCCAAAGAACAGGTGCTGGCTTAGTCCTACAGCTGCAGCCACGTTCCCAGGTGGCTGGCACCTGCTGTCTCATCTCGTCCTCATCATCTCACAGAAGACAGTGGTGCTCACTTGTGTCATGAAAGAGGCTGTAGATGTAACCTGGTTAACACAACCAGCTGGGTTGGCTGTCCTATCGGGTGACAGGACCACAGGTGATACAAGTGGTACAGTCATGCGTGTGCCACGCTCGGCTCAAACTGCCCAGCAATGCGACATACGAGTTATGGCCTCATGGGGAACACGTTAAACTCACAGCTCCAAGGTTCTGTAAGCCTGTGCAGAGCTGGGGTCCTGTTAGGGGTGAGCGGCTTTGTGGTTCATGGGTGTAGAGCCACGCCCCTGACTTCTCTGCCTCGTTCTGATGTTGTGCATGTGTTTTCATCATCCCCAGAAATGTGGATCTGAGAGAATACTTGTCTGAGGAAGTGCAAGCGGTCCACAAGAACACTACCTACGACCTCATCGCCAACATCGTGCACGATGGCAAGCCCTCCGAGGGCTCCTACCGCATCCACGTGCTCCATCACGTGAGTGGCCACCTGCCGTCTCGGGGCCCAGACTGGCGATGTTCTTTGGCTTCTCAGAAGGCAGCTCCATCCCTTTACCCTTCCTTGGCCTGGCTTCAGGACTAGGAATAATTGAGCTGCCTGCCAGTGGTTAGTTTAAGGGAGTACTTCTCAGTCTTGGCTGTGCATTGGACACTTGGGGAACTTTACGAAGTCTGGGTGCCTGGAAACCACTTTAGGATAATTACATTAGAATGCAGTTCTCGGCTGGGGAGAGGCCGGGCATGCTGCTGCAGATCTGGCCCAGTCAGCACTGAGGTTTAGATACTACCGAGCATCACACTGTCTGGAGCAGCTGAGAGGGTCTGAGAGGTCTCGGGAGATCATGCCGTGGAACCTCTGTCCTGGCCAGAGAGCTGCTAGCACGGAGTCCTTGGACTTGTAGTGGCAGCAGCGTCTGAGCACTTGTTAGAACTGCAGGCTCTCAGCCTCCTCCAAGCCTGCAGAATCAGAATGTGTGTTTTAAGAAGAGCCTCTGATTTCTCTGAGATTCATTTGTGAAGCTCTGGTGTGGAGGTGCTCTTTTAGCTGCAGCATTTTGTGAATTTGTCTTGAGTTGAAAACAGAAAACATGCGCTTGGGATATATTTGGTATCACAGATTTTTAGCACAGATTGTTCCATTTTGATTAATCTCTTCTGGGACTGTGGGTTTAATAATAGCTAGCATTGTTTATCAAGTGTTTTTCAGTGGGCTAGGAAGTATGCCAAGTGCTTACTGTATGTTTTCTGCTTTTTATCCTTAAAACACGTCTCCACCTCAGTGTGGTGGTGTGCGCCTGTGATCCCAGCACTTGGGAAGCTAAGGCAGGAGGGTCACCACAGGTTGAAGGCCATCCTGGGCTACACAGTGAGTCCCAGTTCAAGGCCAGCCTGAGCTGCATAGTGAGACTCTCTCAAAAAACAAGTCACGGGCAACAGCTGAGCCAACTGAGAAGGGACACATCTATAATAGGCCCAAGGAGGGACAGTGCTGACCAGACATCCCACGTTAGGCGAGATAATTCAGACTCAGGGCTACAGGTTTGTTTTCCTAGCCCTTGTTTTGCCGAGAAGACCGGTCACTTACGGAGGTGCACAGCAGTTGCCTTTGGCACTTGAGTAGGGTTGTGCAGAGGGATGAGAGTTGTCTGTGCCGTCCTCGCCCAGGCAGAACCTGTTCTGGTCCAGAGCTGCAGTATGAGTTCTCTCCATACCCTGGAGTCAAGAACTTGCGGTCATCTTGATAATACCGCATTGCGTACCTCCAGCTGCCAAAAAAAGCAGAACTTTCAGGAAAACTGTTGGCAGCCTGGCATATGTGAAGGCAGTGTTCTAGGAGGTTCTTCCAAAACAAGAGCAGTTGTCCGTGGGAGATGTAACCACAGTGGTGCTGTGTAAACCCAAGCTTTTACTCTTAACATCTCTGACTCTGGAAAGATCAGAGAAAACATAGCAAGCAGCCCTGGGCACCATTCAACAGGAAATGGCAGAAAAGGAACAACGGGAAAAAGCCCACTGATCAGTAAACTTAGCACTTCAGAGAGTGCTGTATCCTACCTATTATTATTATTACGTTATTATTATTCAGACTCGTTATTATTACGAGTCTGGATTTGCACATACATAAAGTGTTTATGTTGAGCTTTTATGTTATCTAAAATGTTTTTCAACCCAAAAAACCCACCCATATCTCCAAGGCAGGTATACTGTCTTTCATAGGTGAGCAACCTAGGCCCACAGGTTGAATAATTCATCTGAAGTCAGTAGAATTAGGATTTGAAACCTGATACATGTCCTTCTCAAACCACAAGTGGGGCTTTTCCTGAGTTCTTCTCTCCTCCCCCCTTCAGTATTGGGGATCAGACACAGGGCTGCACTACCATCTTGAGCTACATTCCCAGTCCTTTTTATTTTTTATTTTGAGACAAGGTCTTGCTAAGCTCAGGCTGGCCATGAATTTGCAATCCTGCTTAGCCTCCTAAAGTAACTGGGATTACAGACCTCCACACCCAGCCTGAGCTTTCCTTGTGTGTCCTGTATTTGGAATTCTTGGAAGATCTGGAATCTGTGATTTCTGAAATACTAGTCCCTGTTATTTGTTAGAAGTTTGGATGGCTGAGGCACATGGGCCACCAGGGGTGCCTTCATCCAGAACCTTCTTTCTCCCCTTGTTTATGGAAGCACGTAGTGAGGTAGTTTGGTGCTATTGGAGTTGTCGGCTGTGCAGGTCAAAGGAGATGGGTTATTACAATGGATAGCACCCACCGTGGCACTTTTTCTTGACTGTCGGTGCTGTGTTCTGGGGCGAAGGTGTGTGTGTATATGGGGGAGAGTGCCCACTTTTACATTCTCCTAGCAGCTAGCTTCTGAGTGTGTCTAGCTTATCATTTCTAGACAGAAGGTGGTATCTTAGGTGAGGATTAGAGAGTTTTTTCTCCTCTTCTTTAAAAGTTATACCAAAGTATTTGAGACTCCACTGTATTTCAGAGACTCCTCAGCGGGACTTGAGGCTGCCACGGTAGACACATACCGAGCTCCGCTGATTGAATCATGCCTCCCTCTCCCTGTGACTCTTGTTGGTTAGTGGCTGTTCTGAGTTGGCTTTCTTCTGGCTGTGATCCTTTCCTTCTAAACCCTTTCAGTTTTAGGGAGCGGACTGACTCACTCCTTGCTGCTTTCTGCAGGGCACTGGCAAATGGTATGAATTACAAGACCTCCAGGTGACGGACATCCTGCCCCAGATGATCACGCTGTCGGAGGCCTACATTCAGGTGGGTGCGGGATTGAGTTAGGACTTTGGCTGGAGGCCCAGTGCCTGTTGGAAGATGCTAAACAGTGAGATGGGGCAGATGATGTAGCCCTGGAAGTGAGTCAGATTTTCAGGAAGGAAGACAACAGTAGGTAAATGCAGGAGGTTCTGTGAGGGAGCAACAAAGGCTCTGTGTGAGTTCAGGGCAGTTCTGCAGGGCTATGTGTTCCAGTTTCTAGGAGGAAGAGCCTGGCCTACCAAGGAGGACGGCTGGGAGTTGGCTCCGAAGTGCTCCCCAGGGCCCTAGCATGTCATCCATGGTAGCTTGCCTGTTTTCTCCTTTGAACTGACAGCTCGGCTAGCAGAGCCTTCTCCTTTTGTAACTGCCCTAGTACCTGATGGAAGAGGAAGAGTTAGGCTAAGAAAGCAATAGTATTGTAATGGAGAAGAGCTGTCTGTCCTCCTAGGGGTAACAGTTTCTCTCCTCTGTGGCCTTGTGTGAGGTCGTAGACTTGGCTGTGTGTCCTTTTTGGTTTTTGTCTTTCTGGTTCTGAGTATCACACCCAGGATCTCATGTGTCCTAAACATGTGCTCTGCCGCTGGGCTGCACCTCCAGGCCCACATTTGCTTTTTCAGAATGAGATGTAAGAAAAGGAGAAGGCGGGTGGAAGAATGAAAATGGAATGGGAAGGAATAGTCCGAAAGGTTATAAATCATTAACGTCTGTTTTCGTTTCTGACAGATTTGGAAAAGGAGGGATAATGATGACGTCAACCAGCAGGGGGCGTGAAGGAGGTGTCCAGGGCTATGGTGGGGGCAGAGTCAGAACACTGAAGCTGTCACTGAGCATAGCCTGACTGTTCTTATGGCTTCTGCCTGCACGGGGCACTAGAGGAGCCCATTGGCCTGGGATGTCCGTGTGCTGTCCCGAGCTGTTTTTTGATCGGGTTACTGTAAATTGATGTTTCTTTCTCCTTCCTCTCTATCTCCCTTTTAGCTTCAGCAAGCAGAACTTTTTTACAGATGGATGTAATTTATTTCTGAGTAGACTGGCATATCTGAAGGACAGATAATGTCTTACAGGCATCAGGCCTTGGGATTCTGGAAATAAGAGTGTGAAAACAGTAACATAAGTTGTCTATTGTAGGTAGATGATTTTCCTGTGTTTCCCTTCATTTCTGTATGTGTTTATAGAAATGAATTAAACATTCTCCTGTTTTTAAACCAGCCTCTGGTTTTACCTTCTTCCCTTAGACTGCTGGCCAAGGGAAAGATTTATTTTTCTTTTTAATCTTCACAAACTGGCCTGCAGTCTGTCATCTGGTGGCCATCTTCCTTGTCTCCTCTCCTCAGTGTATGGTTGTGTGACAGTTGGGGTACATTTGTCTGTAAGTAACAGTACCGTCTAGAAGTCAGAAATTACTGATGCACTTAACTGAAAGGCTGGAGGTGGGTGGTCTCAGGTCACAGCGTGGCTCCACGGGGACAGGAGGAAAGGGAGCCCCAGAGCAAAGGCTGCCGGAGCCCGAGGCTGGACACAGCTGCCTGTGCTGCTTTCAGGTAAGCATGTCAGCTGGGAAGCGGAACCCTTTCTGCAGTGTCGCTTCGGTGCCTTCTGCCAGCCCCGCTTCCAGCTGGCAAGGGCGAATCTAAAGGCATAGACCCATTTTCACAGATGAGAGTTTGGAGCTGAGAGGCAATAAATTGACAGCTGGCCCAGCCCCTCCCTCTGGATGCGCAGCTCCCACGCACGCCTCTGCATACCTTCGAGCTCCCACTCGGCAGCAGAGACGATAGTGCTGTTTCTGCCTCGGGAAACACACCCACCCTTCATAGACGTGAACAAATTTCCCTCTCAAAATGAGATGCAGTCCTGAGGGTCATTCTGTCTGTCACTGTCTACACCGATTGTGCCTGGACTCCTCCCACCTTTCCGTGTTTTCTGTTAATGACTAAGCTGTAAAGTTAACTTGCAACAACTTGGACGAAAAAAATAACAGGAAGATGAGTTTCAAATGGTTTGAATCTCTAGGTCATTTCACGTGTAACAAAGGAAAACAAACAGGCAGATCCACAGCCAGAATACGTTCCTGCCTGTCCCGTGATGGAGATGTGGTTGTCCTCGCTGCAGCGGGCTGAAGCCCGGGGCAATGGTGCCATAGCCTTAGTCTCTGCTACTGGTAAAGTAGATGGCAGTACTCGTCAGGCTAGGGGAGAGGGAGTCCGTTCCCTGCTGGTCCCCTGCGTTATCCCCACCCTGCCGCCGTGGCACCTGGGCTCATGGGGCAAGCACTGAGGCAGTGTCATCTGTGAGCACGGGTTATTAAGAGTGTTGTCTGCAGTGGGGGCATTGTGGCACACAAACATTTTCATGACACACACTCGGTTGGGGAGGTTGGTGCATATACCTCTTTTCACCAATCTTAGGGTACATTTCCATTGAATCCCTGATCATCTAGCCAAACTTTGGGGAACTTGGCTTGAATTGGCCTAGATTCATATTTCTGGGCATCTCACACTTTTAAGTGCAAACATCTCAAATCCTAGGAGGACACTGCTGTTCTTCAGAGTTAATTACTCCGTTTTTGTTTGTTTTGTGGTTTGAGACAAGCTCTTGCTCTAGTTCAGACCGGCCTTGTACTCATTTGCAGCAGTCTATCTCCGCCTCCTCAGTGCTGGGCTAACAGGCCTGCGCACCACACCCAGCCCTCGGATGTAGTGATTGGGATTGAAGTGCTCCAGCTGCCCACTTGTCGGTTGTCCTAGCGTGTTGTAAAAGCCCGTTGTCTTCATCGCTTTCCTGTCACTGGGACACAATACCCGACACCAACAAATTAAAAGGGGGGAAGATTTATTTTTGCTCAAGGTCCGTAGAGGTTTTGCCCATAGTTGAGGCTCCAAGGCAGGATGGCACGCCAGGGAGCATGGCGGGGGAATAGTTGCTCACTGCTTGGCAGCCAGGAAGCAGAGTCGGAAGGAGGTGGGAAGAGAGAACCTTCCACAGCGACCCATCTCCCTCAACCAGGCCCCATCTAACGGCCGGGCAGCCGCACCATGACCAGTTACCTCTCTAAGGTCGCACCTGTGAGCCCTTAAGGCTTCGGAGGGGACATCTAGATACAAGCCATAAATTCACAACACACAGTTCACTGGAGGTTTCTCTTCCTTGGTCAGCTGACATCCCAGGAGCCAGGCAGGGAGGGACAGGCACCAATGTCAAGGAACCTGAGCCATCTGCGTGGGCCTCTGCTGTCAGCATTTTATTCTGCGCTACTGGAGTTTCTGTTCGCAACAGAACAGGTCTGCCTGCACACTTCCTTCCATCCCTAGTTCATTCCCGCTTTAGCCCGAACCAATCTTTTGCAACACAAGTCTACGCATACTTGGCCTCCCCACTTATGAAGGCGCTTCCTTGGCTCTTAGGCTGAAGATCAGAATCTTAGCTGCTGCTCTCGTTCTTTGGAAGTCTGTGATTGTGCTTGATCCCAGGCTCACAGTCTTCAGTCTATTGCTCAGCTGTGCCACGGGACACGAAATGCCACGAGGTGAGCAGCAGGATGGAGTGGACAGTGTGCTTTCTCTCCCTTTTGCCTCTTCTTTCTCCTCTGGGATCTCTGACACCCACTCATACTGCTGGTATCTCTACTGCACCTGAGGAATTTTTTTCCTCCTGTGTTTGATTAATGAATTTTCTTAACTAGAGCCCTAGTCTGGTTCCAAAGGACAGGAACTACTTGTTTTGTGCCCAGTCCTATGGAAATGCTACTTGGGAGTCAATCACACTTGTTGAATAATGCATTAGTACTCTTTGTTTTCTGTTACCCTTTTTTGAGGGCAGGCAATGGGGACTGAGTTACATTCCCAGACTTTTTTTGAGATAGCGTCTCACTAAGTTTCCCAGGAATTCACGATCCTCCTGCCTCAGCCTCCTAGAGACGGATTAATAGCACTATGTTTGGCTTGTGTTGTCCTTTTGGATAGTTTTGTGTTTATGTTCTCCCAAGATGATGGCAGTATGTATCGTCACTTAAGAGCTTAAGGTCCTTTAGGTGATACATGGCTTGCTTCCACCATAGCTAAATAGAGATATAATTACAAGGATTTTTAGTCTTCACAGCATTGTTGATAATAGTTGTTGGGTTTTGTGGTGCTGGCATCAAACCCAGGACCTTGTATGTACAGGAGACAAGGGCTCTATGCACTGAGCCACACTCCCAGGCCCAGTAATACCCATTTAAAAAAGGAAAGAGTTTGCATCTAGAAAAAAGTGACGTGATAATTAATAATGATGATGGCTGTCTTTATTCATTGCCCTGGAAAGGATATTGTTCAAAGAACAATGCAGGTTACAAAACAGCATATGATGTTCCCATGTTTAATAAATCAGCTGTCCCTGTTTTTGTATGAATACACAGAGAGGCTTGGAATGACATATCAGTGTGTCAGTGTAGTGTTGTGTACTTAAAATTTCACTCATTCATCATGGAACCATAAATGTAATTGCCCTTTTCTCAATAGCTGAACTCATTTTGCCTCATAATCTCCCAAACATAAACTCAGTTCCTTCGAATTTAATTCTCAGGCTCCCTTGGGTCACTAACCACTGACTCCCCCTTCCCTTTCCCTGGAGATGATTCACAAATTGCATTGTGATGTACACTGCTAGTGGGACTCTGCTGTCCTTAATCCCTCAAGTCTGCTGAGGTATCACGTGTCTGGACACCACCTACTTGTGGCTGCATTGCTACACGTGTCTGATTTCTGCTCATTGCCAGATCATGAAATCTGTCACCACTTTGTCCCCAGCCATGGGCTCTTGTGAGCCCACTGTCTCATACAGGGCACACGATGCTAAACACTTCCTAGGGACCTCAATCTGCTGTGAAGCTGCTTCCTGCCAAGTCTCTTCTCCAGTCAGCTGGTCCACTCTCAATTTCCTGAGTGAAGCCTCCCCTTTCTAATCAGGTACTCATTGGTGACATGCTAGCAATGGCTCCCTGCCTGCGAGCTTTGGTTTGTCATTTTCCTGACCAGGAAGCAGCTGCTGCTGCTTTTTATATAGAAAACACTGGTTGCTCAAAGAGACCTGGGTTTTGCAATGGAAACAGTGACTTTGAAGACAATAGTCTGCTGCTGGGCATAGTGGCTCATGCCTGCAATCCTGGTACTGGGGAGGCTGAGGTAGTAGGATCACCAAGAGTTCCAGGCCAGCCTGGATTACATAAGTGAGCTCAAGGGCCAGTCTGCACTGTGTAGGAGACCCTGTATTAAAAAAAAAAGCCGGGGATATAGCTCTGTACCTTTACAAAAGGTTACTTAAAAATTCAAGGACAGAGGTGATGGATTTTTTTTCATCCCTAGGCCAAGAGCATGATGCCCAGAAAGCTGTTGCCTTGGTGTCTGGTGGGGGAGAGTTGGAAGGTAAGGACAGAGAAGGCCCTGTGTTGTGTGTCAAAATCCTGACATAGTTCTCTTGTGGGCCTGGCAGGATTGTGGGTGATTGCCATTCCTTTTTTGTGTGTAGTTTCTAAATTTTCTATAACACATACATATTTCTTTTTGTTTTGTTTTATTTTGACAGAGGGTCTCACCATGCAGCTCAGGCTGGCCTTGAACTCACTATACAGCCCAGGTTGGCCTCTAACTTATGGCAACCCTTTCTTCCTGAGTGCCACCGCCATGCCTGGTCCATATTCCTTTTATACTAAGAAATATGGAAAAATTTCTTTTATGAAGGGACACTCCCATGAATTGAGGTCTTTACTGCTAACAATCAGCTTTCCTATTGCTGGGACACAATACTTAACATCCACAGTTTAAAGGAGAAGTTTAGTTTGGCTCACGGCACCAGGGAGTTCAGTCCATGGTCCATAGTCAGCTGGCTCCAGCATGGTGGAATGGCTTAGTTCATGGCCGTTGGGAAGCAGAGCACAGAAACAGTGCCAGAGAGGAGTGGGGTAGGGACCAAATATAGTATCCAAAGCCTTGCCTCCAGGAACCACCCAGACCCCCGCAGGAGTATACTTTCTAATCTGCTGGGAGCTTCTTAATCTAGTGAAGCTGCCATATTAGGATTAACAGTCACCAGGTGTGCTCGTGTATTTAGATGGTGCCCTCACAGCATCACAACTCTCTGGGAGAGAGAAGGGTAACAGTGGGAGGCCAGGCAGCAAGCACTTATGAGGGGAAGAGGTGATGCTCTGCTCTGTCAACTGATGAGGTAAGCTGGGTCCTGACCCTGCTGGCTTCAGGCTAAGGATGTGGCTTCTGCTTCGTCTTAAAAGACAATGTCTTGTTTTTTGCACGAGCAAACAGGACTTTATTAGTATGGTGCAGATACTGTGTAATATAGAAACTAATCCTTGGCATGTGTTGCCTGAGCTTTGAGCAGGTAAATCTTAGCAGAAGTAGTCACTACTGGAGTTTCAAACCAAGGTTGGCAAATTCGCCTTACAAAAAGATAAAAAGGAGCTAGGTGTGTTGGTGCACGCTTGTAATCCCAGCATTTAGGAGGCTGAGGCAGGAGGATTGGTGCAAGTTTGAGGCCAGCCTGGGTGGGCTACAGAGTGAGATGCTGCCTCAACAAAACAAAACAATATAAAACACCTCAAAACAAAACAAAAAGACAAAAAGGAACCTACCTCCCCCTTCTTCGTGTGCTGGAGATTGAACCCAGGTCTTTGTGCCTGCTAAGTATGTGTTCTACCACCAAGCCACACATTTAGCCCTTAAAATTCACTTTTTGTAAATTAACTAAGTAACAGCTGTCAAGAAGTAGAACAATTCAAATACGGAAGTTTGCCCAGCCGCCTTCCCATCATGCTGGAGCATGTGATATGCTTCTTTCCCACACCAGAGGTTTCCTGATGTTTTGAAAAAGCTTTACTCAAGGATTTCATATATTTATTTTTTAGAGTACTTTATGCTCCCACTTTTTATTCTTCCAAGTTTTGAATTTTGCAAGTGTTAACAAATAACCATTCAAGTCTCTGTCGAGTGCATGGAGTTGGTGGGAGGCCAGGTCTAGCCTCTCCCACCGTCCTGCTGGAACCAGGCAGTTTCTCCTTAGCCCGGCCCAGAGGCTGTAGGAATCAGGCCCAGCTCTGGTGGGTGAGAATCCCCTGGTGCAGCCTCCTCCAGGGGACAGAAGTGGCCCTGGTGATGGGTGTGAGTGGAGCTAGGATGGACAGGGCTGACACATCTGAAGACGCAGGCTGGGGCTCATGGTTCCCTAGGGTGAAGTTCTGTGAGGAAAGGACAGGGGAGGGTGAGTGAGGACGGCAAGGTTCCTTTTCAGTGAGGGTAGAGGTCCGGGGGCCATGATGGTGAGAGCTCAGGAGGGCCAGAGTCTCTGTCACTCAGCCACTGTCCCTCAGCCACTGTGCTTCTCAGGGCTCCAAGGCAGGCCTGACCTCTTCCCCTCAGCGGGGAGCAGTGGTCCTGGCCATGTGTGGGGGTGACGGGGTCTCCCTGTCTTTATACCTGAATGTGGCCTGGCTCACTCATGAAATTTTTGAAAAGTGAATAAACAACTGAGTGAATGACCGACCTGTCCTGTGAGGGGCTGGCCCTGAGCAGATTTGCACAACAGTTTGCTCTTAAGGCCACTGCAAGGCCATTCGTGCTGTGTCCTTCTGTCCCAGGGTCATTTCATGGCCCCCAGGCACTGGTCATGGAATCTGCCTCTGAGTGAACCCTCTACCGTACGGTGCTACCCTGACCTGGAAAATAAGGTCTGGAGGGGAGAAATGGGTGTCAAGAGGTGGAGTCAGGTGACAGTGCCCTTCTGGTGACATCTGAGGGGAGACAGCTTTGGGCAGTGAATCTGATCTCCCATGAGGCCTTCCGTGGCCTGAACACATCCGGTCAGGAAGGCAGCCAGTCTCAAGGGTGAGGGGGTGAGCAGGAGACTGAATCAGGTGCTGAGGGGGCTGGGCTAGGGTGAGGAGGAAGCTCTGAGGGAAGGGAAGGGCCAGGGCCCAGGGAAAGGCTTTTCCTGACGGCGCCACCAGAGGCCCTCAGGAGCCTAGAGCTGGGCCGGAGGAGGTAGGATGGGATGAGATAGGCTGTAGCAGCAACTGCAGAGTGACTGCCCCTTCCTGCTAGGAACTCCTGGGAGCGCCTCCCACCCTGACCAGGAAGGATCTGTCCTTCCCGCCCCCTAGTTATGGCTGGGACTCACCTGGAGGCTGAGTTCTCATCAGAACTGGGGGATCTGGAAACACTGGAGAGGGCTGTTCACCTCGCACACCCCCAGGGCCTGCCAGAGGGATGGCATTAGGGCTGCAGCTCCCCACTCCTAGCTCCGTGGGGGGGACACAGAGGCTCCCCAGAAGGGACCACTCTCACTTCATCTGCTACCTGGTGAGCACTCGGTGTGACCTTGTTGACCCCTAGTGCCACTCGTCCCTCCCCTCCCACACAGCTCCTTTTGCTTTCTGTGGTGATGGTTTCTCTACCTTTCTGTGATCAAGGCCTTTCCTACATGACGATGTAGGGGCGCCTCCTAATCCTGGGCTCAGGACAGGGAGGTCTCTGAGGGTCTTGGGCTGAAGGGGTCGCTATGAGAGTCCAGGGGATCCTAGAGTGAGCTAGAGGGTAGGTACCTTGCAAGCGGTGCGGGGATCCCCACCCTTGGGTTCCAGGGCCAGCAGCTGGGGTGTGTACTGCTCCACAAATTGCTCGCACTGAGGAAAGACAGACATGGTGGTTGCACTCAGGCTTTTTCTACTTTGAAACCCTGGCATTTTCGTCTCTCAGAGCCACTCTGGAACTCCCACTGGACCCTGGGTGTGGGGCCAGCCATCAGCCCATGAGCAGCTCTGGCTGAAAATTAAGACTGAACAAGCCTGAGGGGCTGAGATGCAGGGTTTCTGTGGAAAAGCCAGGCAGGGCCTTGGAGCTGTCTCCCTGAAAGAGACTTGGACTCTGTCAGGACACTCTTCAAGACACTCTCCCCACTCCTCTTCTCCTTCTTTTCTCCCTCTCCCTTCCCTTCTTTATCTTCTTTGTTTTTTTCCTTTTGGGTTTTGAGGCATGGTTTTGCTATGTAGTTCACTACATAGCCCAGGCTGGCTTCAGATTTGTGGCGATTCCCCTGCCTCAGTATCCTGAGTGCTGGGATTACAGGCGTGCACCATGCCTGGCTCACCATCTAATTTACAAAAGGGAGTTTACTAGCACCAGCTGAATATGGCAGGAACTCTAGGACCTTCAAGCCCAGCCCTCTCCTTTTGTAAGTGGCCTTGTCCCAGCCAAGATATACTCCAAGAAGGGAAGGGCAGGGACAACATCAGGAATCTGCAAAGGAGGTGGGACAGATCCTGGCCCCAGATGGCCCTGGGCTCTCTCTCCTCCTGGCATCTACTGGGCACTGGTATATGCCACCCACCACTGGGAGGGCTATCACAGGGCACAGTCCTTGGCCTCAGCCACACCCAGCACTTCTTGGAGCAGGGGCCTCGAGAGGGCAGCATAGGTCCTTCTTGACTTTGCCGTGATTCAGCCGTGAAGGAGGCCTGCTGGTCCTCGAGACCCCACAGCCTGAGTCTGGACTGATTCCTGACCCATTGCAGTCCCACAGGAGTCCAGCCCTGTCCTGCCTGCCCGACCCAGCTCCAACCTATTCTGTGCGTCTGCAGCTCAGCTTTTTCCACCCCAGCCCTCCGTCATGACGAGACCCTGGGCCCCACATCCCCATGTGCCCACCATGCACCTTCTGCCTGTCCTGCAGGGAGCTGAGGCAGGCCTGGCGCATGGCTTGTGTCCTGGCCTGCTCACTGCTATTCCAGGCCCGGGTGGTCACAGACATGCAGAGGTGGCACTCGGAATCCTGTGACAGCCATCCTTCTGACAGAGACAAAGCAGGGAGGCCTAGAGAGAAAAGGGCTGAAGCTGTCCTATCAAAGTGTCCGATTTTGGTGCTCCCAGCACAGCAGGATAGCAGGGAGGGACAGCGAGGGAGATAGCAGGGAGGGACAGTGAGGGAGAGGGTCAGGCACTGGGAAGCCTGGGAGGAGGACGGCGGGCAGCAGTGGGTGACAGCAGGCTCACCGGGGCCAGCGCTGTTATCCATGGAGCACCGGAGGACGAGGCCGCACACCAGCTGGGGCAGCATGCGGCTCAGCAGTGCGTCCAGCAGGAGGACTGTGTAGCGCTCCGCCAGGCACTGGCAGATGCCACCCGCCACCAGGGGTACCACGTGGCACACTTGGGCCACAGCCACGGCCAGCACACCCTGGGGTGGGGGTGGAGAGAGGGCAGATGGGACCTTGGCAAGGCTCTACTCTGCGCCCAGATCCTGTCGAGCACTTTGGTTTTTTGGGAAACAGAGTCTCATTAGGTAGCCCAGGCCGGCCTCAAACTAGCAGCGATTCTCCTGCCTCAGTCTTTGGAATGCTGGGATTACAGCCTGGGCCCCCACGCCTGGCTCGGCAAGGCACCTTTGTATACTTGCCCTTGTTTCCTTCCAGCAGGGAGAGGCCTGCTGCTCAGCTAAGGGCGCTGAAGGCCAGGGAGACCAGAGGACATCAGACGTACCTGGAGTTGCCAAGTGACTGCAGTAGCTGGCAGTGGACCCAGATCTGGCTGCCCAGGCTCTAGGCTCCCTGAGAGGGGCACAGCTGGGCCAGAGCTGGAAGCAGCAACCGAGTCTACTCCTCCTGACCCAGGGCTCCGTCTATATCCCATGACCAGCGGAATGACAGGTGGCTCCTACCTTTGGCTGCTGGAGCCAACACAACCCTGGTTTCAGGCACCTCTGGGGAAAGCCAGCAGTTTCTCCACCTTACCCCAATTCCAAACACAACCTCCCAGCTGGAGGGTGGAGAGAGGCAGCAAGCATTTCGTTGCACGCACCCCCAGCTGTGTCCAGTCCACACTGGCCTCCTCTCTTTGACGGCTGCAATGTCAAAGCCCAGGCCACTAGTGTGTCATCACTAGTGCACGGTCCTATCTGCCCCTCCTGCTCCCCTTCCAGGACAGCTTCTTGGTGATGTGGGCAGGACTTGCTGCTGCGCCTCATCCTCTCTCATTGTCCCCAGAACCTGCTTCCTTTGGGCTTCTAACTTTTTAATTTTTTGGTGTTTTTGAGACAGGGTCTCACTATGCAGTTCAGGCTGGCCTTGAACTCATTATGTAGCCCAGGTATGGCCTTGATCTCAGAGTGATTCTCCTGCCTCAGCCTGCTGAGTGCTCAGATTACAGGTGTGCATCACCATGCTCAGCTCCCATTTGGGCTTCAGTCCCCACCACTGCCTCGAAACAGCTCTCAGGTCACCAACAAGCTCTCTGTTGCCACATCCACTGGTCATCTCTTGTCTCGCCTGAGCTTTGGCCTGAATGAATGCCCCTCTTCCAGATGCTTCCCCCTTGGCTTCTGTGGTGCCTTGCTGTGCTTCCTCACCTCACTGCTACCCCTCTTCTGCAGCTGCTCCCCTTTACCTGCCCAGACCTCTAGCTGCATCTGTCCACCCTGCCCCTGGTGCACTCGACCTGGTCCACAGCCAGTGATACAGAGCAGGCATTGCTGGGCTGGTCCTGTCTCCCAGGGCTTGGTGTTCAGCCCTGCACTTGACCTCTCTCCTCTGGGGTATGGCACAGGCAACTCCAGCTTATCATGGCCCAGAGACAACTCTATGGTCACCTGCTTGAACCTGGTTCTGAGAATGTCCCATCTCTGCTGGTGGCACCACCAAAGACCCAGTGTCTACAAGAGTCCTCGGGATTCGCCTGCTGTCCTCGCTTCCCAAGGCCATTGGTCAGCAAGTTCAGCCGAGCTCATCTCCTCACAGCTCCCATCCACCCTCTGCTCCGTCCCTGCCCCACACCTCCTCTGCCTTCTCTGCAGGGATCTGTCCATCCCACTGCCACCCTCACCCCTCACCTGCCTGGTCTGCCCGGTCAGCAGCAGAGTGATCCTTCCCCTACTCCAAATGCAAACTGCATTCAGAACAAAACCCTTTGTTTCTTTTTTCTTTTCTTTTTTGAGGTACTTGAGACTGAACACAGCACCTTGCATGCAAGGCAAGTGCTCTACCATTCAGTTACATCCCATTTTTATTTTTTTGTTTTGAGGCAGAGTGTTGCTGTGTTCCTGGGCCAGCTTCAAACTCAAGATCCTTCTGCCTCAGCCTCCTGAGTAGTTGAGATTATAGGCATATGCCATCGTGCTGCTTTTTTTTTTAATTAAAAATGTTTTTTAACACTAAAGATAGAATCCAGAACCTCACACATGCTAGGCAAATGTACTGCCACAGAGCTACACCACCATCCCCAAATCCTGCATTTCTTAACTTGGCATGACAGTGTCTAGATGGCCTGGCTGTGCCCAGCTCTCTGGTCTCTCCTGTTGCCCATCCTTCTGTAGCCACACTGACCCTCTGTTCCTCAGGCCTGCCAGGCTCATCTTGATCAAGCCCTTGGCCCATTGCGGCCTCATTGTCCTCTGGTCTCAGCTGAACTGTCACCTCCTCAGGGACTCCCAGCCCTACCAGCTTGATCCTTGTCACTGCCTGTCACCTTATCCCATGTGACTCCTCCGCTCCGGCACTGACTGAACCAACTCCCCCCCCCCCATGCAGTCTTGGTCAGAGCATCAACCTCGTCCAGGGCTGTGGACGCTCAGTGGCCAGCTGGAGGGGACCCCACTTGGGCAGGGCTCAGGGACTCCTTGGGCAAAGACCACAACAGATCTGGACTCCATGTTTGACGTAGGCAGTGAAGGAGGATCCACCTATGGAAAATTCTCCTTTTCTTCAGAGCCGCTGGGCCTCCTGAGCTGCTGAGGACGAGGCCGAGCTCATCTGGTCTCACACTGGCACCTGGCCCAGTGCCTGCATAGCAAGGCCTTAATGCTCGCTGAGTAAACTTCAGGTCGGCACCCCTGGGTGTGAGCCTCAGGGTCCCTCACGAAGCTGCTCCCTATGGAGGGCTGGAGCTGGAGTGGGGAAGGGGCGCTGTGGGGGCTCCTCCTGGATGCCTCACCTTGGGAATCATGGCCTGGACCCGCTTGAGCAGAGTTCTGCAGAGCCAGCAGTAGGGCAGAGGGATGGGGAGCTGCTGCTCCGAGAGGTCCTAGGGGAGGGAATGAGGCAGGGCTAGGCCCGTTGGAGGAGTCGTGCTCCGCCCGCCCATGCCTGAGGCTGGCTCTCCACCTCCCCTCTCCCTCTGCTCCCAGGCTGGAGCTCCTGGTCCCTTGTGGCTCTGCCCCTCACAGGGCCTGGCTCCCAGCTTCTGGATCCCCATCTGTCCATGGGGGCCCCTCACCTGGGTGTGAGGCCCAGGCCACACCGAGAGGGCCCGTGGCAGCCTGGGGGGCACCAGTGAGTCCGGCAGAGGCTCTGAGAGTGAGTTGGGCAGAGGGTTCGGCATCCCTGGCTCCGGCTGTGGATCTGGCTGCCCGGATTGGCACAGGCCCAGGTTCCGGCAGATGCCCTTCGGGGTCTAGGAACAGTGCAGGTGAGGGGCTGTCAATGGCAGAAGAGGACCCCAAGGGTCCTGGGACGCGGGTCACTGCCTTTGGGCATGGAGTGGAGGGTAACAGGTCAGGGTGCTGCATTTTAGGGATCTATGGTGGGGAACAAAAGGCAGAACCGTGGTCCTGTGGGGATCTGGGGCAGGTATCTAAGAGTGTGTGTGCTGAGCGTGTGCATTCGTGTGAGAATAAGTGTAAGAGTGTGTGCCTGGGGGCTGGCACTGCTGATCCGGTGGGCGCTGACCCGCGCACCTGGCTGAATGAAGGGCGCTTGGTTTGCTGGGTCATTTGTGGGAGGGGTCAGTGTCTGTGTGTGTGTGTCTGGGGTGATATGTGTGTGTCCAGTTGGGGTGCCGGGTATGGGTGTGTCTGACTGGTGCTGGATGTGTTCCATGGTGCATGTGTGTCTGCCGTCATGTGAGTCACTGGTCGCAGCGTGCTTGTGGTCTGAGCAGGCAGGTGGGTGGAAGGGGAGGCGGGAGCCCTCACGATGTGGCTCTGGAAGTAGTCGATGACCAGAGGGAAATAAGTTTCCAGCACATAGTGGCACCGGGGCACGAGCAGCTTCAAAGGAAGGACGTCGCACTCACGCTCCAGGAACTTCCGAATGGTTTTCTGGGAGGACAGAGCGGGAACAGTGAGCCTGGCCTCTCCACGGTCAGCCCTGCCCCGTCCCTGGATGCCAGGCTGCCACCAGGGCAGACGGGCTGAGATTAGGTGAAGAGTTCAGTAGCTGGGCATGCAGGTAGGGCCTCCTGCTCAGGCCAGACCCTGTGTGGCGAGCTCAGTCTCCAGGCCCGGGCCTGGCCAGGAGGAGCTCGGAGTCCCAGGCCTCACCCCATCTCTCAACTATTGTTCCTCATCTCCTGGTCCCCAAACTTCAGTCAGGCTCTGGGGCTCATCACCTGGAAAATGGCCTCCTTGGCCATCTTCGTGAGGGTGCCGATGATGTCCTCGCACTCTTGGCACAGGTCACCCTGGGGGGGACTCAAGGTGGGGGCAGGTAAGTGGGGCTGTGCTCCAGCTCTTGGGGCGGGGCCCTCTTGGGCATAGGCTGACAGGGACATCCAAGGTCTGCACAGCTGCCCACCACTGCCTCCTTCCCATCCACCCCACCCCACCCCACCCGCCCCATTCTGCCCATCCCAGCCATCTTGCTCTGATTCATTCATGTCATCCTAGTCCATCCGTTCCGTCCCATCCATCCTGCTTTATCCCATTCTGAGTCATCTTTTGCATCCATCTCCTCCCATCCACCCGTGCTGCTGCTTCTCTAGCGGGGCTCCCATCCCCGCAGGCCCCCTCAGAACCCATCCAGTGCCTTTGGGTGGGACTCACAGCTCCTACGTGTCCCCAGACTTCCTGTAGGCAATGTCCGAGGGCTTTGCACTGCAATGCTTGCTCCAGGCTTTGGCACCAGAACTTGGGTCCCTGGGAACAGGCCAGGGATGAGGCAGTCTGGACAGCTAAAGTTTGGGGCCAGAGAAACCTTGGTCAGGCTCCAGATGACATCCATCAGCTTGATTTCACCCAGCCTCAAATTTGGTTTGCTGGGAATGTGAACACATAAGCCAGCTCTGGGTTCCCCCTGCCTCAGTTGCTGCCAACTTTGTGTCCTTGGATAAACCCAGGAGCCTCTTGGAGCCTCAGATGACTTGTCTTTAAAATGAGACATGGTCAAACCTGGTCAAACCTGGGGTGACTCGGCATGGAGCTCAAAGCATGGTGGAGAAGCCTCTGAGACAGGGGCTGGGGCAACTCACCAGCACCAGGGCGACATAGCATGGGCAGCAGCAGCAGCCAGGGCAGCAGGTATGACTTGGCCATGACACTGCAGCAGCTGGGTGCCCAGCATGGGCCAGGGGCTCTTATAGCTGGGGGAGAGGGCCTGGGGCTGTCTCCGAGGAACCCCTTGACCTCAGTGTTTGCCTTCCTCCTGGAGAGCCCTCCAGGTGCTTTGGTCCCGCCTCTTCCCGAAGGGACACTCCTGTCCTCCTCCCTGCCTGCCTGATGGCCTGTCCAGCTCGCTTTTCCCCTAACTCCTATGGGACAGGACTCATGGCTCCCTTCCGACAGGGAGCTTGGTCTCAGCTCTCAGGGCTGTGGAAGGTAAACTGAGGCAGGGCCAGTGTTGGGGAGCAGCCAGGGTGGTTTCCCTCCAGCTGCACCCAACACCCCCTGGCCTCCTTTGCTCTTGAGCAATGCTGTTAAGAGCTTCCTGCCTGGCTCTTGATCCAGGGTGAGCACCGGAAGGACAAACCCGGGACCCTCCTGGGGCTCCTGCCTTCTGCCTCCTCCTTGCCTTTTCTCCTAGAAAAATCTCTGGTTCTCTGGACAGATGGTTGACATTAGTCAGAAGAGTGTTTATGTAAAAGAATAAGAAAACAGAGTATCCTGAAAGTCTGAGGCAAGGATGTGAGGGTTGAGATTGCTGTGGCCCCCAAATGGCTCTCAGCTCTACGTGGGTGCTGCTGCCGGTGTCCCCTGGGGACCAGCTGAGGGTTCAGGAGGAGTGGTTCTATGTAGCTGCAGAGCTCTCAGCCCAGGTCCCCAGTGGGCAGGGTGCCTGGGAACTCAGCCTGCTGAGGGCAGCGCAGTTGAGGTGGAGGGAGAGAGCCATCAGGCACAGCCACCACCCTGGTGATGGGCGCTCGTCCTGTCCCTAGTGGAAGCTTCTATGTCTCTGTGTGGCAGGAAGAACCCCAGGGCTCAGGGGGAGGGAGTGAAGGATAGAGTCCTTCAGGGGGACATCAGAGGTAGAGCGACACTCTCAAGGCCACTCAAGGATGCTTATAGTTTCTGTTGACCTCAAGCCCTGGTCACTATGACAGACACAGCTACCACTGTGGGAGTGAACCAAAAATGTGTGCAAATATGTAACCAAAGACCAGGAACCCAGCGACTGGCATGAAGGCTGGCGATGGAGGAGCTGGAGCTGGCGAGTCATTCAGTATGTGGCAAACACAGGAGCCGCAGGCTGTGGTGTGACTCAGTGGGACAGCTTGTGCGTGGCCAGCAGGAGGCGCTGGCTCCGGTACCCAGCACAAAACCGTGAAACCCAATGACAAAACCAGTGAGCTCCGTCATGGCGTCATGGCGAGTTTGGCTGCAATCAGGACAGGCTGAGCAGGGATTTACAGGTGGCACCGCCAGGGCTGTGGTGGTCAGGGTCATCCAGTGAGAGCCCACCAGGCTCCCAGCTCCACCTGTTTGTGTTTCTTTCCCCCTCCGGTCACTATGCAGAGCAGGTCGGCTTTGGGTTGGGAGGCTGTGAACCACACAGCCATGAAGGGGCCCAGGCCCTTCCCTTGGCTTCTCTGAAGGCTCAGAGCATCCCCTGCACCCCCTGCAGCTGGCCAGCTGGGATGCAGAGAAGGAGCAGAAGACAGGGAGCAGGATTTGGGGACCAGACCTAGGAGTGATGTCTGTCACCGTGGTCCTCTCACTTCAGCCACAGCGTCCCACGGGCTAGAAGATGCCACATTCCTGCGCACCAGCCTGAAGGGCGATGGAGTGGGGTGGGGGTGGGGAATGGTGCTGTCTCGGTCCCTCCCTGTGCATGCAGGGCCCAGTGCTTGAGGGGAGTTTCCAGGGAGTGGGTCTGTCGCTTCCTTCGGATCTCAAAATGGAACCTCCAGGCTGTCAAGAAGACAAATAAAGGAAACACCTACAGACAGCTGGTGACAGGGCTGTCCTGGCCCTGGCCAGAGGTGAGGGGATCCCGGTACCTGGGGACAGCCCCCTGCGTCTATGCTCTGTCCAGTGTGCCCCAAGAGGTCTCTGATCAGAATAGGGCTCCCATGGGGTGCAGCTGCAGGACAGGAGGGCATCACCTGCCACCTTCTCATTGTAAATAAATAAGAAACATTCTAAAAAAAGAAAGGGACCTGGGCACAGTGGCACCCACCAGTAATCCCAGCACTGTGGGAAGCTGAAGCAGGGTTGTGAGTTTAAGTCCAACCTGGGCAATGTAGCAAGACCTTGTCTCAAAATAAAGTAATTAAAAGTGAGATGGGGATGTAGCTTACTGGGAAGGCCCTGGGTTCAACCCCAAGTGCTGAAAAAGAAAGAAAAGAAAAAAACAAGGGGGAAAAAAAAGGAAGCAAGGGGGGAAAAAAGAAGAAGGATAAGAGAGACCTTCCTGACAGCTTCTCAGGGGCTGCGAGTGTAGTTACAGGGGAAGGCTGCCCTCAGCATTCGGCCATGGGGGAAAGTCTCATTTTTCTGCTTGATCATGGACTATGCGAGGTTCCTAGGTACAAGACTGGAGAGAGTTGGAAGCCAATAGGAGAGGATCAGCCGAGGGGTTTATATGAAAAACCTGTTTTTTGTCCTTCGTGCTTGCAAAGAGACAGCGAACTCCGTTTTGCTCTTTTTGTGGCGTTTTGGGCCACCTTTCTCTGGCAGAGCTTGGGCCTGGGCCTCACCTCCTCACCCACACCCACTCTTGAAATTATCTGAGCATCGTTTCTGTTGTGGAGGAAACATCTGTGGGAAATCCAAGGTGAACGCCTCCCTGGAAGGTCTCCAGGCAGAGTTTCTGCGCCCAGGCTCTTTCTCCTGCTTCTCTTTCAGAAAAGGGGGTTTCTCTAGAAACCGAGGAGGGGGTCTTGACCTGAAATTTTGAGTTCACACAGAGCTTTAACTCATGCAGCTCACTAAAACGAGCTTGATGAGCTAGGAGTTGGAAGGACAGTGGCCACTGCCCTGGTGGACTTAAATTTATGGGGACACCAGCCAGGCATGGGGAGGGGAGACGCCAGTGAGGACGGGACAGCTGAGTGGGGACCTGAGGACACAGAGGAGCTGGCCCGGTAATGCGGCTGGTGAGAGAGAAAATGGTCCAGGCTGAGGGAACAACTCCAGCAAAGGCCCAGGAGAGAGCAGGACGTGGCCTAGTGCATGGATTCTTTCTCCCTGTTTCATGGAGGAAGCAACGAACCCTACTTCCTAATTGTGGGTTCAGAGATGGGGCAGCATAGGGGTAACAGCCAGCCCTAAACCTCCAGCCTGTGGTTACCCCACCGGACGTGAGCACCACAGCACTGAGCAGCGATGGGTGGGAAACTCAGCACTGACAAGCAATGAATGGTGCCGGCTTCAAGGAAGGAGGGCACTGCATTTGTAAGGAGGAAAAAGTGGAAGATAGAAAGCTGCCCTGAAGAGGTTGGCAGGGGGTTTCAGAAAGATGGATTCCCATGGGCCCTTTGTCTCCTGCTCCTTTAATTAGATTTCAAGGGCCCTTCCCCTCCAGGTGGGTACCTGGAACTTGTCACAGTCTGATTGGCTCTCTGGGCTGTCCTTTGGGGATCCCAAGCCACAAGACCCTAACCCTGGCACCGTTGCCAATGTGCACATTGTTTTGGTGGGCTTTGATTTCCTCTTGGCTGTTGGTCCCTGTCAGGGCCTTTTCTCTGGGACCCATAGGTTGGCTACGGGCAGCCTGATACACAAGGTGGCTCAGAGCTAGTGATTAAGTAAGGAGATGTGGGAAGATGTGTGTGTCTAATGCAGTTAATACAGCGACCCAAGAGTGAGACTATATATAGGTGAATCGATATGAGTATATTATATATGTTTTTTGAGTATATATTTTATATACTAAATGGGAGTTTTCCTTTACAATAGGTAGCCCCTCCCCATGGGAGGTGAGGGGTGATGGTGAGTGCATCTGGCCTTCTGCTTCTCAGCTCCCCCTTCTGTCTTCTTAGGTTTTACGGGAATTGTTTCCTTTAGTGAAGTTCTACCTCTTTTTAGTGAGAATTACCCCGGAAACCTAATGAAGCCCTTATCCTACTCTTTCTCTGTCTGTAGCCCTCTTTCCCCTACACAAGCAGCGAGAGTGCCTGTGGGTAACCAGATCAGCCCCCTTTGCTCCTGGTCTCCCCAAGGTCAGCTGGGGTCTGTCCTAGACAGCTGTGGGGAAGAGTCAGCCATGTTGATCAGCTTTGATCTTCACATCCTCTTCCCCTCTGTGGGTTGGACTGTGTCTCCCTGAAAGACATGCTGAGGTCCTAACCCCTGTGGCCTTTTTTGAGAAGGGTCTTTGCAGGTGTAATCAAGTTGGGATGTGGTCATAGGGTGGCCCTTCAGCTGATGACTGGTGCCCCTGTGAGAAGGAACTTTGGATGCAGAGAGGGTGCCATGTGACAATGGAGGCACAAACGAGTGAAGCGGCTGCAAACTAGGAAGCACAGGGGTCACAGCAACTGCTGGAAGCTGGAAGGAGGCAGGGATGGTTCCTCCCTGTAGCCCACAGAGGGAGCGTGGGCCAGGGACAGTGACTGTAGACCCCCATCTCCAGCACTGTTAGAGAGGACACTCCTGTTGTTTTCAGCCACCCCCTTTGGCCCAGTTGCTCTTGTGGGTTCAGCCCCTTGTCTCCCTCCTTGTCAGTACCAGCATGTGAGCCCATACTTTCCCCACCCAAAGTGAACCTCAAATGCAGCTGGCTCAGCTCCCGGCTGTGCTGCTGGGCCTGATTCCTGAAGAGGAAGTCTGACCACATCGAGACCCAAGACTTTGCATCTCAGCACAGAACAGGCTTTGCGAAGGGATTCGAGGCGGCTGATGTTGTTAATGGCATCTCTCCCATCATCTGTCAGAGGTCCCTGTCCTCAGGGGCCTGGCTAAAGCTCCTCTGTCTATGCTCCTTGGAGAGAGTGTCCTTTCCCTCTGCCTCTACCTGGTCATTCCCTGCAGGGTGGAAATGTGTCTGTCACTGCTGGTCCTCAGAACCCAGTATGGTCCTGGATACATCGCGGTTGCCTCACCAAATGACTTTTGTTTTTTTCCTTTCCTTTTTTTTTTTAATTTATGAAAAATTCACTATTTATACTTCTTTTTGTTCCCTGTGCTTTTGATGTCATATCCAGGAGATCACTGCCATATCCTATGTCATAAAACTTTTCCATATGTTTTCTCCCCCCCACTTTATTTCTTTTTTTATTTTAATTTTAATTTCAATTTTAAAGAGAATAAAACAAAACAAAACAGAACAAAGCAAATCAGAACAGAACAATGCAAGCGACACAGGACTTTAAAACAAGACAAAAGGAAATCAACAGTGGCTACCATAATGTCTCTTATTTTCTTCGAAACAGTTGTCCATATCTTCACATACAACAATATCAAACATAACAAAATAGTATAAAATCAATCAAAAGAATGAGAGCATTATAGGACTTCAACACCAGATAACAGGAAATGAACAATGGTTTCTACAATGTCTTGTGTTCTTCAAAACAATTGCCCATACTATCACACATAATAAAATCAAACAAAACACAACAGAATAAAACTGATTAAACAAACAAATGAAAACATTATAGGACTTTAAAACAAGATAATAGGAAACCAACCATGAATACCATAATACATCCCATTATGTTCAAATTAGCTGCCCGTACCATCAGACACAGTAAAATCTAACAAAATAAGACAGAACAAAATCAAGCCTAACAAAATTGTGAAAACAATACTAGAGTTTAAACCAAGACAGTAAGAAATTAACAGTGTCACTACCTTCTCCTCCCAGGTGTTTTCTCCCCTATCACTTTTATAATACACATTGTGCTTTTTTGATCCCTCTAACTCCTTCTGTTTTTTATGCTAGGGTTCACCCGTACCAGTTCAAACTGTTTCACCCATGAACATGATCTTCAGTTGCATCCATTTACCTACAAAAGCCTCAAGATTATTCTACTTTATAGTTGGGTAGCTTTCCATAGTACGAAAATACCGTATCTTTCTTATCCATTCTGTGGTTGTTGGGCAAGTTACCCTTGCTTTTTTTCCGATCTCCTGTTGTATGGAACAATTGTTTTCTCTCCTTTGATTTTTAGTCTATAAGTTACCTTTCAAGTTAAGTGTGTTTATTTTTTTAAATTTTTTTTTTTTATTAATTTGAAGGTAGTAAAATACAGCAGAACAGGATGGAGTAAAGCCAACTGAGACAGTGCAGTGAAATTGGTACAGAACTTCACAGCAGGTTACCGGGATAACAGTAATAGGTACCATTGTATATCTCATCTTCACAATAGTTGTTCTTTCAATCAGGCATAGCAAAATCAAAAGAAATACAGAATATCATAGAACTTATCAAAACAGAATATTGAATAGAGCAATACCATTAATCAGGACAAAGCAAAACGGTGATAAAGATATTTGTCTTCAAAGAGATGGTAGAAGGAAATCCCCCCCTATTTGCTATACTACATACGGTCAACCTCCCAAGAGATGCTCAGATCTCTGGCTCCCACTTGCTAACGGGGAGGGTGGGGGGATGGGATGTTTGATTCTCAGCCCACACACCGGTAGGCTCAGGGCTGCTCACCAGGGAGGCGAGTGGGTTGCTTTCTTTGCCAGCAGGATCTCAGGAGACGCTGCTGCTTCTCACCCTGGGGTGGCTGCAGCCTGCCAGACCTCAGCTGCTTACCAGGGTGGCAGGCTGTTTGCTCAGTTTCCCAGCCTTTTTTGCTTTTCTTGCTAATGGAACCTAATTTTTTTGCCCGGGTTCTGAGGGTGCAGAGAGCTGATTCTGTGTCCTAGCTTGGGATGCACCAAGGTTAGGCTAAGCCATCCCTTCTTGCTGGTAATTGCTTTGGGCAGACATGAGTTCTGCCAGATTCAGCATGTGGAGGAAGCTTCGGGGAAATGTTTCAATCCTGGTTAACAGAGACAGGTGGAAAGGAAAGCCTTTTTCTCCTTTTTTGACACCCTGTGCAAAGATGCAATGTTGGAGCCATGGCAGCTATTCTGCTCCAAGAAGGAGATTAGAGAAGCACAGAGAAGCAGCCCAGAAGCCCTCACATGATCAAGATGCTAATTTAACTCACTTTGCACCATTCCTGTAGTTTTGTACATTTTCTAGCCAGATATTCTGTTATGTGTAGCCTACACCATCTTAGCCCAATAGAAGCCCAAAGGAGAAGAAAGGAAAGACAGAAAGAAAGGAGAAAAGAAAAGAAAAAAGCAAAGGAGGAAAAGAGAAAAGAAGGGAGGAAGGAAGAAAAAGAGAGAAATCTGTTTTTTCCATTCTTTATATGCAGATTTCCCCCACTGCTTTCCCCTCTTAGGGGAGTAAAGCGACTTGCAAAGTCTCAGTGCTGCTGTCTGTTGGGTAAAACTGAGGAGAGGGTCGGCCACCTGCTGGGAGATGCACCGGTTTATCCTGGGAATGCGGAGCATGGCACGTGCTGTTGCCAGGGACTTAGCCCTCACACTCTTGGTCATGGGATACTGACCGGGTCCTCACGAGGGCCAACCACTGCTCCCAGAGGCTGGGTACACAGCGCGGCTGCGCAGAGCTGCCAGAGAGGTCGGTGTGGTTACAGTTAAGGTTCTTTTGATGACAAGGGGCAGAGTCCCTGAACAGGTAGCCCTTGCTAACTAATCTGAGGAAGTGCATAGTTTAGCGACCCTTTGATTGCAAGCAACTCAAGTTTTACCACATTTTGGTTTAAACTGAAAAGATCTTTTCAAGCCAGGTGTGGTGACGCATGCCTGTAATCCCTGCACTCCCATGGTTGAGGTGGGAGGCTCGCCATGAGTTTGAGGCCAGCCTGGACTGTACTGAGAGGTCCTGTCTCACAACCAAATCAAACCAAAGCAACAAAAAGCTCTTCTCTTGGCCTAAACAAGTAACCAATCCACAGAGAGCTCCAGGTTCAGCAGTACGTGGCACCAACACAGCTCCTGTCTTGTTTCTCTGAAATTCTTCCTTCTTTCCTTCCCTGTATATAGAAACGGGCCTCAGACGGCCTTCCTCCTTGGTTGCAGAAATGGTTTCATGGCACGAACCTTTCCTTTTTGCAGTAGGACATTCAAAGAGAGACAGGGCTCCTCTGGCAGCTTCTTTTCCAAGATTCCCTTGGAAAGAGAGAGGAAGCTTTTTATCCCCCAAGTCCCATCCCTCACTCCTCAGTATACATTGGCCAGTTCTGATGGGTCATGTGACAACCCTTGAAGTGAGCACTGTGTCCAGAGGGTAGAACACACTGATCGGCTGACACCAAGCCGAGGACACCTCCTGGGGCTGAGGCGGGGTCTAGTGAGCCCTATTCTGGGCCGCTGTTGGTGAGAGAGGGGGAAATGGATGCTATTCACCTAGGGAGCAGCTGTGTCATCAGGGTTCATTTCAAGCAGATCAAAGGGACCCCTCCATGGGCCAAATATGGGATGATCTGAGAATCAAAATGGATCATGACAATAACAGATTGTAATCCACCAAGCAAATTAAAATACACAATTAGATAATGAATAAATGAAGTATGAGAAAAAGTGCTACCTTACAATAAAATGCCAATTAACATAGACACAGTTACAAAGTTTATACTCACAAAATACTTACTCGATATTAATTAATACATTCTCTTACTAGGTAACCATGCAGTGGAGAAACCTGGCACACAGATGACGAAGGTTAGTGTCCCACTGATGGAGCCAGTTGACAACATGGCCTTCATGATACAGTGTGCTAAGAGGGCCATAACTCCTGTTCTTGCTAAAAATGTGTAAATCAAAGGTAACATCAGACAAACCCAAACTGACATTTGACAAAATACTAGATTTGTAGTCTTAAAAAATGCTAAAAAAAAAACAAAAAAAACCCAGGAAAGACTGAAGAACTGTTCAATAAAGGTGAACTAAAGACACATGACAACTAATCGCCACACAGGATCCTGGTTTGGGCCTGGATCGATAAAGGACATAATTGGGCAATATATGGCCTGTGACCAGAGTCCATTACGATGATATCTTGCCAGTGAATTCCAGATTCTGATGGTTCTACTGTGGTTGCATATGGCAGTGTCCCCCATGTCAAGAAATACACATTAAAGTGGTTTTTCTTTATTTTTTGTCTGAGGAGAGGCTGAGACAGGGTCTTGCATGTAGATTAGGTTGGCCTTGAACTCACTATGGAGGCCAGGCTGGCCTTGAACTCACAGTGCTCCTTCTGCCTCGGCCTCCTGAGCTTTGGGATGACACACATGTACCATCACACTCTGCCAACATTCACAATTTAGAGGAAGAGAGGTTTAATGTGGCTCCCATTTTCAGATCAGAGTTCTCTAGCTTCAAGGCAGACAGTGCGGCAGAGGGGGATGGAGGAGGAAAAGCTGCTCATGGCGTAGCAGTCAGGAAGCAGAGTGAAGGAAGGAGCCAGAGCGGGAGATGGGTCTTTTCAGGTCACGTCCCCCGTTTCCCACTTCCAACAGGCCTCAACTTCCAACAGCAAGTCAACTATAGTACCCAGCATAGTCCAATCACCTTCCCAAGGCCCCACTTCTGAGCCCATAAGGTACCTGAGGGATAGCTATAAACCATAATAGGTTAAAAATAATTTTTAAAAATGTTTTAGTAAAAGTAATTTTTGCTGGCATGGTGGTGCACACTTTTATCCAAGCATCCTAAAAGGCTTAAGCGGGAGAAGTGCAAGTTCAAGCCCAGCCTAGGCAACTTACTAACTTTAGAGAGATGCTGCCTCAAAATTTAACAAAGGCTGAAAAATATTTAAAAAGGACTGGAGATGTACCTCAGTCTGAAGACTCTGGGTTCAATCCCCAGCACCCCAAAATAAACAAATAAATAAGATAATGTATCAGAGTTCACTAGAGGAACAAACATACTATTATATATACAGTGTATAATATTCATAGGATTTACAAGGCATTTATCATGGCTGCCCGCAGGTGTGAGGAGGTAAAGAGATGTCTGCCTGCTGGAGATCTGAAGGATCCAGTCAGAGGTCAAAGGCCTGGAGTTCACTGCAAAGTCCTGTGAGAGTACGTATCGGGAAGCTGAAGCATCTGCTCTAGAAACCTAGAGATGGATGTCCAAAGGCAATGAAGAAGATTAGCGTTCCTCAGAAGAAGCAGAAATGAGACTTCCTTCTTCTTTCCCTTTTTATTCCACCCAGGCTGCGAGCCTATTGGCTGGTGCCACCTACACCCAGGGTGGGACTTCTCTCTTCAGCAAATCCATCATCCAGATACATCCAGAGCTGTGCTAAACCAATCAGATATCTTTTGTATTCAAGCTGACACCACAATTATCAATCACCCATAAAATAAAATAAACTTTTAGCAGTTTCCTATATCCACAGAACTCTTCAGAGTTACATAGGAAGCAATATGCCTTCAAATGTTTTCTTCCACCAAGCGTATTTATAGGTCAACAGGAGAAGGCCTGTCTTCAAAAATAACTTCAGTTGGCTGCTTCATTCACTTTTGTCAACTGATGCCACAACATGATGGGAAGACAGTGATGGGGTAACCATACTTCTGATTCTAAATCCTTTACACATATTGGCTCTGATGTTAGCTTTCTAGATGGGAAGGCAGAGACCCAGAGAGGTTAAAAGACACGTGCAAGGTCTTATGGCCTTGGAAATTTGGGGTTTGAACCCAGCAGCCTGCTCTCTGTACCACCATCCAATACTGTTTTTCTGCGAAGAATTGGGGCCTTAGTTCCCAGGTCACTTGTGGTAAATAACCTGGACGTGTGTCCCTGAGGAACAGCTGGACTTGACTGCTCTGCACATATCTGGAAAAGGGCAAGGTGGGAAAATGAAGGAACTGACCACAGTGACCATTTCTGCCATCCTGCCGTGTTCCCAGCAGAAAGCAGAGGCTGATGCGTAAACAGTAAGTGACCAAGGCTTTTCTTATGAATTGAGTGACCACTTCCTCTCTCCTTTTCTTTTTTGTAATGGGTGACCTAACTTTTCTAAGAGAGTTCAGGCTCTCCATGTTCTGATCAGAAGTTGCCAAGTGGCTGCTGGAGAGGGCTAGAAAATTAGAATAAACTCCTTTTCTTTTTGGTTAAGAATTTTAGGAATTTTGTTTTGCAGAGTAGGAGGATTTAGGTCTCAAATTGGATTACCCCAAAGAGGGGAAATTCTTAGCAGCCTGGTTCCTGAGGGCATGGTAGCACATAACTATAATCCCAGCACTCGGGAGGCTGAGGCAAAAAGATTGCTGCAAATTTGAGCCCAGCCTGGCTAAATAGTGAGTTCAAGGCCAGCCTGGAATATGTAGTGAGACTTTGTCTTGAACTGAACTGACGCAAACTGAACCAAACCAAACCAAGGTAATTTTTTTCTCCCCTCCCCACTCTCCCCGCTTCCCCTACGCTTCCTCCTTCTATTGAACCCAAGGCCTTTTCACTGAACTACATCAGCAGCCCTTTTTTAATTTTAAAAATTTGTTGCAGAGTCTTGCTAAATTGTCCAGGTTGGGCTTGGACTCGTGATCCTCTTGCCTCAGCCTTCCAGAGTGCTGGGATTACAGACATGTGCCACTATACCTTCCTGCTCAAGACTGGATTAAGAAAAGGAAAGTAACTGGCTGATTGTGGTTGCTTGGGGTGAAGGGAAGTCCTATGACTGAACCTCAACCAGAAGCAGGCCGCTCAGGAATCCTGGGAGGAGGGATGAATCCCAACATGTGAGCCTGTGGAAAGAGAAAAAGATTGAGACTGTGGCGCTGCCTGCTGACCAGAGCACTTGGAACATGTGTTGGAGGTGACCTGTGTTGGTTACTTTTCTCTTGTTGCTGAGACAAAATACCCAACACCCAAAATTAAGGAAGGAAAGGTTTATTTAGCTCACAGTTTGTGGAGGTTTCAAAAGATAATCGGTTCACTCCAAAGCAGGATGACACGGCCCAGAGGCAACAGTTCAAAGCGGCAGAAGACAGCAAAAGCAGCAAAAGTGAGAAAAGGAAGGGAGAAGCAAGCCTCTTTTCCTCCCTTATATTATAAGCAGGCCACTCCCTCTAGGGCAGGTGTAGCACTCATACCATTTCCCTGCCCTCCTCTTGCACAGGATCAGGATATTTACAAAGTGAGGACTGGTTCCCTGCTGAGCTGCTTTGTTAAACTTCTAAACTTCTCAAGTTGACACAATGTATCAACCATTACAAGGCCCTAGCTCCACCCTGGCTGTCAACTGCTCCAGACTTGAGCCCAATAACAATTCCGTCAGATGGCTCTTCTTCTTTGTCCCCTAACCCTGCATCACCATTTTCTCCACCAGCTCACCAAACTCGGTTGCGTGCATTTTAGCCACCTAGCAGGCCACATGATTTTGGACTGCCATCTTGCAATTCCATATCACATGGTCTTCAGCAGCCATCTTGCTGCAGCTCACATGGAAGACAGCTGCCATCTTGTGGTCCTCCTCCATGTGACAGTGTGCCACCATCTTGTAACAGGTCACAAGGTAAATGGTCACCATCTTGCAGTCTCTCATCATGGGACCAGTAGCAGCCTTCTTGTTGTGGGTCTCATGGTAATCAGTTGCCATCTTGTGCTCTCCTGTCACATGGTGACGAGAGGTCATTTTATGGTTGGTCACCTGGTAATTGCCCACAGACACCTGCTGGGCAGTTGGCTGCTCAGTGGCCATCTACCCCTCCCACTACACAGCCTTCTCAGCCTCCGTCCCTATTCCCCCTTCAGGAACAAGCTGGTCCTGAGGGACTAGTTCATATTCATGTTCTTGTTTCCCCTTGCTGACCTATTTCAGAGTAACTGTAAATTAGGTTCCTTTTCTGCTATTCTTATTTCAAGAGATCTCTATTAATTAATATACAAGAAGGTTCTCACTAGTCTATTTATTATAGTTCAAATTGGTCAAATACATTTGAGTGCTCTCTGATTTTTGTGAGATGTTTGTCAGTCTGTTTATCTGTTGTCTGTTTGTCCAGTCTGTTTAAACTGTGTAGATTGTCTATGTTTGTCCATTTGTCTGCTCTGTAAAAAGCTGTTCCTTTTTATTTGAGCTCAACAATCTTTTTTCCTTTTTCTTTTGCATTTTCAGATCATTTAATCAAGGTTTATTTGGGTTATAGATTTAAAAAGCATGCTTCCACCTAGGTTGCCAGCTGGTCAAAATGATGCTAAAACTGGTTAAGCAAAATCCCTTGGGGTGAGGAGACACTGGACAAGACTTCAACTGGTGAATAAGAAAGTGGTCACCTGGTAACTTTAACCAGCCCTTATTCATTAATTGGAGGCCCCAATAATCTCCATAGCCTACGGGAGACACCCCAACTACAGTTCATATGACTAAGTCAATTTATTGTTGCTGATCTGATGGTATATTCATGCCTTCAAATATAAAATTGGGATTGTTTATGATGACAAATATTTTCTTTCAGATCCAGACATCTGCCTTTTTCTTGTGCTCCAGCCAAGACATTCAAGTCAAACCAACATGAGGTCATCAGTCAAATGATAATTTTTAAATAAAAATTTACATAATGTACATCAACAAAAGGACCTAATGAGTTACAATTGCTATAACCTAAAAGCAGTTTCTAAACTTAACTGTCAATCCTACTGTTCATTCTTTGATTATACATACTTTACAGTTTGATTTTACATGCTTTGATTAAAGTTTATTCTTGCCTAAAAGGTGCCAAACTCCAAGGCGTAATACAGATAAAAACAATAAGTATGTTAAATTATTTTTAGATTCCTTTTACTGATATCTACCAAATCTCTTCCAGAAAAAGGTTGTATGCATATTGGGGCCATAATTAACTATACTCAACTGGCCTTAGATGGCATTAGACATTCTAACAGCACAGGAGGTACTTATACAATTTTAAAGCTTAAATGTGTGTATGACAAATCAATGACGTGTCAGTTTCTAAGTTCCCTGGACCTTATCCTTATCCTCCTTATGGGAAGCCATTACTAAAATTGTAGTCATAAATATCCCATTGGTTCTATTATCTGACTCCTGCATACTTAATTTATTCTTTGCCTTTGTCTCCTTTAGACAATTTATTCTTTGCCTTTGTCTCCTTTAGACTTAAAGCTGCACACCTACCCAAGATGAAAATGCCTGGTATCTACTAAGGGCCATTAGTTAAAATCTCTGCAGAGTATCCCTGACTGCCAGTTAATTGTTCTCTGGACAACCCCTGACTACAACACCTCCTCCCTCCCCACAGCGCTCGTCCTCCAGACATCATCGCAATGCACTACAAAGCCATCCCCTCCTCTCTCTTCTTCTCTGGTTGATCCCTTAGCTTAAAACACCTCCAACCCCACCAGCACTACCCATGCTACCTATGCCTGTTTTAATTCATCTCAGGGATCCCTCAGGTTTTCCTTGCATTCTCAGTATCCTATAGCTCCCAAACATTTATGGGTACTTAAACCTATAATCAAGCAACTTTTAGACAATGGTTTTCTTAAACCTACCCGTCTACCCTATGATACTCCCGCTCTCCTGATACTCAAGCCTAATGGGTCCTATCATCTGATACAAGACCTTAGGGATATCAGTGATGCTGTTACCCCAATTCACCCAATGGTGCCAAACCCCTGTACTATGTTCTCTCATATCCCTCCTTCCACCACTCACTTCATAGTCTTAGACCTTAAAGATGCCCTCTTTTACCATCCCCCTACATCAGGATTCCTTTGTGTTTATGTAGACTGACCCAGACACTCTCAGGTCTCAACAACCTACACCTGTCATCTCTATATTAGACCCTCTCCTGAGGGCACATACCACCCTCTTCCTTTCCTATTCATCAATTTCGTGGACACACCCCTGGTCAGGACTGGCAGGTAGATTTTACACACATGCCCCACTACAAAACTCTTAAATATCTTCTTACCTTTGTCTGTGCTTTTTCAAGATGGATAAAAGCCTTTCCCGCAACCAGGGAAACTGCTGATGTAATTACTAAAGTCCCGTTACAAGAAATCATTCCAAGGTTTGCTCTACCTCAGAGTATCCAGTCAAATAATGGTCCGGCCTTTATCTCTCAGATTTCTCAACAGGACTACAGCCAAAGTGGAGTGGCCCCTTCCTGGTCTTCCTAGGGACTTCAGTGGTGGTCAGGGTCATTAGACTGCCATCATAGTTTCACATCACTCAAGCTAAGTAGTGCCCTCCTAACTCTACCTCTCCTGACTCTAAACATTCTGAGTGGTCATCTCATCTCCTATCTCCCGCCTCCATCTCACCAAGGCCCCACAGCCACAATATTCAGGCTAGGTCATGTTTTGTTATCTTATTTAATTCTTGATCCCTTACATTCTATTAGTTAATTTTTTCACTACAACTATCTTACTTCTTTTTGCCCTCAGCTGTTTAGTTAAACATGAGACTCTTGTAGGTCTAAGATCTCGTGTTACTTACAGTGACACAGCCATGGCCCTCCCCATCCCAAACATGATTCAACTGTCAGGCCTTATATTTCTCATGCTTCTCATTTTTTCCAGCTCAACTCCTGGACTAAGGACAAATCCTACCTATACTTTTAACTTTTATCCTTTCAGATGGGGGAATAATTACCTCTCCCAACTCCATGGTTATTTTTCAGATTCTTCCTCACCATGGCCCTGATGGAACAACACATTTGGATCAAGGGCATTTTTCTTTCTACCTTTCCTGGGTCCTTTAATTATGATAGTGATCTGCCTCCTCATAGCACCTTGTGTTTTTTATTTCTCCAATCTAGGATGCGAGTGTTCACCAATGATTAATTCCTTGTCCTGACTGAAACACCTGGTACCAGCTTCTACTTGGGCATCAGCTGTCATCCCGTCAACCCCCTAGGCCCCAACACGATGCCCCCGTCCAGCAGGAAGTAGTAAGAGACAGTCTCCACCCTTTTCCTAACAATACAAAGACGGGAATGAAAGGTTCTTGCTCTAGTATAAATTACTGCAGAATTATGGCAATAGTCTAACGTGGTAGAAGGCCAAAGCGGGAAGGCTTACCACTTTCTGCTTCTTCCTCAGCCCTAATTGCAACTCCCTTCCTGTTTGCATGCACAGAGTATTCCAATCGGTTCCTCACATGCCATCAGTGTCCGCCCCATGCGCCACTTCCAGTCAGAGGTCATACAACCCTCTGCCTGTCTGTATCTGGAGACAGCCCAGCCGCCATGGGTTGTGTGTTCCTTTTCACATCCTCAACTCAATAAACCTGTTCATTTTGTACTTTTTGCTTCTCTATTGCACCAGAATATTCTAACATTGGGAAACACAGATTATAAATTGAGTCTAGGGGATGTCCAAGGCCATCCTTGTCCTTCCCTTTGAGCCAGATTGAAATGTGGAAATGCCCTGCCCTTTTCTGGTGGCGACTGGAAGCCCTAGGGCTAGTGACTGCTATGGTGCTCACAGGGCAAGGTAAGACTTGCTGAGGACAATAAGACACATGGGAAAACTACAGCTTTCTCATTGCCCCTGTCTTATCCTTGCAAGAATGCTTTGCTCTTCTTGTGAGCCCACCCTTGTCACTGTTACTGTCCCCAGAAACACTCACTGTGCTTCACACTTTGTCCCTGACACAGATGTAATCATTAAGTACTGAGGTTCTGGCTGCCTCATGGCCTTTGGTTCCCTGCAAATAACTGATCATCCCAGACTCCTGCTGCACCGCTATTTTGTCCCTTGTTCTCTATTCTCACTGTGTGCTATAATGCCTGGCAGGAGACTGCAGGGATCTCCAATAAGACAGCAACAGAAAACTTCCCTCTGCTTCCCAGACAGGAAGTACGTGCCGTTTACCTGGGCCTTCCAGCACGCTGCATCCCTTTCATTCTCACTACAATCCTGACGCCCCAAGTTGTTACTGTTTCTATCTTGCAGGTAAGAAGGATCAGATTCAGAAAGGTAAAGTAACTACTCTTTTCAATAGTTTTATTTAGCAATTTTTTTTGTCTTTACCTTTAAACCTAAAGATATATGAGCAATTTTTTTGGTGTTTTTCAAATAAAGTCTCACTATGTAGTCCAGCCCGACCTTGATGGTGAGTGATTCTGCCTCAGTTTCCTGAGGGTGCACTGCTACACTCAGCCTTAGCTGTGTCCTTTGAGAAGAACTAAGGACATCCCCCTCCCCCATCTTGATTGCTAAGTCCCAGTCCCTAATAAAGGGTCCGAGGGGGTCCACAGGGGAATGGCTGAGTCTAAAGCTGGTACAGAAAAGTAAAGATGAACTTGGAAGATTTGGCAGTGGCAGAAAAATTACTCAAAAACAGTGAGGACTTTACAAAAGTATATGGGAACCACACTGAAGGGCTTCCGGTGGTCAGATCTGAGAAAATTAAGTAAAAATTGTAGTGGATTATAATTCATAGAATGAGAAAGATATCATTACTTCACACTGTTGCAAATAAATAAATGACTAAAAAGTAAATGAGAGAAGGGAGGTGGGCATGATGGTGCATGACGGCAACCCTGGCACACTGGGAGGGTGGGCCAGGAGGGTCACAGGGTGAGCCCAGCCTAGCCAGCTTAATGAGAGCCTGTCCCAAACTAAAAAGTAAAAAGTGGGCTGTGGCTGCAGGTCAATGGGAAGACCCCGAGTCCAATCCCCAGTACGCCTCCCACACACACAACAAGGGCGACGGTGCTTTCCTTGGAATTCCAACGAATAAATGTCGAAGGAATGTCAGAAGTAGAAAAAAAACATTTGGCCAATGTCACAGTGCTGACAGTTGCAGCCGCTTCATCTATGAACGCTGACGTTAGCGGATGAGAGTACAAAGAAAAACAAAACACATATCCCAGAGTGTCTCCTCCTACCTACCTCTTAATTACCCGGGGCAAGTGGCCACTTTGCTCAATCTGTGGGCACCGCCTTATCCAAGGAATGGCAGTCACTGTCCCCAGGAACAGACGTGGAAGGCTCCTGCTCCCCCCGCTGTGATGTGCTGAGAAGGACACGATGGCCCTTCTGTGATGTTCTTTGCCCGAAACACAGCCGCCACATAATCATGAGAAGCAGCAGCCTCGCCCAGAGCGAGGAACAGTAGACAACATAACTGGCTGCTCTCCAAAAGCCACAATGCTGAAAGACAGAGAATGAGGGAACGCTCCCAGAGCAGAGGAGGCCAGGGACACAGGACAACTCCGTGCGACGTGCCATCCTGGGTTGGATCCTGCAACAGAGGGACATTAATGGGACAGCTGGTCAAGTTTGAATGAGGGCTGGAGATAAGTGAATATAATGTTCTGCGTCCGTGTCTGTAGTCTGGTTTTGCTGACTATGCTGTGGTTATACACAGTGTCAACATTTGAGAAAGATGCATGAAGAGTGTATAGGAAGTCTTTGCATTACTTGTGTATGTGTGTGTGTGTGTGTGTGTGTGTGCACGCGTGTGTGTGGTGCTGGTGGTGGAGCCCAGGGCTTGGCATGTGCTATGCAAGCCCTCTACCATTCAACTATGCCCCCAACCTATACTTTTGCAATATTTTGAAAGTTTAAAATCATGTAAAATAAAAAATTAAAGACAAGTGCATGATGAAATGAGTCATTTGTAGGTCAATGGATGTACCTTGAGATTATAAGGTTAAGTGAATTAAACCAGACACACAAGCCTGAGTTTTGGATGGTTTCTCTTAAGTGAGAAACCCAAATTATAAGTAAAGAGCAAAATAAAAGATAGCAGGAAGCTGGGAGGTAGATCTTTCCTCATTGGGAAGAGGGTCTAGAGATGGAGGGAGGGGTGAGAGAAGAGGGAAAGTGAATGAAAAAGGAATGCAGCTGGCTGTGGTGGTACACACCTGTAATATCATACTTGGAAGGCTGAGGCAGGAGGAGTACCAAGAGTCTGAGGCCAGCCTGGGCTACATAGGGAGTTCAAAGGTAGCCTGAATTACATAGTGATACCCTGTCTGAAAAAAAAAAAAAGGAATGAAGATGTGTCATGTACCTGAACTGACTCCATACAAGGGGTGTAAACATTATGTACTGCAAACATGTACTAATAAAAAAATAGTTTTTACAGAGTGTGACAGGTTTTTGATTACCAAATATTTCTAACCCCCTGGGCCAGGCTCAAATTCCATGGTCTTTGGAACTTCTGTTTAATTCCTGCCTTTATCATGACACAGAAGTAGAAGGAGGGGAAGTATTTGGCAAACATTGGGCAATACACACAGTAAATGTTCATGAGAGGTTTGAGTTGAATTGCGGGACAGACCAAACCCCCTGTTCCAGTTCTGGAATATTCTGAACACGACTTCTGGCTTATGTTCCTGCCTTTCACAGACAACCCTGGCAGGGTCCTGAGGTCACAGGACTTCACATTTCCTGCTTTCATAACGCTGGCTCTTGTGGGATGCATTGAAGGAGGCTGGAGGAAGCAGATCCTACCGAGTGCTTGGAGTAATAACAGCGGGGTTCACGAGCGCTGAGGGCTCACAGGCCAGCCTTGGTTCCCAGTCTTTAATGCTTAACCAGCCTGGAGGCAAAGAGTCTGCTACTGTGCGCCTTTTCAACAGAGGGAGTGACTTGCCCAGGGTTTCTCACTCTCCACTACCCAGCTAGTTAAGCAGCAAAGCCAGGCTCTGACCCCAGCAGCTGCCTCCAGAGTCTGTGTTCTGATGCACGAGAAAGTCCGGGCCACATTTTGGGGGTGCTGAGTGGAAGGTCTGGTGCTAAACACCATCAGCATCTGTGGGAGGGAATTCTGGAGTCACGTCCCAGTGCGAGGACTGTGGAGGTTATATAATGGGAACTCCCAACCTGCTAGATGTCGGGTATGCTGACTCATGTACCCCAAGATTGAAGAATAAAGTATTTTTTAATTTTTTGTCTTTTTTGAGACAGGGTCTCACTGTGTAGTTCAGGCCGGCCTTCAACTCACTTTGTAGCCTAGGCTGGCCTGAAACTCATATCCATCCTCCTGTCTCAGCCTCCCAAGTGCTGGGATTACAGGCATGTGCCACCCTGCCTGGCCTCAAAGAATGAATTCTGAGGAACAGCGGAGCTTAAGAGCAGGAAAAGTTGTTCTGAGAGGTAACTCTGAAAGACAGGAGGGGACCCAAAAGTAGATTGCCAGTGAGCCCACTTCTCAAAGGATGTTTTATAGAGAAAAATCACCAAGTGGGTGCAAAATCATGAGGTGGGTACAATGTGGGTCAAAACTATGATCGACCAATTAGATTACAAGAATAGCTGCTTAGGTAATATTGTTCCAATGGGGAAGCAGGTCACGTAGCAACTGTGTGGGGGAAAGGACAAAGACCTTTTTAGGAAGGGAAGGATCACAAGGTCCTGACTTTACTGAACCAGGTGACACAAATCATAGTATGATCTTCAGTTTATTGCTTATCCCTCAGGGAGGCATGCTGGCCCAGTCAACCCCTCTCAAGGCCTGGCCTTGGACAGACGCGCTTCCAGCCAAGATGTGCTGTGTTCTCATCCTCTGCACTGACTCCGTTGAGGGCCTCGCCCTGTCTGACTGTCTAGAATATTTCTACCTAGCTTAGCTGTTTGTGATAGAATCACTGGAAGGGGCTGGTACCCAGGGCCCTCCACACCAGGTCTTTGTAATTAGCCATTTGCCCAGCTGGTTAGCACCTTCTCTTGTGTTATAAGGTGGTTCACACAGAGGTTTGATTTATGGGAGTTCCTGATTCCTCTTCTGGGCAGAGTCAACACTGATTCCTGGGGTGTTTGAGACCCCCTCCTGCTGCTGAGCTGGACCCCAGCGCTGATCTCTGAGGTGGGACAAGCACACCCTTTTGAGCAAGTATAGGATGGAAACTTAAATGGACAAACCTCAATGACCATTAAGGTCCTGGGGTTTCCTCCTACCTTGCACACTCTGAGAGGCATCCCTGACAGAAGCAGGGATCTGGCCCAGGACTCCTGACCTTGCTGTGTGACCTTGAATGGACTCTGCCCTCAGTGGGGTTTGGCCAGTTCAGCTGTGAGTGCAGGCTGTGAGCTGATAATTCATGGCTAAAGCATTTGCTCCCAGCACCTTTATTTTGTGGCACAGAGAGCTATGACAAGGGCAGAAGGAAGCCAGGCCCATTCCTGGAGGACTTGGAGGTGTTTGCTCTTTATTCCTGCGGAAGAGCTTGAAGAGGAATTGTCGCGGGCTCTGTCTGCACACAATTAGGGCTGACTCAGAGGCGAACGTGCCATGTGTTAAAATAAGAGTTGGTATTTCTGAGAAGGGAAGTCCAGGAGCCAGCCAGGATGGGATTAGCTGTTGATAAGGGCCTGGCATTGTTCTAGGCCTCCTCTGGGGCTCACACCACATCCTAGAAGAGAAGCCAGGCCCCTTGGCCAGGACAGTCAGCGCAGAGCTGAGGGAGCTGGCCTGGAAGGCTGTCTGGAGCTGTGGCTGGAACAGGCAGAATGGCCCAGAGGTTAGGAGCACAGCTTACAGTGAGGATAGCCCTCCTTCCAATAGCCAAGTGCCTTGGTTTGTTGCTTGACCGCTTCTCACCCCAGGGCCACCATGGGGAGACAACAGGAGACAGGCCTGAGCGCATAGGGGGCCATCTGAAATGGCTGTGCTAGCCAGCACTTCCACCCCCACTTCAAGGTCAGGGCAGGAGCCAGGGAATGGGGGTGGCGGCCCTGAGAGAGAGAGCAGGGAGTAACCACTCCTGTTTAGACTCTTCAGTCTTGGAAAACAAAGGCTGACAGGAATGTGAGGAAACCACTGTTTACTCTGTTTTCAAGTGTTCCACTCAAAAGTGTCCTAAAATGCTTTTAGGCAGAGGTGGATGGGGGAGGTGTGTGGAGGAGGCAGGCGCCACTGTGGGAACGAGCTCTGGATGAGAACTCTGGTTCTTTGGAAGCTGTGAGGTGGAAGCTCTGGCTGGGGAAGAGGCCATCTTTCCTCTCACTGTGAGGGGGGATGTGAGGGCCTCCTTGAGGGTGGAAAGGAGCCAGAGAAGAAGCTCAGGGGTTCTTGGTGGAGCCAGAAGGGCCCAGAATGCATTTCCAGGAAGGTGGCAAAGAGGACAGTGGACACTGGAGACTCTCTCACAGGTTGGTTGGCAAGCAGTGGCAATCTATGAATGCTAGTTTAGCTGGAGAAGGATTTGGGGCAAGGATGCATAGAATACAAGGACAGGATTTCAAACCCAGCCTCCAGAAGGACAAAATGGGAACATCTTAAAGGGTCCAAGTAGACTGTCTGCCTGGCTGCCCATTCCTGTGGTTCATCTGCAGACCTGGTCTCTCAGTTTGGTCATTGCTGCTCACAGTCTCAAAATATCTTTGCTCATGTGGCTACCTCAGGCCCAGCAGCTTGCGATCCTCTAGAGATAGAATGGCATCCAGCTACCCAGAGACTCTGCACCCCACTTTAGACTCCAGGGAGAGGTCAGCCCAGACTGCCTGAGGGTTCATGCCTGAGTCCTGTGGGCATGGAGAAAAGAGGGGCCCCAGTTCCTCAGCAGCTGTGAGGAGGTGGTTTTTGCTACTCAAAGAAGTAAACTACAGAAACAAAGGAGCTGTGGAAGCTGGGAGATTGGGTAGAACCAGGCATGGAGGGTAAGGGCCAAGGAAACTTCCAGAAGCTGGGGCTCATGGTGGGTAGAGTCCAGGGCAGAGCTGGGAGGGAAGTGTCATGGGCTGGGTCTGAGGGTCCTTGAGGCTGAAAAAAGGAACTTAACCCATTCCTTTCAGTTACAGAAGTACATAGGCTTGCCACTCTCATCTCAGAAAAAGAATTCCCAGGACACATCAGTAAAAAGAGGTGTGAGAAAGGTTTATTAGAAGTAGATATAGAGTTGTGGTGGGGCGCACATTTAATTTAAGGCTTTTATCACAATGGGATCACTGTGGGTGATCTCAGTGGGTCTTCCCACTGTCTCCAGGTTGTTGGGGGGAGCATCGGCTCAGGTTAGAAGTGGAGATCCATGTTAGACGTGCTGGCTCCACTGTTTCTGGGCTGGAGGAAGCTGAAGGAAAAGGAGAATTGCGGGAGTAAGTAACCCAGGCTTGTGTTCTGAAGCTGAGTTTTTCTTTAAATTTAAAATTCTCCATTGCCTAGCCTCCTTTCTACCTGGTTTTATTTATTTTTATCTTACTGCAGAAAGAGAATCCAATTTAGGACAAACCATATATCCACAGCCATAAGCTGTATTTTATCCACATGAATAATAGTTTGGACTTATATTAATTAGAATTTCCCATAAAGATAAATTATAATCTCATTGGTATCAATCAATATAGTACAAAGATCTGACTTCTTTATGAGGCCATTTTTGAATAAGATAACTTCAAGAGAGAGAAGCAGAGAGAGAGAAAGACAGAGACAAGAGAGAGACAGAGAGAGGTTTAAGAACAATACGGTTTTCATATCCAGAAGAGAAAAAAAAACCCTAAGGGAACATTCTAGAAGGGTGTATGTGTGTAAATCTAGAATCCACCCTAGCCCTGTGACATTAGAATCTCTGAGAATAGGCTGTAACTACCCCCCCACACCCAGGTGATTTCTATGAGTGCCCAGGGTGTTGAATCACTGGTCTAGTGACAGATAATAGTTCTCCCCCTCTTCTCTGTGAGAGGCATTAGAATATTTGGAGATTGCTGATGGAAACCAACATGGTGGAACCTGCTTTGTTTCCTGGGCCTTGGGCCCTGGGAGATGGCATCAAAGAGACTCATGGTTCAGAGCAGTTCTGTATCCCTGTTTGTGTCAGAGGAGCCACACAGTGTCTTAGTAGGGTCAACTCTACTGATTCTACCTCCACGTGGTGTTCATAAAGATGGAGGTGGTACTCTCTGTCTTGGTTTTCTGGAACCTTCTCCATTTTAGCTCTGCCTGTCTTGCTTGCCAGGAAACTCCTCAGTCCTGGGGAAGCTGGGCCCCTGCTCACGGTGTACAGCAGCTCATGGAGGTGGTGCGCATGTGGGAAAGGGAGCCAAACTGAGGGGCAGAGAAGCTCTGCCAACTGCCTTCAGCATTGAGCCCGGCTGCTCTCCCACGGCCTTCAGGGAGTCTTTCCCAGGGAACCCTGCATGGTTCCCAGTGCTGGGCTCTGCTGTCTCCTGGAGTATGAAGTCTTTTCTCACACCCACACATGCATATCCACAAGAACAAAATATCAGGTATTGTTCAAACTTATAGCAGGTTATATTCTAGGAAAAGGTGGTGTAAGTGAAAAAGATAAAAGTTGGATCAATTTTCCCACAGAAACAATAAGGGAAAGAGGTCCCTGAATAAGGGAAAGAGGTCTATAAAAAGTTCAGTTCTGGGCATGAAATTTTTTTTTTCTAAATTTCTTTAATTATTCCTTCTTTAATTAATCCCTGGGAAACCAGACCCCAAGTGTGACTGACAGGAAATTAAGTACCTCTCCTGTCAGATCTCTTCAAGGGCATACACACCAGGGAAAAAGGTCCAGTCAGTCTCTAGATGCCTGCGGTGTGAAATATTCTCTAAGTGAAAGACTACTCAAATGACAATGGTGGCTCTCAGCTTGGCACACACTGCAGTCTCCCAGAGGAGCTGGCAGGCCCACTGTAGCCCGGATCCCATCCCTAGAGATGTGCTCATGGCTTGGACATGGTTGGACATCGGGAGTTTTTTTCACATGTAACCAAGATAATTTTATTTACTTATCTATCTATTCACTCATTCATTCATTCATTCATTCAGCTTTAAACCAAGATAATTTTAAATGAATTTTCAAATAAGAAAGCATAAAAATGTTCAAGAATATTATGTAGTTTTCATACTACTTAGGGAAAAACGTGATTTTTTTTTTTTTTTTTTTTGAGACAGGGTTTTGCTATGTAGTCCAGGTTGGCCTTGAACTCACTGTGATCCTCCTACCTCAGCCTCCTGAGTGCTGGCATTACAAGGGTGCACCACCACCCTGGCTTAAATTTCTCATTCTAAGCAGCTAAATTTTGTGGTAATTTGTTGTGTTGCAATTGCATATACACCCTACCTTAATATATGATCTTTCAGAATCAAAGATATCCACTTTGAAGACAAACTCTAGGGTGGTGGAGGAAGTGAATAGGAAGAACAAGAGGTGTGTTTTCCTATATAGTCATCCTATACGGTTCCTGTCCATCTAGGGGGACTGGTGGGGGATAAAGGAAGGAGGGGAGCACCCAGGTGCTGGACAGGTCACCCTGTTGATGCTCAGCAGTCACAGTGGATGAGTTTTGGTTTTTACACAACGCTGGAAGCAGACCCGACTCTGAGGAGGGTGGAGAGATGGGACCGAGCAACTTTTCAGAATCACTCTCCCGTGTTGGATCATGTCATATGTGTTGGGTCCTCTGAACTGCTGGTGGCGTCCACTTCGAGTGCAGGGCCACAGAGACACCTTTAGGAGGCCAAGGGATGCAGTTCCCTCCAAGGTCCACTCTGAGCAGGGGGTGGGGATGGTGAGATGGAGGGCACAGGTAAGGCCAAGAGGCTCTCAGACCCCGAGGGGAGAAGGAACCCGGCCTGAGGGGAGGGACAGAGACAGAAACTCTGGCTCCTGGAGGTCTGTCACTCTTCACACACCCATGCTCTGAAATAATGGTTTGGGCTCTTTTCATGACTGCCTTTTAAACTGCAGGTGACAGCCTCAGCTCACCCGGGACTGTGGGGAGGGGCGTCCCAGGAGAGAGTCCCGTCCTGCGTAGGGTGAAACCTGACGGCCTAGGTGTAGATTTCAGGTCACAGGGAGACTTCTCGTCTCAGTAGGAAGAAAGAGCAAACAATTCTGTCTGCTGGTTACTTTCCTTGTGCCACCCTCAAGAAACGTCCAGAAGTAAGTCTTCATGTGGACCAGAAACTGCTAGCCAGAGAGTAAGTTCTGGGGACCCACAGCACAGCATTGTGACTCAGTGACAATGACTGAGTTCTTGGTCTAAGGTAGCTTCCCTTCTGCTGATGGGAGACCTTACCTTTGCAGTGGTCTACAACAGTGGGGACATATTGCCTGTCCTATATTTAGTGATTCTCATCATGCATGAGCACCCCAAACCTCTGAGAACCCCCTTTTCAGATCATGTCTATAAACAACCTACAGTGTTAGATGTGAGTGAATTCTCAAAAGTCACTGCTCAATTAAATGAATTCTTGGGCCGGGAGGAGCAGAGCTGAGCTGTGCCCAAGCCAGACGGAGGTTGCTGTCCTAGCCCAAGGAGACCTGGGCCACCTGCTCTGGAGTGACAGCTGTGACCAGACCCATGTCTGGACCCCCCTAAAAGTGCACTTGCAAGTGCTAAGAGGGTGCAGAAGGCTGAGCTCCTGCAGTGGGGAAGGCTGGCCACTGAATCAGGACTTTCCTCCAGAGCTCCAAGGGCTGCCCAGGCAGTGGGATTAGGGGACAGCATAGGCCTGGGCTCTCTGCCCTGCCAAACGTGGGGGTGGGACTGTGCGAGGGCTGCAGAACCTTGCTGTGCCTCTGTTTCCTTATCCGTGTGATCTGGACTTGGGGTTCTTGATCTGGAAGCCTGTATCGAACCCCCAGGCTGCTTGCTAAGGCTGCTCCCAGGCGCCTCCAGGCAGTGGGACTGCACTCTCTTCCTCATCAGCTTCAAGTTCCCATTCATCTTCATCTTGACCTACTGGCTCATTGTGGTCGAGCCCAAGGACCGAAGCCACCCTTGTATCCTGCCCGTGGACATCCCCAGCCTCATGCCAGCGCCTCTGCCTCCCACTTTTGGGCAACAACAGCTTCTTCCTGGAGACACCTTTCCAGACCAATCCCAATTTCCTGATCTCGTGCTTGTGGAGTCTGCCGCCAGGGTGCACCCCAAGGCCCAGGTGGTCATGCTGATGGAGGGGTTGCCCAGCGGCAGTGCCCCTTTCTACCAGCACCCGGGCATCTTGCTCCTGGCTGTTTCTCAAACATCCAGATGCTGCCACTGGACCTGGATGCGCGTCTCTGGACCATGTAGTAGCCCTGGGAGCCCTACCTGCTCCTCTGTGCCCTCTGACACTGCCCTCTTGGCTCTGTGTGGAACTTTAGGGCATCTACCTGGACATGGACTTCATCGTCCTCCACAGCCCAGGAGCACGTGGGGCATAGTCATGCTGCCTCCTCCACAGAGCTTTTCTGGCCTTTGAGCAGCACATGAGTCCCTGGTGACTTCATGGCCCACTACGATGGCTGGATCTGGGGCCCCTGGGGCCCTTTGAGCAGCACATGAGTCCCTGGTGACTTCATGGCCCACTACGATGGCTGGATCTGGGGCCCCTGGGGCCCGCAGCTGCTCACACACATTCTTAAGAAGTGGTGCACCATCTGAAGCCTGGCCCAGGGCCACAGCTGCCACGGTATCACCACCCTGCCCCACCAGACCTTCTATCCTGCGTCCTGGCAGAGCCGTAAGAAGCACTTTGAGGACATCAGCCGAGATGAGCTGTCGCAGTTGTTCAATGCCCCCTGCACTGGGCGTGCATGGAGCAAGAACAGCCAAGGCACGTGCTTGGAGGTCGCATCCCAGGTGCTGCTGGCCCAGCTCCAGCCCTGCTACTGCCCTGTGATGCAAGAGGCCGTGATGCTGTTCCTGTGAGGAGCCCTGCTAGAGACCCCGGATGCAGGCAGGAGAGGGAGACAGAGGTCTGAGCGGTGGTTGTCTCGGACAGCTTGGGGCAGGTATATGTGGTGTGGAAGGACATCTGTCCCCCCAGGCCAGCATGAGGCTGGTGGGCCCGTGCTGGGCCTCTGCTCTGTGCCAGGTCAGAGGCTGACTGGGCCTTCTTTGAATCCGGGGCTGTATAGACGACAGGAAAGGAGAGTGTCTGGGTGGGGTGGTGCCTCCCTATAATCACTGGAACTGAGACATATCCAGGCAGCCTGGGTGGAGTTCAAGGTCAGCCTGAACCACGAGGCCAGACCCTGTCTCAAAAAAAAAAAGCTCACCATCTGGAAAGCATCTTCCAGTCAGCTCTGGGAAGCCAGGCGGGTTGGGGCTGAGGCCCTGGAGGGAGTCCAGGGTGGTGTCGGGGGTCATTTGGAGGAAGATTGAGCAGGGGTCAAGACCACAGAGCCAACTTAGTCCTTCTTCACACGTGGGTGTCACTGGGTAGTATGTGCCAGCACCTACTTCCACTGGCACAGAGTATAGAAGTTCTTTTGGCTTGGAGAAGCATTCTACTTTATTAATTTTTTATTTTTTGGTACTGGGGATCGAACTCACGACCTTGTGCTTACCAGGCAAGCGTTCGAGCCACCCAGCCCTGGAGGAGAAACATTTTAAAGGCCCTACTGTGCTGTTACAACGCAAGAGACTATAATAAAGATGGCTTGCTGACAAAAAATAAAAACGAACTCTACAAAGTCACTGCTCAACTCACAGGGATGCTGGGTTAGAAAGTATAGACTCAGGCAGAAGAAAACCACCTGAGAAAAGCTTGAGAACACTGTTCATGTGAAGACATGCAAGACGGCAATTGTCATGTAATTTCCACACTGACACATTGTTTTGAGTAAGGGCGGGGAGGTGTGGCTGACAGCGCATGGAAGATGACGTCTGTCTTCCTCTGCAGTGCAGCATGGGTCACATCAACCCTTGTCTGCTCCGGAAAGAAAGGGATGCCAGGCAGGTGGGGCCTGGACAAGTGTGCCCAGGATATAGTCTAACAGAAGATGGAAAAACTGGTTTCAAACTTCCCCTAAGTGCCTATTAGAAGCCCTACTAGAGTTAGAAAACATACTTTTCCCTCTTTCAGATATTGGGCTGCCATTTTCCAGAAAGAATAGAAATGTTCAAAGTCACCATCACGGCCATGCGAAGGGGCCGTTGGAGTGAAGCAGCGCCTGGGACACCTGTGTGCTCAGAACCTTAGTGTGGCCCTGACGTGTGGGTAGCTCGGTTCCTGAAAGCTGTCCAGCGGCAGGTGTCCTACTGGCTTTTAACTGGATCTCTTGAGCATTCTTTAAAGACAGTTTCTCAGGGGAAGTCCCACCTTTGTTTCTTCTCCCTTCCACTTTGTTTCATATCCTTTCCACTTGCTGTCATTCGATAAGGAGGGACCCTTCTAGTTGTCCACCGTGTCCTTTGCTGTTCACAGAGACAGCCACCCACCGATGTGCCCCTCGGGACAGGGCTCCTTCAGCTCCTGCTCACTGCTCCCGGGCTGTCCCCAAGAGAAGGCAGACAGGAGAGCTCAGCTCAGAGCCCGGGGCCCATGGAGCCTGTGGCTGGGTTCCCAGGGCCTCAGACTTCCTTGTCAGGGCCTTTAGAGTGCTGAATGGGGTGGTGGTGGCTGGAAATCAAGGAGTCCAGGTCAGCATTGGATGTTGGGGTCCAAGGACACTGGGCATGGAGTCTCCTGGATTTCTCCATCTGCTGGGTGCAGAGTCCCCACCGTGGCCTTGATGTTCTTTTTTTTTTTTTTTTTTGGTACCGGGGATTGAACTCATGACCTCACGCTTGCCAGGCAGGCGCTTAAGCCTCTGAGCTAAATCCCCAGCCCGGCCTTGATGTTCTTGATGGGAGCTGCTGGCTGTCCCCCTGGCACTGGCCACCTGCTCCTCAGCATTGGCTGGGCCTGTGCCGGGCTGGGCTGTCCTTGGGCGTGCAGTCAGAGCAAGACAGGGGACAGAGCACATGCAGGGCCCTCCGGAGAACCCTTGTATTTTAGAGGGCCCGGGGATTCTGCGGGGAGCCAGCTCTTGAGAGGAATCTAGGCTGCAGGAGCCTGGACACAGCTGGCCTGCAGGGGGCGTCCGAGAGTCAAGGACGTGCGGCTGGATCGCCAGCACTTTATAGTTGCTTAATTCACCCCCTTCTCGGTTAGTTCCCCATTCACAAAGTATTTATGGGGTGGAGGGTGTGATGTGACTTCTGCACTACCACATCAAAATCATGTGGGCCAATTCCCATAATCAGCTCCCTTATATAAGTCTTATTGGTACCGTCTCTTTGGAGGATATTCTTCCTCAAACGTTTTCTTTTTACCAGTTTGCATTTCCACCAGCACATTCAGCACTCCTGTCTCCCCATCGCCAACACTGCAAAGTGCTTGCTCCTGTGGATCCAAAGCTTTAACACGGCGCAGTGGAAAGGCGGCGATAAGGACACAGGCTGACTTTGGTTGCCATCTTTCTTGCTGCTAGTTACCGGTTTCGAGGTCATGGGCAAGTTGCTTAGCGTTTTTCACGTCCACAGAGGGCGGCGATGATGATTGCAGTAACTCAGGTCCTGTTAGTGACGGATTTCAGCACTGCCTGGGGCTGGTGCAAGTGAGTGTTAGAGGGCCTTGGGTGGCTCATGGCCTGGGAGGCGCGGCTGGCACAGGTAACCTTGGGCAGGACTAGAAAGGTCAGGCCCAGGGGATCAACGGGGGATTTGAGGACATTTCTTGTAGTACAGGCTGCTCACACTCTGTTGTTCAAAGATCAGGTCTGTAAAAATCCCAAATGTTACCTTCAAAGCAAGCGTATCTGTGTATGCACGTGTAAAACACATGTGTGTTTTACAGCAGATCAAACCCAAGGACCACTGGGCTATACCCCAGCCCTTTTCTTTTTTATTTCAACATAGGATTTTTCTAAGTTGCCCTACTAGCCTTGAACTTGTGATCTTCCTGCTTCAACCCCCTGAGTGCTAGGATTTCAGGCCTGTGTCACCATACCAGCTGTGCATTCTAATCTGCCTTTCTTTCTTTTTCTTTCTTTCTTTCTTTCTTTCTTTCTTTCTTTCTTTCTTTCTTTCCTTTTCTTCTTCTTCTTCTTTCTTCCTTCCTTCCTTCCTTCCTTCCTTCCTTCCTTCCTTTTATTTATTTTATTTTTAAGACAGGGTCTGGCCATGCCTTGGACTCAGTACATAGCCCAGGCTGGCCTCAAACTTGAAGCAATCCTCCTGCCTCAGCCTCCTGATTGCTGGGATTACAGGTGTGTGTCACCATGTCTGGTGTGTTCTAGTATTTCTTAATGCATTTGTTCTTTCATTAACTAGAGTGGATTCTGTTGTCTTAGCCATGAGCTTTGACTGATACAGGCCCAATTCCCTGCATGCTAGAGGATGATCCCCGAGAAGGCAGACTCATGGCTGAGCATCTGCGGGGAGTTGACAGCTACTAGACTTCTGGCATATGGTGAAGGTTAAATTGTACGCACATGAGTAAAGTAACTAGTATGGTCCCTGCCCCACTACAGTACTCAGTAAATTCTGGCTGGAGTTGAATGTTGGATTTGCTCTTGTGTTGCTCTGAGGTGGGTTGGTGTTTCTTTGTTGGACCTGAATCTAGGTCATACACTCCCCACACCCCAGGTTCTCTTGTGTCCAGGGGTGGAAGAGGTATCCAAGACAGTGGGCATCATGGTGGTATCCACCAACTGTCCTCTGCAGGAAGTGTTTAGCTGCCTTCCTTGGGGGGGGCTCCCCTTGATCTCCAGCCTGAGTCTCTACCCTCATACTGTCTTTCTCTTGACCCAGAGCATCTGTTCCCCAAATTCCCAGCTCCTGTTTTCTGATCTTGTCCTCTTCTGGAAGAGCTCACCCTTCAGTGCTTTGTAGAGGTGGGAAACACACTAGGTAACTGATTTGAGACCTTCTGTGTCTGAAAATTCTAGATTGGAAATAATTAATTCTAGATTGGAAATAATTTTACCTTGACAAATTCCTTGTCTTCGTGCTTCTAGAATTGCCTGGAGCAGTCAAAAGCTATTCTGATTTGGATCTTTTTACACATTCTGGGTTTCCTCTCTGCAGTTGTCAAGCCTCCCTTGTTCTCCAGTGCCCTGAGGTTTCACACAAGGTGCTTTGGTGTGGCTCCATGTTAACCCATCTTTTTGGACACATGTAAGCCCTTTTAATCTGGGAATGGTCAGCCTTTGGTTCTGAGTCATTTTTAAAAATTGTTCCTTCCTTTTTTTAAATGATTTCCCTGGAATACAAATAGGACTGATGTGGATGTTTGACTTCTCTGATTTCCCACCATTTAAGTCTTGCTTTCTTTCAGTGCCGAGGACTGAACTCATGGCTTCACGCATGGCAGGCAAGCACACTGGCGCTGAGCTACATCCCCAGTCCTGTTTCATTTTATTTTGTTTTATTTTGAGACAAATTCTTGCTAAATTGCCCAGCTTGCTTTCGGATTTGCAATCATGTGCCTGAGCCTTCTCAGTAGCAGAGATTATAGGTGTGTGCTACTCCACCCAGCTAATAATTCACTTTCTAGGAAAATATCTTGGAGAAATGATCAGAATTAGCCAGAAACATAATTAAAAATGATTCTAGGCACTATATTAATTAATTATTAATTAACTAGAATTACAGAAACATTAGAAATGAGCTAGTTACTGACAGTATGAGATTAGTTAAATGGATTATATTACACTTATATGTTAGAATGTCCAATATAATAAACATTTGATAGGAAAAAATTTTTTTGAGACAGGGTCTTGCTATGCAGCTCAAATTGGCCTTGGACTCACTGTATAGCCCAGGCTGGCCTTGAACCCATGGTGATCTTCCTGCCTCATCCTCTTGAGTGATGAGATTATAGGCATGTGCCACCACACCCAGGCTGATGGAAAATTTTTCATAAACAGTCATATAAAAACATAGACAATATGATCTCTGTGTTTAAAATAACTAGGTTTAGCCAGGCATCATGGACCACCCCTATAATCTCAGCACTTGGGAGGCTGATGCAGGAGGATTTCTGTGAGTTAGAGGCTTGCCTTGGCTACATAGTGGTTCAAGACCAGTCTGAGCTACATAGTGAGACTTGGTCTCAACAAAACAAAACAAAATGAAACCAACTTTTAAATGTCGGTTATAAAAGAAAATATGCTCATTGCAAAAGTCTTGGAATATACAGGAAAGTATACAGAAGCGAGTCAAACTCACATTACCTCCACTCATTGTGAGTAAGTACTGGGAAGTAGCCTTCAGGTTCGGGAACAGAATGGGGCACAGAGACACTCTGAAATCGTGTTCCCATAAGGGAATCCCAGGGGCAGAGAGGAGGCATGGGGAATAGAGGGTCCCCAGGTTCCTCTTTTTTGTTGTAGTTACTGTCTTGATTGTTCCTTGCATGTGAGTCTTTACTACTTGCGCAATGATTTGCATGCGTGATCTGCTTTAACTTACAAAAACCTGTAGGAAGTAGGATCTACGTTATTCCTATTACAGATGGTAAAAAGGAGGCTCAGAAAGGGGAAGCAGGTTGCTGAAAATGACATCATGAGGTTTTTTTTTTGTTTGTTTGTTTTGAGACACAGATCTCACTGTGTAGCCCAGGCTGGCCTTGAACTCACAGCAATCCTTCTGCCTCAGCCTCCTGAGTGCTAGGGTTGCAGACCTACACCACCACGCCCAGTGGCATGGTGTGTTACACTGAACATTGTGGATTGCAAAGCACCGCGGCTCTCAGGCTCTCACCACACGCAGCTTTCTGGCTGCCCCTTAGCTGGGGTCCTACTTTGAGCAGCAAACCTGTCTGCAGGCCGGCAGGGGCAGCAGTTTCCCCACAGCAGGAGCTGGGGAGCTGGAAGTCCTCACGGCCGCGGCCTTGGCGGCCACGAGGGGGCAGCAGAGGTCTGTGCTGGCCGAGCTGCTCTGTCCCCGGCTGACTGCAGGTCGCTGACTGTGTCCGAGTTAAAACCTGAGCCTCTGGTGTCCAAGAATAGCAAGGCGCCGGAATCCACATGGGCCCGCGCCTCCCCAGGGTTTCGAAAGCCCTGACGTCATCCCTGTCATTTCGTAATCCTGTGCACGGAGCGCTTTTTCCATCTTCCTCGCGCGGGTCTAGCTGGCCAGGCGCAGGGCTCAGTGGCCTGAGTGTCTTCCGGCTGGTGTCCTGGGGCCACGGAGCATTTCAGAAAACAAGCAGAAAGCCCAGTTCTTGCTCCAGAGGGAGTTGGGCACCTAAGTACATAACTGAGGGACTCTGTAAAGTGCGGAGATGCACAACAGAAGGAAGAGGGGACAGGAATTATCAGCTAGGGGACAGCTGAGGTGGCCCGGTTTGGGTGCAAGTCTGCAGCGTCCTCTCTCACCAGGGCCTGGGCAGATATTGGCGCCGAGTGCTGTGGGCCAGGACAGCGTCAGGCAGCAGGTCCCGGGTTGGAAACCATTTGGTGCCGAGAGCACGGCGTGTGTTCCAGGAATCAGGAGGCTGGACCCTCGTGTTCCTGGGGCAGGGGTGGGGTGGGGGGATGGCTGAGGAAGGCCGAGGCTTGGGAAGATGGTGCAGGGAGGTGCAGGGGTGAGGAGCTGGTTTCAAGGTGAGGTATCAGAGCTGGTGGGGAAAAGAACCAGCCTCGCCTAGACCCTTGGGGCTGGGGTCGTGGCAGCTGTGTCCCTTATCCCTAAAGGTAGCAGGAGAGCTTGGGCCTGCGTGGGTTCATCCCTCTCCAAAGATAGAGACTGTGGGCCTCAGGCTTATCCTGGTCTAGATTATCCTAGTGGGACCCCCTACCCCTGAAAGTGAAAGTGTCTCCAGTGGGCCTGGTTGGGTGAGGTAGCTCCTTGACAGCTGGGACTCATTCTTGGTGGAAAACCTGTGTGATCTCTGAAGTTCTGTTCTCCCCCAGGATGGGCCCAGGAAGCAACGGGGTACAGGGGGGCACTGGAGATGCTTCTGGGACTCCATTTGTTCCTTGCAGCCCAGGGGCCTTCAGGCGTGTCCGCTCCTCAGGCGTTGTGGACACAGGTGTGCCACTCTGCAGCCAGGAGGCCGCCTGTGTCACATGGACACCCCAGCCTTGCCAGTCTTTGACTTTAGTCCCAGACATCTTCTCTCTGGGCAGCCACTCTCATATTTCACCTCTGCAGCGTGGCCAAGGGCAAGGGAGAGGGGCGGGCTCGGGTTCAGCTCCTGGGCCGTGGCCCCATCACGGCAAGACAGTCTGCGACCTTTCTTTCTGTTTCTCCAAAGTCCAAGTGCGTGGGCCTTCTGATTTTAAAGTGTCCTGCCGAGGGCTAGCATAAAACAATGTCTCAAATGACCTACAGTTGTATTTAAATGGCTGCTTAATGCTCTCAGTTCTAAGATGCTGTCAGTTTCAAGAAGAACCCTGGATTTAATGATTTTTCATTAATTTTTTTCCTTGAAGCAAGAGAATGGCCATACTAAACAGTCACATCAATGTCTTCAATTTTAGAAATGCTGAAGTATAGGGGGGAAATGCATGTCTTAAAATGAAGGAGATTCTTGTTGATAATTTTCATCCATTTAAAAAAAAAACCAACTGAACAAACATCAACCTCAGAGTATAATTGGCTCCCCACTCCCCCCCCAAAAAGATGTGTGACATTTGTCCTTGGCTTCTTGTCCCCATCACGAAGCACTGGGGAGTTCGGCGTGAAGTCACGCTTGTTGTGAGCTGGCCCTGGTTTTCCCAGAGAGGATTCTCTGTGGCCGTCCAGGATGTCCATGGGCTCAAGTTCCAGTTAGATGAAACAAATTGGTTAAATAAGGGCCGTTGTCAACACTTTGGAAATTGTAAACATTTAGGATTCGAAGTCATTCTAAAACATCACCATGTCAACAAGTGTTTTGTGACTCCCTAATATGGAACTGTTTCTCTACCTTTGTGTCATCTCCAGGACATGTGTGGGTTCACGGCTGATGGCTTCATGCAGCTCCCCAAGGCCTTTGCATAGCCATCAATTTTCTTGTCGTGGAAATGAGAGAAGAGATGGGGCACAGCGACACTCTATCCAGTCAGCTCTTTTCTTGCCACGCACATTATCACCTGTCACCTCATTCTTTGTTTCTTTTTTGTGGGGTGCTGGGGATTGAACACAGGGCCTCACACGTGCTAGGCAAATGCTCCTCCTCCAGGCTACAGCTCAACCCTCTTTTGTTTCTTGCAGTAACACTGTGAATATTATTGTCGTAGATTGTGGGACCAAGGGAGGCATTTCAGTTCTGACTGGTTTAGTGCCTTGCCTGTCACCACGTGGTGGAGGGATCCCTGGTTCTTGGTCCCTGGCCTCTCTTTTCTTCCTTGGCTTCTGGGGTATGGGATCACCTAGGTCTTTTTTCGGTATCATTTATTTGTTCCAATAAGGTCAGACTTTTTTTTTGTACCAGGAATCAAACTCAGGACCTTGTGCCTACCGGGCAGGTGCTTGTGCCACTGAGTTATATTCCTGGCCCAAGACTGCTTTCTCTGCTCTCCTCTCTTCTCTTTTTCCTTTCTTTCTTTCTCTCTCTCTCTTTTTTTTTGTTCTGCTTTTTTGAGACAGGGCCTCAGGCTGACCTCAAACTCACAGTGATCCTCCTGCCTCAGCCTCCTGAGTGCTGAGATTACAGTCAAACAACACCATGCTCAACTAATTTCTTACTGTTTTTGTAGCCTCACTTCTCCATCCTGAGGGAGTCCTGAGCCAAAGACCTATTTAAATGCATTTCCTCAATAACCCAATATTTGAGCTCCACCTGTGTGGTCAGCATGGGCAAACAGGTCACAAGGTGGCCTTGGTGACCATGCATGCCTGTCTGTAAACCCCCCAGAGCGCCCTTGGGACCATGTGCGCACAGAGGACGCGCTGTGCCCGAGCTCTGCCAGGTCCACCCTTGAGGCCTCCCTGGCCGATGGCTTGATGGACATGTAGGCAGCAAGGCCATCTGCTAACACAGCAGTGGGCACTCGGGGCGGGCACCGATGAGAGCACTGATGAGCCTGCTGGGGAGGAGACGGGGGGGCAGGGCCAGCATGGGGGACATTTCACTGAGCAGGGGACATTCGAGCTGCCCTCTGAAGGCGGAAAGGAATTCACTGGTGGGCAGAGGGCATTCCGGGGGAGCGAAATGCAAGGGCTTGGAAATCACTGGCCGGTGTGTGGAGGGAAAGAGAGGTAGCGAGCCTCATTTCTCCTCGATGTCCTTCCTGCCCTCTTGGCCCAGCCTGGGCACCGTGGGGCCCTTCTTTCCTCACTGGTCATGGCCCCTGAACTTCAGCCCCCATGGCAGCACTGCATTTTGAGTTTGTTCTTTGAGAATCTGTCCTTCCTAAGCCCACCCTGAGCTTGGCTTCCAGGGTGGACACTCGATCTGTTTCATGGCTGGTGGGGTGGGAGTGGGGGGTGGCGGTTCTGCAGCAGCTGCGAGGACAAGGACAAGGACAGGGTTGACTCCAGATGGAAAACGTTTGGAGAATTCTGGTGTGATGTCACACGTCACGACGTGGCTCGGGAAGCCGTCCCTACCTTCCTTCTTGTCCAGGACTAGAAGCAAGGAGTGGACCAGGCGGAGGCCATCGGGGTGTCCTGAGCTCTTCTTGGGGCAACCTGGGGGCTGATGGGCGCCCTTTATCAGTTCCCGGTGACTGGAGCCGGCAGAGCTCCTGTACTCTCGTCACTGACTGGGAGCAAGGCCCAGTGTGGGCGCTCTGGGTTCTCCTACCACCCCGGGGCCTCGTCATCTCTCCTCTCACAGCCAGGCCCCATCCCAGGAGGCCACTAATGCTCCCGATGTGGCCTTCTGCAGCTCAGCCTCCCAGCCCTGCTAAGCCCCATTGAGCCAGGTGAAGAGCCGGGGCTGCCCCAGTCATGGGCCTGAGCGTGAAAGGAGAGCCCTGTCGCAGCTGCCATCGGCACCCGGGCCCCAGCCCAGGGCTTGTCTTCAAGGCACCATCTGTCACCTGTGAGGGCTGGGTGGGGACAGAAGGCTGGCACAGGGGCTCAAGGGGCAGGCCGGAGGGGAAGTCACGGGGCCTGCACGGTGGTTTTCCTGAGGTCCCCTGGAGAGAGAGAGTGCCCTCTCCCCTTCTCTTGCCAGCTTGACCCACCCAGGCCAGGTCTGAGCTGTGGCCCGAGGGTGAAAGGCAGACATGTCAGCTCCCAACCCAGCCTGGCTTGGCTGCTTGACACCAGCCAAGAAGAGCATCCTCTTCTGGGGAAGCCAGCGGGCACAGCCAGATGGTCTCCAGCCCAGGCAGGCGTCCAGGTCCCGGCATCACCGCGGTCACTGCAGCATCATGAGACAGGAGTCAGGCACCGGGCACCAGCCCACGGGACAGGCTGTCTGGGGTTGGCGCCCTGGCCGGCTCTCTGCCTGCTCCTGGGGAGCAGGCCCTCCTCAAGGTGTGGAGCTGGCCACGGCAGGGGACACCTCCAGGTGGGAACACACCCAAGACAGGGCAGGGCCCTTGGGAGAGGGACAGGTTCACAGAGCCTGGAGGACAGGAGGGCCACCTGCGTCCTCAGCAGAGCATTCATGTCACCTGCCACTTTAGAAAGTGGTCAGGGTTTGGAGACAAGAGAAAAGAGGAAGGTGAGGGGATTTGAGAGTTGGGGGAAGGGGAAGAAAAAGGAGGAGAGAGAGAGGGAAGAGGACAGACACCAAGAGAGGAGAAAGGACAAGGACAAGCAGGAGACGTGAGGGAAGGGGTTGGGCTGTGGACCCCCACATCAGTGGCTCCAACAAGGTGGAGGCTTGCCTTTTGTAGCACAGTAGATCCAGGGTTAGTGTGGGAGCCCAGGTGCCCTCTCTTTCTGATTTCCAGAGTGTTATGCTTATTTTTGTCACCCCAAATGCCCATCCTCACCCCAAACACAATTGCCTATTGCAAACCACGGGGTGGAGGATGGAATGGGGGAAGGGCACAACCCTGTCTCTTAGGACCCCAGTGGGAGTGAACACAAAACTTTGCCCGACATCTTGCTGGGCAGAATACTCTTAGGTGGCTAACGTAGCTGCAAAGGAGGCTGGGAAATGTAGTTTTGTTCTGAACATTCCTATGTCTGGCATAAAACCTCAATGAGAAAGAAGGAGTCATGGATATTGGGACATAGGAAATTGAAGAGGGACTGAGGCAGGGAAAGACTGTCTGGAGCCTCCTCACCAGACCCAATCTCTCAGCACCCCTGGAGGCTCCATGGCCCGTTGCCTGGATCTAGGGTCAATCATGGGCCAGATTCTTGAGAGTGGAGCCTTCCTCTTGCTTGAGATCATTGTGCCTGCTACTGAGTCCTGGAGATGGACTGTGGATGCCTTGATGAGGCTTTGCAGGAAGGGTCCTCATCTAACCCAGGGACAGAGGACAGCACAGGATTTCGTTTCTCAGAAGCCAAGATGAGGCACTACGGTATGTCTGGTGATCACAAAGAAGGATGTGATGTCATATGGAGTCACGTGCTTTCAGGATGCAAGACAGGAACCTGTCTCGTTTTCTTCAGGGTCCACAAGGATACACAGAACACATGGTGCTACCTCACATAGCACGTAGGCTGCACGGGTTCCCACGTTACAGGATACCCAACCAAAATGTTCATTACACACATTTGTTATCTCTCGAAGCAAGAAGTCCCCAGGAGTGCAGTTGCAGGACAAACTCAACCTCCCCTGATGTCTGGGCTCTGGTTTTGTCTTCAGAGATTCTCATGGCTTTTCTTTTTGGCTGTAAGTTGGCGGCTAGACCTCCAAGAATTATGTTTTCCTAAAATTGCTTTTAAGGGAAGTACTCTACTCACTCCTGTCATGTTATCTGGGAGACATACCTTTTCCAGAAACTTTCCACAAGGGTTTCCTTATTTTGGCTAGATTCTATCTGCGTCTATACGCCAAACACTGGCAAGAGTCTTTAAGCCTTCTTGTGGAATGATAGTTTAGTCTAATCGGGATTCACCATCTGGGACCCACTTTCTCTGAACACACTGCAGCGGGATCCTGAACAAAGAAAAATTCTGCTACCAAATGAATAGGAAGCCATGGCTATTGTTTGGTGTAAGGCAGACATTAATAATCAATTATAGCTTTCTTTCTCAGTCAGTACCAATCACAGTTGACACATAAGATTAAAGCATAGTGTCATCAGGGGCTGGGGATTTAGCTCAGCGGCATAAGCACCTGCCTTGCAAGCAGGCAGTCGTGAGTTCGATCCCTGGTACCGATAAAAAAAAAAAAAAAAGCATAGTGTCATCTTGGCTTTAGACGATGGGAAGTAAGGAAGCTATAATTTAGCGCATGGTAAGTGACCAACTCCTATTGTCATTACCTCATGTGATGCTTTTAAAATGTCCACAAACTCTTGGCCACTCTTTTTTCAAAAGGCAGTCACTGATTCCCTTTATTTTGAGTATGGGCTGGATTTATTGACACATTTCTTTACTTTTTTTTTTTAATCGGTACCATGGATTGAACTCACAACCATGTTCTCTTGCAAGGCAGGTGCTTATGCCACTGAGCTAAAACCCCAGCATATTGACACATTTCTAATTAAAGGAAAGTAGCAGAGATGGTGTATGACTTTTAGGAGAATGTCATAAAAAAGAGTGTAGCTCTCTCTTGAATTACTCCTTTAGAGTGAGGCCAGCCACCACGCCACGAGGAAGACCCGGCAGCCCTGTGGGGGATCATGCTCTGGGGCCAGACTGAGGCCTTCTGCCAACAGCCAGGAGAGGGAGCCATTCCAGAAGCCAATCCCCTCTGTCCTGGTGAACCCTCAGTCAAGAGCTAGCCCTGGATGAGAGCTCAGCTGCAATCCCAGGCCAGACCCCAGGCCAGCACCCTCAGCGAAACCACACTCAATGTCCTGCCCCAGAGAAACTGAGAAGAAAAAATGTTTAGTTATGTATTCATTAAATGTTTACTTTTTGAAGCCACCAGGTTTTGGGGTCATTTGTTGTGCAGCCAGGGCCGCACTAGGGGCAAGCAAGTAACATGCCTACAGCACAGACTCCCTCTCTGGGATGCAGAAGGTCGGGGTGAGCACGTGCTCCCGAGAGGGGTCTCTTCTGAAATGTCACGCTTTAGGCTCCGCACTGGCCTCAGCCCAGTCCCAGCTCTGCGTCTAGCAGATCTACCTCTGTGGCCCCTTTTCTTCCTCCCAGCACTCCGCAGCTGGTACCCATGGTGTCCTGAAGAAGCTGGTTCCACCTCTGGCTCCCAGGTGGAGCAGGGACTAAGGCGGCCACACGTCACTACTCTTCCCTTGGGGCTCAGTGATTGGATCGCTTACGACTCGTCCAATCAGGGCAAGCGTAAGCCTTTTGGTAGGAAGTGGGAGTTTCTGGTAGCCCTTTGGGGACCTCCTGGGGGGCCAGTTTGAGGAGGGAAAGCTGATAGCAAGAAACCAAGAAAGGCAGTCTTCGGTGGTGACATTGTTCAGCTGCTGGATTAGTACCTACCTGAAAGTCACCTTCATCTCTGTCCTTTTTAATCTGGTGAGCTAAGAGTTCCCCTTTTAAAATGTAAGCCAGTTTGAGTCTGGTTTTCTGTTTCAGGCGCAGGGAAGCACAGCGTGATGTTAAACACACGGAGGAGGAGACCCTACATCAGTGGCTCGCGCAGATGCTGCCAGGGACCCAGCTGCTGCACACTGTGTGGAGCGAGTATCCAGATGTTCTGTTAAAAGCTGTTTCCATTTCAGCCAGATGTTTAGCATCTTGGAAATGGGAGGTGAACATGATTTAACGCTTAAATACAAACATCCCTCCCTCTCTCCTGCCTGCTCCCCAGGCCTGGTGCCTGCCCACTCCAGCCCCTTCCAGGTGGCCGTGCCTCACCCACGTCCCAGAACAGGTGCCAGGTTTTGTCACATAATACTACTCTCGCTTGTCCCCTTTCTTCACAGCTGTCTGGGCCAGGGATCAGCATCTAGCCCAGGGAGCCAGCCTGCAGTCTAGGTGTATGGTCTGGCATGACAAGACGAGTTACAGTTATCAGTCTTTGCTGCTCTGAACTAAAATATCCTGAAGAATGAAGCTGTGATGGAGAGAACCACAGCGCAGGCCCTAGGAGAACATGAAGCAAGCGAAAGTTATATTGGAGCAGGGGCCAGGGATGTAGCTCAGCGGTGCAGCACCTGCCTGGCAAGCGCAAGGTTGTGAGTTCGACCCCTGGTACATTAAAAACAAAACCAAAACGCTATATGGGAGCAGAATCGAGAAACAGGTGAAGGCTATCATTAGTCCAGAGGAAAAATAAACTTGCTGGAAAGCTGAAGGAGATGGAGCTGACTCCTAGAAATAAGCAGACTCTCTGAGACAGGCAGTGAGGGCGCCACTGAAAATGAGGTGGAGGGCGCCTGGCTGGGGGACACCTGACTTTCGCCTCACAGTTTATTGGCCAGAGCAAGTCTCCTGGCTGTGCTCCATTTTAAAGGTGGGAGAGTCCTACAAGCAAACATGTGCATGGAAAGAGGACAGGCGGGGATATTTGTGACCTCCCCAGGCCTTCTTTGTGATCCTGTGACTTGAACCCACTGAGCTGCATCATTTTCATCTTTAGACCGGGTCTAAGTCACTAAGTCACCTGGCTGGGCTTGAACTGCAGTCCTCTTGGGTAAGCCTCCCAAGTAGCAGGGAGCATGGGCAAGCAATTTGGCAGCTGGGCCCTTGGGCTGCCTTCTGTCCCACGGCCAAGGTCTCGTCCTACTGCGATCCTGGCTTGTGCGGACTGGAGGTCCCTTTTACCTTTAGGGTCCCTCAAGTGTCTTGTGCTGCACACTGCCCTCCCCTATATCGGCACGTTTCACTCTCAGGCTGCACACTTACACCTGCATGCTTCACCCTTATTTGCACACTTAAATTTGCACCTTTTATCCTCATGTTGTATGCTTGTATTTCTGTTTCACCTTCACGTCACACACTTACATTGCCATGTTTCACCCTCACGGTGCCACTGAAGGAACTGTGGCTTAGTGAGTGGACATCTCCGGGAGCCCGAGTGACCTGTCTGTGTCCCTGGGTTTCTGATGCTCACCCTTGGGTGAGGTGGAGACTGGCCAGCTCTGGGGATGAAGGCTGGTCTCTGGGGAGGGGAGAAGAAGGGATCAAGGGGCTACCCAGGACTGGAGAATCATGCTTAACAGGCAGGGGACAGTACCATCAGATGTCCTTTATCCCAGGTTCTTGCAGAAGACTGAGAAATTGAGAGAAAATAAGCTGTCTTTGGGCACCTAATGTGGCCCACGTGTGGTCTCTAAGTATCTTTTCTCACTGAACAGAACAAAAGCTTCCTGGGGAGTTGTCTATTTCCAGGTCTGAGGTGGCAAGTAGCAATGTACAAGGTGACCCCAGAGTTTTTTGTTTTGAGACAGGGTCTCACTATGTAGCCCAGGCTTTGAACCTACAGGGATCCTCTTGCTTCAGCCTCCCAAGTGCTGGGATTATAGGCATGCTCATCATACTGGGTTAGGGCCAAAAATATCTTGTATGAGAAAACCAGAAAGCTCCCAAATTCCATGAAGGTCATGTCAAGAGGACTCAGTGCCAACTTGAAGGAGCACCCACAGGACAAAGTGGGGTCATTTGCACATCAAAAGCAAAGAAAAGCAAAAACGCTGCAAGGAACCAAAATTTATTACAAGTTATAAAAAAAATCTGTGAATTCACAATGCTAATCAAAAAAGACATTTGGGGTTTGGAGGCTGGAGCTACAGCTCAGCAGTAGAGTTCGTCTAGCAAGCCTCAGGCCCTGAGTTCAATCCCAGCCCTGGGGGCAGTAAGGGAGGGAAACCGCTTGGAAGAAGCTTAATGAATCAAGTCTGTTCTAAAAGCGATGCATTAAAGGGACTGAGAAAACCCCACTGTGTCCGGGGGTGTGTGTGTGTGTGTGTGTCTCCCAATGATATAGCAAATTCGCAGATTAATTGAAAAGCTTTCCAGGTTCTCCCCAAACCTCTCCCTCTGGCTTTCACCAGGCCTGACTTTCCACCACTAGAGAGCCATTTCTTTGGGTTAAGAAGTATCCTGAAACAAAGCCAAAAACATTCTGAGGAAATTTTTGTTAACTACTTTCCTTAAAGATTGTGATGGAGGAAACACGGAAAGTCCTGTGGTCCATAGAACCTGGCCAGATTGAAGTTCAGCTAGAAAAAGAGGGACAGAGAAGGACCAAGAACTTGGCTCTGTCCCCTAGGGCAGGAATTCTTCAGTTCGAATGCAGGAGATCCCCTGGGAAGGTGACCAGAAGTTAAACTCCTTAGTAGCCCAGCTGGATGGAGTCTGACTTAGCAGGTAGAAAGATGGGCAGAAAGGTGCATTTTAGTGGACACCCCAGGTGATTTGGACACAGGTGGTCTTGCCACCATCTGGGAGATACTGGGTCTTTCACCTTTCCCTGTGTGAATTCTGGCTTCAGAAGCACTTACAGCTATAGCCAGCTCCATCAGGCCCTTGTCCTGGGCCTCTTTGGTACAGTTGGGTCCCTTTAAGGTGCTGGGCTCTTCATAAGGAATATGGAGAAGTTGCTGGGCCACATGAGTCCCCAGGCGAGGCTGAGCTGCCCACCACCTGCTCACACTCTCTTTCATGGCCTCCCAGCTTGTCCTGGCCTGCTCAGGTGCTCGTATGACTGTCGGTTACAGCTGGTCCCTGGCACTTGATGACCTTCTGGGCCTCTGCTGGGCCTGGGACGACACCCCGGGGGAGGGGGTGTGTGCTGTGTGCCCTGCCCCTCCCAGCACTCTGTCTCTAGGGGATATTGCAGCCCTGCTCGTGGACTTGGTGGCTTGGCCAGATTTGTGGCTGTTTGGCCTCCCTGGGTCCTCTTCCTCACCTTCCCTTGTCACCATCCCCTTCCTAACCCATGGAGCCTTCTCAGGCCCTACCTCCCGGCTTCATGGCCTCCTCTGGGGGCTGTGACAAGTGTGCATCCAGCCCCATGACGCTGAGTAAGGCTGCTGAGCCCACCTCTTCCCTAGGGACTGAGTGCCCCTTCGGGTTGGCCAGGGTCCCGTTCCCACATGCTCTGGCCCTTGAGTGCTGGGCCCTGGCCGCACTCCCCTGTCCCGACACCTGGCCTTTGCCTGACCCCTCGGGCAGGCCTGGGCGCCAGCCTCGGCGCTCCCAGCCCGATGATGACATTTCCACTGAGCAGCTCTTATTTTGAGAAGGTGAACCCCGCGGCGGCCACAGGCCAGCGTGCACACTGGCGCACGCAAGCACAGACCCCGCCCAGCGCTGCTGCCTCCCGCACTGGGCTTCCCATCCCGCTGGCCACCTTTCCTTTGCTTCCTCTGTGGGGCAAACACCAGTCCTGGAGCCCCGAGCAGCCTCCCTTGGAGCTCCTGGCTTCCTCACTCTGCTCCCAGTGCTGCGGGCGCAGCTGTGAATGAGCACAGCCCGGCTCTTGAAGCACCAGCCTGAATGAATTGCTCGCGGTCTCCAAGGCGGCGAGAGAGGAAGGCAGCGCTAGCGGCCGTGCGTGTCGTGTCCCCTCGGAGGCTCTTGGCGCACCCGACTCTGATGACGCTTCCATTCTCCGCGTGCCTTGAAGTCAATGCCTCTCCCCGGTCCCCTGCCCCCCCCCCTTTTCGAATTTATTTTGTTTCATTTTTGGTCCCACACATTTTGTTTTCTGTTTTCTACAAGGGAGACTGAATTAGGGCTTCAGGAAAACAAGGCTGAGCTGCCAACTGGAAATGTTTGCTCTGGGGGCGAGTTCGGAGGCTGGCGTCAGGCGGGGCAAGATCCGTGCCAGTGGAATGTGATTTGGGGAGGAAGCTGCAGGTCACTCAATCGCTGGCAGCCGGCCCGGGAGCAACTGGATGCTTTCTGGGCCCTGGTGTGCGTGCGTGTGTGTGTGTGTGTGTGTGTGTGTGTGTGCACAAACAGAGCTCTGGAGACATGGAGACAGAAGCATTAGGGATGAACTAGAGCAGAAACTGGAAAATCAGTGGAATGGGATGGGTAAGGTGGGAGGAGTAAGTTGAGGTTGTGCAGCCCCAGCACCCACTATGTCTTCAGCTACAGCGGGAGTGAGGGAACCTGAAAACCACCCAGCCCCCCTCACTCCCGGGCTCTTTGGAGAAACAAGGCTGTCAGTACCAATCCCAGGCCAGCCTGGAAGTTCTCCAGAGCACGATGGGGGAACGGTTAGGGTGTTCAGGGAAGGCTTCCTGGAGGAGGCCCAGCCGGCCGGCCAGGGCCCTGGAGCGTTGTACCCTTGCACGGAGCAGAAAGGAGATGTGTCCAAGATCCTGTTAGTTGGTGGTTACCATGGGCCAAGCCCTGTGTCTACCCACAACCTCCTTTTGTTCTCACTGCAACCCCATGTGGGGCAGCTTTTCAAAGATGACCTGGGAAATCGAGGCCCAGAGAGGACAGGAAACGTAGTTGAGGTTGGCAGAGTTCAGCTCAGGCTGCACAGTGAGTGCTCACCACTGCCCACTGGGGCCCTTTGCACTTGGCCAAGTTCCTTGCGTGAAGGCTGGCCTGTCCCTTGGGAGGGAGAACTGATGGATTCAAGGTGGGGAGTGTTGGGGAATGTTACGCACCTCCGAGGGCTCAGTGTGCCAAGTGCATGCAGACCAGACAGATAACGCACCTTGCTTCACACTCGGCTGGAGGTGGTGATGGACCCCGGGCAGGACAGCTACACTCCATACCACAGCCACCCTCTCCTGCAGCCTGGCCCCTCACCAATGGCCCAGGTCCCCCCACCCCACTTCATGTGCCAAGTTCTGTGCCACCCCAGACCTTTACTCCAGGACTATCCACTCTGGGGATCCTCACAGGTGATGAGGCGGGATTAAAAAACATATGGTGAACATTAAAAGAAAATTTAAAAATTATTACAGAAAAAGACACATTGCCATTAGTCCCCTTCATTCGGAATACCCTCACTTGACACACTTATCCATGCACCCATCCTGCTTTCCACTTTCTGAAGGAGTTCTGGAGTCCTCTTTTGAGTCTTTAGTTGTGCCTCAGTGTCCTGAGTCAATTTAAAATCTTTACCTTTCACGGTCCTTTTGACTTTGGAGAAAAGCCTGAAGTCCTATGGTGCCAGATCTGGTGAGGAAGGTAGACGTGGGCACATTGCAGTGTTTCTGCAAGCCTGCCTTTCCCTTGGATGGTGCTTGGCGACAGTGCTCTCCGCAGTTTTGATTACACCTTGTAAAGACCCTCATGGAAGAGGACTCCCAGAACTGCTTCAGAAGATGGTAACAGAGATAGACAAAATGTGTTGAAATCAAGGGAGAGTATTTGGAGGGGAATTAATAGCCATGAATTTTTAAAAATAAATGTGCACCATACATTCTGATCACTCCTTAGATCCATGCTGCCCTAGTTCATGAAGCCAGCGTGAAGCATGCAGAGTAGATTTGTTCAGCACAATCTTGGAGTTGGGCTCAGGAGAGCTGGAGCTGCCGCTGCCTCTTATGTGATGTTAAGGGAGCTCTTCCCCTTCCCTGGCCTCAGTTTCCCCACTTTTAAAATGAGGAGGGGCTTGAACTGTATCGGATGGAAGGTGGGGGAACCCTAGGTAGCAGTGGAGGGGGAGGGGGGTTTACCCGAGGTGTTCAGCGCACCGCCGAAGGGTTCTCTGCTGGAAGAAGCAAAGGCTGGCAGGAGAGAGAAGGAAACAGCAGGCTTGGAAGGCAGGAGATGGGACGTGAGGGTGGGGTCATGGTTGGGTGGCAAGACTGGCTTGACCCAAGCTTATTGGGTACAGGCAGACGGGTAGCAACTTGCAGATTAGAACAACTCTATCGACCACTCTGTCATTTTATTGCCCTTCGACCAATTAATTAGCCTGACCCTTGGATCCTTTTTGACCAAACTGACCACTAGTGTTAAGTGATTGGCCTGGGATTTAACTGAGCCTGTGGCATCACCTCCACTGGTTGAGACAACTGGTTAATTCCATGAAACAACTGATCTACCAATTATTTCCAGGACACAGGAGGTTAAGCAGATTAACCAAAGCCAGTAGCTGTCTTGGCTTCTTGGAAAATAGTCTTCAGCCTTGACACCTTGGGTCCTGAGCCATTCAAACCAATTGCCATTTGCCAATGGCAGCCAGGTTCCTAACGAGGCCAGGAGAAACCCTACAAAGATTGGGTCTTGCACCTCAGTCTCCCCTGTCAATAAAACAGGAAGGTCGGACCATACCAAGGGTGGCAAACTCCTGCCACTCCTCCCTGCTCCTCCACGGCAGACACTGGCAAATCAATTACAGCGTTCATTCCCAAGGGATCCAGATACAGCCTCAGAATCCTTTTCAACTGAGGGCAGTCAGGCGGCTCCCACCAATCAATTCGACTTGGCAGGCATGATAAAAGCATTTGTCCTCGGGACACGGGACACTCAATGATCGCCAAGTCTCCTTCCAGCTGTGCTGATCTAGGATTGCAACTGATTAGGCGTCAGAAAGACTCAGCCGGAGACCACCAGATCTACAGCTGTCCCTGGGGGTCCCCAGGTCTGTGAGGCTGCCCCTGAGCTGGTGCCTTATTAATTTTCCTCACTGCTAATAAATGTGCATTGCGTCACCCTGTCCTGCCCCCTCGTGTCCTCTGACTGCTGCCATGAGCTGGGACTTTTTCAGAGAGTTGTAAAAATATATATAGTTTTAAAAGAAGTCTGTACTAAAGAAGCAGCCAAAGCTTTTTATTTCCTTTTTCTTCTGAGGGGATTTGGGGAGATGGGTAGGAAAGACTTCACAGTGAAGTAATGCGCTCCTTCCTTTGGGAATTGGACATTTGTTCTGCCTTAAAAAAGAAGATGAAAATGAAGTTATTGCACTCTGGCTTTACATCTAGCCACAGAGCCCATCTGTGGGGCCGGGGAACGGCTCCTGGGAGATGGTGGCTTGAGCCTGGTCTTGTTAGGCTGTGGACAACTGGGTCCCCATGAACCCAGCCCTGACGAGCTGGGCTCACAGCCCCAGGCCGATTGCACCCCAGGAGCTTTCCCTGTGGAGCTGAGACTGCCGGCCGGGCTGCTTTCTCTCCAGTTTCCCCCAAACTGTATGAGGGGTCTGAAGAGCTGTGAGATAACCTGATTTGCCATGGCTGGGCCAGGCTTGGTACCAGTGGGTCCCCTCTCCTCACTCTTCTATATTCACAGATGCAGAGCTGAGGTTTGAAGGGGTTGGGAACAGGGTCGGGGTGGAGGCTGGTGTCCAGGGCTACAAAGCTGGTCCTGCAGAAAGAATGCATCTGTGGCTTCCAGATCACAAGCTCAGAGCTTGGTGTCCATCCCAGTGCCCCTTGGGTTTGGGGAATAAATGTGAATGTCTTGAAAGAAAGTATACTGCCCCAGAACCCCAGGGTTCAATAATATGCTCAGGCTTTGTGCTTTGCGTTCTTGTATAACCACAAACCCAAAACACACTCATAAAGGAATATGAACAAAGGCGATCGAAATTCCCATGGACAACATCCAGCCGATAGTCTCTGGTGCTGAAACAGAATTCCACAGGGTAGAGGAGCAGAGAGTTCGCAGAGACCCAGGGCTGTCCTGCCTGCACCCATCTCTCACCTTTCCCCGTCTGTTAAAAAGAAAAACCAGCATGCTGTCAGGGGAGGGAAGAGGACCAGGACCACGTCAGACAGAAGTCACAGGAAGCCTCAGATTTAGCTGCGTTTCAGCAGCCCGCATGGCTCCCAACACAGTTTCCTCCATGGGCAGGGCTCCCTCACTCCTCAGCAGACTTCTGACAATGAGGCAGTCCCATGCCACCTGCCCATGGGAACCTCACTGGATCTCCCCACCCCAGGACACAGCTCTACCTTCTTCCTACCTCCTTCAAGTGGGGAGCAGACTGTGAACGTGATGCACAAGTCAAGCTTATGCCATAGGAGCCCCAAGCAGAAAAGGGCTGGTGGCTCCAACTGCAAATGGTGGCAAAGGGGAGGCCTTAATGAGGAGATGACAAGACAGGAAGGGCTTGGGGGAGGAGAGGGAACGAGCGGTCAGCAGAGTTCAGCCTGGGCAAATCTCACCTCCTTCCAGCCTGGTCCAAATGCTCCTTCTTCCAGGAAGTCCCCCCAGCTGCTCTGCCCCACCCTGGTTCCCACACTTTTCCTGGGGTGTCCATCACTCTGCACCAGGTCAGGCTTGTGTTTTCTTTCCTGCAGGACTTGGCCCCCGCTTCAGGCAGACTTCATGTCTCCTCTGATAACAACGCCAGCCCCTCAAAAACGGGCTTCTACTCTGTTCACTGTGGTCCCCAGTTCAGTGTGTGGCCTACAGGTGGAACTGGAGCATTATCGGTGGGCAGTGGGTGAAGGAAGGGGCGGGAATTGCCTCTCCCTTAGTAGGAGGACTCTTGATGGTAGGAACCCCAGCACTCATCTTTCTAACAGCCCCACCATGCGCCTGGCCCCAGATTTGTCCAACATAGGAATGACTATTGATTCAAACCCGTGTCTCCTCCTTGAATTCCCAGGCTGGGAGGAGGCTCTGGAGGCACAGATGGCACCATGGTGCACTCCACGGGGCCTCTCTCCAGCAGGGTGACCTGGACCTGTCACACAATGACTGAGGGCTGCAGCAGCGAGTCCGGGAAAAGCAGGGCACCACAGCTGCAGGGCTCCATTAGCTGAAGCAGTTGCAGCTGTGCGCAGGTCCACCCACCTCTCCTTGGGTACAGGCCTCTGGCTTAACAAGTGTGTGGGTCCCTGTTACGCCAGGCTCCTCCTCTTGCTTGTTCCTGCTCCCTTTGCTCTCTGACCGCAAGGGCTGGGGACAGGTCCCTGCCCACAGAGAGGGTCCCTGTTCCCTGCTCGTGGGAGAAATGCACTACCCCAGCCAGACCCCTCTCCCTCTCTGTCCCAGCCCGCAGGCTCTCTCAGATCTCCACAGCTGGGACGGTCTCTTGGGTGCAGGAATATGGAAGTCTCATCACTACATGCAAAGTCCTGCGGGTTCACGGTGGCAGCACTGACACTGTGGCTGGAGGCAAAGAGGGGCTTCAGGGGCCGCGAGGTTGACTGTGTTCTTCAGATGCCACCGGCTGGTTCTGCACAGGGTGCCATTTCTGTTGTGTTGTGCCAGGGTCCTCCTGCCAGGTTCACACCCACTGTCCTGTCACACACACCCATTTGGGACACCCGGAGAGTCTGCGAGTAGGAATGGAGAGCTTCACGCATGCGCACGCAGCTTCCGCAGCATCTGGGAGGGTGACGCTCTCCGGTCATGGCTTGCAGCCTGGTCCTCCCTCTCGGGGGTGCATGTGTACCAACCGATTTTCCAGCACATGCTGGGTGTCTAGACTGTCACAAAGTGTGCTGCTGCCACCTGACCACTACCTGAAAAGAGCTGGAGGACATCAGGCTGAACCAAGGGACCTGAGCCCGAGAGTTGGACAGCGAGAGGTCCACTCAGGCTGGTGGCACAAAAGGTGAGCTGGTGGCCAAAGAGCCCAGTCCCATAGGTGGCCCCGCACTTGCCTGCTGTTGCTGATTGTGTAAGTCTCAGAAGGCAGCGAAGTGCAATGGTGCAAAAACTTTTTTGTGTGTAGTGAGTTGGCCTGGGTTCAAATGTGACTTCCGTTACTTCCTTTCTGCTGACAACTTTTTTCTCCACAAGCCTTGGTTTTCTAATCTGTAGAATGGGTTTCCCTCTCTGGATTGTTGGGAGAGTAGCAGTGGTCACTCCCTGAGGAGTGGAAATTACCATGGCCTGGCTGTCTAGCATTGTCCCCAGTGGTGTTAACACTAAGTCTTTGCCTTGCCTTCCCTTTTGAGCTTCATTCCTGCACCCTGTGCCAGCTGTCCAAGGGATATGGAACCTTCCAGTAGCACCGTTATGTTCTTCCAGAAAACCTACAGTGGGGGATCCTTTTAATGAAACATAAGTTTTCTCGGGGGATAGTTGCCTTGTCCCATGCAAAGACAACTAGAGCCGTGAGAGCTTTTTTATCCTGGCATCTCTAGGAATTTGTGAAATTCACATTCCTGTCATTACAGGGCCAAAATCAGCACAAGTTCCTTAGGGAGGAAACTGCAGCCTGATGCGCAGGCCAGGCAGCGTTTTAACACAAGGGGGCGCTGCCCAGCTGGTCTCTGCCCGCTTGTCGAGGAGGCTAAGTGAGGGAAGGCAGAATTCCTTGATAGAGAGGCAGACTGGCTCCTAGGCCAGGGGATGTGCACCTTAAAGGACAGCGACAACAAGGACCCTTCCCACCTGAGCTGTTCACAGTTTTCTGTTTGTTCACACATCCTAATGACAATGCAGCCAGGCTTAGAGAGGTTGTGTATGTGTGGGGAGGAGGGGAGAGGAGTGGCTGGCTGCATAAGACCACCCAGCTGGTAAGCGGCAAAGTGAAGGTCTCTTTTAGGCTTGCCTGTCACCAACTTTAGGGTGCAGCATTTGTCCAGTGGGAAAGGCAGCAAGGTGAGGGAGAGAGGCCTGTACCCCACTGCCCCCTCGCCATGATCATGGTTCCTAGCTGGTCCTTTCCTCCCACCCCATGGGAAGTCACTGCCTTCTCCCCTGTTTGTAGAGGGTTAGGAAAGGGCTTGGGATCAGCTTGGGTACTACTTAGCCAAGGCGCAATTTTCCTGAATGCAGCCTGGACTCTTTAGAAACAATATTCAGTCCTGCAAAATCTTCTTAACATGCCCTAAATAGCCATGGGAACCCCAGTCTATGACTGCACCCTGAGTCTGGTGCAGGCCCCGGGATACAGGTAGCCAGGACTGCTGCATTGAGCCAGGATGCCTCGTGCCACCATGCAGTGACATTAGACACCCTTAAGAGCCCTGTATATGCAGTCTCAGTTAAACCTCATGCCAGCCCTCAGAAGTACGCTGTCTCTGTGTCCATCTTACAGAAAACACTGAGGCTCACAGTGCCCTAACAGGTCCAGAAAGAAGGGCTTGATTATCTTCTGTATGTCTGCCACTGACCGGCTGGATGAACAGGAGTGGGGCAGCTGGGACCTTGTCCTTTATTCAGGACTGAGTCTCCAGACAGAGGTATGCAAAGGACATGATAGTCTTTTTCAGAGTTTTTTCTGGGCACTGACTCATGGGGACAGGGAAGAAAGAAGGAAAGAGCCAGCGTCTCCAGAGCTCACCCAGGGAGGCCCACAGGTGGGCAGTGCAGGCAAGCTGCAGCTCTAGTGGTGAGCAAAGGCTCATGGGAGGCGGCCATGGTGAAGCCTCCAGTCAAAGGGGAAGGTGCATATGTGCTGTAGAGGGGAGGTGTCCGGCCTGGCAGCAAGGCCAGGGCTTTGGGGTCCAGTGTTGGGGAAGCAGCAGGAGATTTGAGGGCTCCTCCCTAGGACACTGATCTTTAGGACAGACATGGAGTGCATGAGGACGTGGACATACAGAGCAGAGGTTCTCCAAAGAGCACATGGTGGCACCTTCTGCATTTATGTCAAGAGAGTACATGGTGTGTGTGTGTGTGTGTGTGTGTGTGTGTGTATGTGTGTATTTAAAGCCTCAAGTTAAAGTCCTGTTATGTTCATGACCTCTTTTTTCTTTCCCAATTACCATGAGAATTGGTGGGGCAGGATTATCATCCTCAAAGACAGAACACAGCCCCAGCAGGATTGCTTAGTCACTGGGCTTGATAGGTCAAAAGCCAAGGCCACTCCAGGCCCCCGGCCCCAACTCCACATCCCTGCCTTGGGACTGTCTGCCAGACCCTTGGCATACCTCTCAGGACCTTGCATGCTGCAGGTCACCCTGTGTCTGCCTCCTCCTGCCCCATGGGTACCCCCATCTCAGTGTGAGTCCTTGCATTTTTCACCAGAGTTTAAGACCAGGGTCCAGGGTTCCTCCTTTTGGGCTTTTAGCGCGCACCTGCCTCTAGGAGGAAGTGCCCAGGAGAAAAGACCAGCCAGGGGAGAGACCCTGTGCTGGCCTCTGAGTTCTTTCCAGCATCTTCCAGAAGGTGGCAGAGGATTGGGGTTCTAGGAATCAGCCTGTGCCCCTTGCCAGCTGCAGAGCCCTGGCAAAGGGCTGAGTCCTTCACACAGAGGTGCTCAGTTAATCTTCCTGACACTTCAGGAGGAAGGTAGGACAGCAGTGGCAGTGACCCTTGTCCTCCAGGTGCGAGAGGATGGCTCAGAGAGATTGAGTGACTTCCCCAAGGTCACTCAGTAAGTGGCAGAGCTGGGTTTGAACCTGGGAAATCTGCCTTGAGGAGCGGCTCTGTCTCAGTAATGACAATCAGCACAACAGCCACTGAACTGGCACCTTTTCTGTCTCTGGTGCTTTAGCCCTCAGCAAGGCTGACAGGCCCATTAGTTCTCCAAATTTCTCATCTCACAGGTGAGTAAATCGAGCCTGGCAGGGCGCCCAGGGTGAGATGACTTCAGATTCTCACAGATGCTATCTGTGCAGCATCTGAAGCCTCCACCTTCCCCTGTCTCTAACTCTAGTGTCACCTTGGGAAAATACATTGCTTTTGAGCCTCAGTTTCCCCCTCCCCCGGCAAGCAGAAGGGAGGAGGCTGTTGTCTCTCTGAGGAGAGAGAACGTGAGGGTTGTTAGCAACTCCGGGGGCCCTTCTTGTCCCCCTGGCCTCCCTGCCGATCTCTTCCTACCTTGGCAGTCTGGGCAGGAGGCAGCCAAGGTACTGGGTTGGGGAAGGTCGGCGGAGTGGGCAGGGACCCCGCTGTGCTTTGGGGACGGCAAAGGACCCAGCAGCCACGTGCTCCGGGCGCTTGTGCAGGGAGCCGACTGTCCTTCGGGGAAAGCGAGGCGCCCCTGACTTGAGTAGGGGGCGGGGAGGGAGCGCGGGAGCAGGCAGGGGTGGGGGCAGGGGGAGGCAGGGAGCACGCGGACAAAGGAGGCGGCCGGCGGCCCAGCTGTTTTGAAAAATGCTTCCTGTTTCTTTAAAGGCGCTCGCAGCGGCTCGGGCGGCCGGGCTGGGGAGGCGGTGGCGGCGGGAGCTGCCTCCTCTCCGGGCGGCGGCGCTGACTGATCTCGCCAACCCGGCTTCTGTGTAAACTGAGGCTAAACAAACACAGATGGAGCGCAGCGGGCGTGCTGCAGAAATGCTGGCGAGGCGGCCGCTACTTCAGATGACACTCTGAGCGCTCGGGGACGCACAGCCCGTGGCATCGCGCGCAGCCCGGGGCGCAGCTGCCCGGGGCGAGGGGAGCAGTGGGGAGGGAAAGGGCGCCATGAAGCCCCTTCCGGCGCTCGAGGACCGGTCGTGGAAGCCCGTGTGCGTGCAGGAGCTGCACGGCCTCAAGAAGCTCAAGCGGAAAGCCAAGGAGCCGGCGCGGCGCGCGAATGGCTATAAAACTTTCCGATTGGACGTGGAAGCTCCCGAGCCCAGCGCCACCGCCGCCGCCACCAACGGGCTGCGGGACAGAACCCAACGGCTGCAGCCGGCCCCGGCCCCAGTGCCAGCCCCCGTGGCGCCAGCAGCTCCCTCAGCCGCGGGCGCGGCCCCGGCTGGGGAGCACAGGGGTGCCCGGGCACCCGAAGTCCCGGACACCCAGCGACGCGGCTTCGCCCGGAGCTCAGTGGGACTCGGACTCCCCACGCCACCACCGCCCCCTCCAGCGCCCCCGGGCCTGGCTCCGGGGCGTCCGGAGACGCAGCCTTTTCGGGAGCCGGGCGTGCGTCCTCGCATCTTGCTGTGCGCACCGCCCGCGCGCCCCACGCTGTCCGCGCCTCCAGCACCCGATGCACCGGCTGAGTCCACGGTGCGCCCCTCGCCCCCCACGCGCCCGGGGGAAAGTTCCTACTCGTCAATTTCACACGTAATTTACAATAACCACCCGGATTCTTCGGCGTCGCCTAGGAGACGGCCAGGAGAAGCTACAGCCGCCTCGTCGGAGATCAAAGCCCTGCAGCAGACCCGGAGGCTCCTGGCGAATGCCCGGGAGCGGACGCGCGTGCACACCATCAGCGCGGCCTTTGAGGCGCTCAGGAAGCAGGTACCGCTGGCGTCTCCGCACGGTGGCGAAATGGGTGGTTAGGTGCAGGGCCAGGGACCGTAGGCTGGGTAAGGGGACGTTTAAGCGGCAAGCTGTCGAACCTGGGTTCAGACTGTTATTGGTAGTCAGCGCTGGAGCGCATTTGGGTTTGCTAAATGTGGTCAGGGTCGGAGATCTGTGGCCCCGGCCCACCCCAGGTCCCAGCACCCTGTCCCCCGGGAAAGCCGGTGCGCGCGCCTGACTTCAGCCCTCCTCATTCACTTTTATGGCAGTATTTGTTTCCCGGAATGCCCCGGCGCAGTGGGGAACAGGAGGAGAGGGGGGATGTGGGGACTCTGCCTCGGGCAGGGGGGAGGGGAGGACGACCCTTCTCTGGGCACTTGGAGTGGTTGGGGTCTTGGCCCTCTGTTGGTGGTGGCGAGGAGAGCACTACGGAGGTGTGGACCTGAGGTTGCTAGAGATTAAGGGACAGTCCGGAGCCACTCAGCTTGTCTCTGGGCTCCGGACCCCTTGCTTGGTGGCCTTGAGGAGCGGCCAAGCCCGCACCCCCTCCCCGAGGGCAGCGTCTGGAGTTGGCGGTGGAAATTCCCAGGAGCTCCCTCCCGCTGCACTCTGCCCCGGTGCTGCTGCTGGTGAGGGTTTCTTTCTGGGATCCTCAGTGGTAGGTCGTGTGAGTTGGGAGCTTCTCATTCTGGTGCTGGTGGGACTGCCTTCCCCCAGATAGTGGCCCTGCAGGAGTGGTGGAAGAATACTTCACTCCCCCAGAGAAGAGGACAGTTTGCAATTTCACTTCAGACAAGCTTGGCACTGCCCTAGAGGTCTAAGCTCCTCATTTGCTGAGAAAGAGGGGAAATCAAGAAAGGTAGTAGTGAATCCTTCCATCCAAATCATGGCGAGGGCTGGGATGGGTGTGATGGTTCCATGGGTGAAGGTATTTGCTTGCTGTGCAGCTGATTTGCTGTTTAACTCCTGGAAAGTTACTCAGCCTCTCTGGGCTTTAGCCAATCACAGCACGTTTCGAAAAACAGGCTCTTCTTTTTAGAATGCACTCTCTTCTGTTGGAGGGTAGGGAGGAGCAGTGGTATTTGTGTGCATCTGGGTGAAGGACTTTGAATACTTGGGGAAAAAGAGCCCAATATCTTCTGAGCCAAAGCCTTGCTGGAGTTCAGGAGGAGAGCTGTTTGGTCTGTGAGATAGGGTGGGAGTCAGGTGGCTGTCACAGACCAGGCTGGGCCATGGCCTACCACACCAGCTGGGACCCTGGGCATTGGAGCCATCAGTCCCACCCTGAGCTGGCAGCTCTGTGTCTGAATGCCTGGGTGGGGGCGGCAGCTTGTGAGGCGCCCTGCAGTCTGGTGCACAGGACAGAAGGATGACAGAAGGGCGGGGTGGTGGCCGGCCACCTGCTCACCTGGCCTCTGGGAAAGCCCCTCAGCTAGGCGGCTGGTGAGAAGCGGGCAGGGCTGGCAGCTGGGGCCTTGGATGGCCAGGGCAGCGCTCTTTCTGCTCTCCAGCTAGCTGCTTCTTTCAGTGCTTCGAACGAGAATGTTGATGCTTTCTGCGTGTCTGCCACATGTCATCTTTCCCAGGGCTTTTGCTTCCCTCAACAGTAAATTCTTCTGGATCTGAACAACATGCTGTTAGCACTGGATGAACCTATTTTGTGGAATGCAAAACTGAGGCCCAGAGGAGGAGGGGACTTATCCGAGATGATCCAGTGGCTGGGGAGGATGACAGTGTTTTTTAGAATGCACGCTTTGACCAGCTTCTTCCCGTAACAGCAGCTGGGTCAGTGTCCTGGGAGCTGGCCTACCATGGCCTGCAGCGTTCGCGGTATTCCGGGCTGAGCCTTTGCAGACTCTGAAATGAGATTGTTAGTCCTGATTCCCTATTGCTTTCCCTCTGTGGAGAGTTGTCTGTAAAAGGGTCAAGCTCGGTGTGTGAGCAGGAGCAAGCCCAGGACCTCCTGGAGAGTATGTGTGTACCCACTTGTGGCTGGACACACCTATGTGCACACGTAGGTCTTGTGGCCTTGTGTCACTGCTTGTGGTGTCACGGGCTCCGTTCTGTATACTGTGCCATCCTCCAGGTTCCAGTGTGGTGGTGCCACGGAGGGCTGCAGACTTAGTGCCGCTGTCTCCACAGAGCCTCAGTTGGATCAGGGTTAGTGAGCTGCTCCAGTGCCCTGGCTCTCAGCAGCTGTGCTCCTTAACCCATCTGGAAAGTGAGTGTTGTCCCTTTGCAATACGTGGGGACCCATCAGGCCCCTGTTTTGTCAAATCCACTATGTGTGGATCAAGAGGGACCGGCTGCATGGCTGCAGGTGGGGGAGAGGCAACTGGGCTGGGGGCGGAGTGTGTGGGGCAGATGGTCAGGCCGTAGCACATGCCACCAGCCCAGCTGCACCAGAGCTCCCCCCCCCCCCCCCCGCTGCCTCGTGAAGGCCATGTGTGCACAGCTGGGCCGGCCATGCGGAGCTTCCCCCCTCCAGGTGGGAGGGGTCCAGGGAAAGGCTTGCTTTGCTGGAGGGGGGGAGGGCCTGATCTAGGGATGAGGTGGGGCCTGCAGCCTCCTGGCAGGACCTTATGGCTCCTCAGCTGTGCCCAACCTTGGGCACCTGGCCTACCATGGATTTCCCGTGTCCCCAGAGCCCCTAGTGGCAATGGAGGATTGGCAATAGATAAGGCATTGAAGGACCTCAGGGACTGCCTGGCCACAAAGGGGGGAACTGTAAGTGGACCCAAGTAATTTCCTATGATGTCTCTGGACTCTCCCAGAGGGTCCATGCCCAGAGAACTTGGTGCTTCCAGAAGGGACAGGGTTGATGGCCCCAGCTCAGGACTTCCCTCACTTCCAAATTCCCTGGGGTAAAAGATGGACATAGGGGCCCCTCAGCAGTCTGTACACATCCCCCTCAGGCCATGGGGGACAGGTCTGCTTGCTCTGGAGACTCCACACAGGTAGGAGAGGAGAGGGCTGTCCCCTGCTCCATGTCATAGTCACCAGGGTTGCTGCCTGGTGAGTCTCATTGCAGGGTCTCTTTCTGGGACCTGTTGTGTGTGTCTGTATGGCTGCCTTTCCATTTTACAGTAGAGGACACTCAGAGAGAGGGTCTGCAATTTGCTCAAGGTTACAGAGTGACCAGGATCTGTCCCCAGGCCTGTCTGGCTCTGGGGCCACGGCTCTTAACTATGGAGACGCAGGCTAGTGGCTGTGTAGGAGATTGGCATTTTCAATAGACCTCGACAAGGATCCTGAACAGCTCCAGTAGAGCGGTTTCACCCTGGGAATGCCACATTCAGGGACACTCATGAGATGATTAGAGAACAGTTTCAGACAGAACCCAGTGCTGTTAGAGCCCTATGGGCCTGGGAATCATGGCGGCAGGGGTGAGGGCCCCTTGAATAGCAGGCCAGGGTTGGCACAGAAGGGTGAGGTCTTTGAGGCCTCTCACATTCTCTAGTAGCTTCTAGGCTTTGCTTTTCAATAATGCTTTCCCCATTGCCCACTGCAACACCATTCAGAGGCAGGAAGTATTCTGCTGCTCATTTTATTGGTGAGGAAACTGAGATCCTATACAGTTAGGGTCCTACCTGAGGTCAGGAGGATGGCCAGGGGTAGGGCCAGACCCTCCTGCTGCCAGGCCAGCACTCTTCCTGCTTTTTCCTGTTTGCTGGAGCCAGGAGAGGGTCCAGCTTAGGGGGGTAGGGTGGGATGGAGTCTTTGGGGCACATGGGACCTTCTGAAACTGTCTGGACCTGCTCTTCTGCAGTTTAAAATTCCTGTGGGATGAGCAGGAGCGTATCCTGCCTCCTCTTTGGGCCAGTGTCCTTTGATGGGTAAGAGATGACAACTGTCCTCTGCAGGCTGTGGGTTGGGAGGGAAGGGGGAGCTGCAGCCTCCCTGGGGATGCTCAAAGAGACCAGACACACAGCTGGGCCCCCTGGGATTGCTGACTCCAAACCCTCCATCTGCAGCTCCGATGGTGGGCTGCCTGCCACCCCGCTCTAGGCTCCAGCTGCTCTGCTGAGTCCCCAGGCAGTCTCTGCTGGCTGAATGGAAGGAGCCTTGCTAAGCCATCAGGTCAGAACCAGCTGAGACCAGGGAGTTCCCACACCCTTGGAGGTCAAGAGCTTCTGCATAGAGTAGAAGTGATCATTTCCACCTCAGCTGGGCCGCTTACGCGATGAGCGTCAGCAATGTGTTTGAGATAGCAGCCCCTGCCTGGGCTTCGTACACGGGAACCTGGACGTCAAGTCAGGAGGCATCTTTGCTGCGTGGACCCTGGCCGCTCAGTGCAGTCCCTGCAGCTCGGTGAGATACAGTGACTCTGCTGTCCCTGCTCCTTCAGTGGAGGAAACCAAGGCTCAGAGAGGTGAAGGTATTTGTTCCAAACCCCAGCCCTGGAAAGTGCCTGGATTCAGAGCAGCCCTTTCTGCCTTCTAGAAGCATTGACTTGTTAGTCAGTGACCCTCATGTTGCAGGGCAGCCCTGGCTGGGGCAGCCTCTGGGCAGGGCTGTCTGGAGCCAGCGGGTTGCATTCTGGGGCATTCCAGGGCACCGGCACCAGGTGGATCTGGAGTGGCCCAGCTGAGCTGAGGAGCAAGCCCCTGGGGACAGAGAAGGAGAGGTGAGCTGCCCAGATGGTGTCCTCGCTGTCCCCGTATGTGGGAGTGGGAGCCAGAAAGCCCTGTGGCATGTACCTTCCTTACGTGTCAGTCAGAGGAGCTTCTGGCTCCAACCAGGTCTCGGTGGAGCGATCCAGGGCCCAATATGTCACCTGTTTCCTCCTGTGCAGATGGGACATTCATCTTTATCTGGAGGAGACTCTAAGTGGGATAATACCACCTGTGAGTAGCTACCACGGTGCCAGAGAGACAGGAGCTCAATCAACACGTTTTTTTCTGGTTAGACCTGGAGCTTGGCAGAAGCATCAGGACAGAATGACAAATCTGGGACAGAGCTGGCCTGGAACTTGGCATGACGTTGGGTCAGCCTTGGCCTCACTTGCTCGGCATTTGGGCAGTGACCGTGGGTCACACACACAGGGCTCCCAAGGTACCTGCTCCCTCCCAGGGCCCAGCTGTTCTGGGCGCAGGCACACAGGGCTGGCTCTTTAAGGGAGACCCCAAAGTGACCCCTGGGTGACAATGGCACTGTGTGGTACTAGGTCCCTACCCTCCCCCTACCCTAAAGGCAGGCATTGCCTTCCCTGGGTGAGGCACAGACAGAGGTGCTGGGCTGGCACCAGAGACCCCCTTTCCTGCCCCACGACTGCCAGATCTTGTTTATTTGTTCAGGCTGATAAAGCAGCGTTTTCTGGACTCTGGCTAGGAATAGGCAAAGCACACTCTTCTGCCAGCTTTTCTTGGATGGGTTTGTGGCTGCAGCCAGGCCTGGGAGGGGGATGCAGGGGCCTTGGCTCTCTGTCACCTCCTGTCCTACCCTGGGTTTCCTAGTCTGGGACCCCCACCTGGTGAGGGGTAGCAGGCGAGCACCTTGTCCTGGCTGCAGACCTCCTCCTCACCCTCCCTGGAGCCCTGCTTTGGGAACCTGCTGCTACACCATTGTCCCAATTTTGCTGACTTTTACAGCCATGCTCTTCTATGCAATAGGACGAAGAAACTGAGGCTCAGCAAGGTTTGCTCACTTGCCCAAGGTCTTCCAGCTCAGCTGAGCTAGTACCAGGGCTTGGATCTGGGTGACAGAAAGGTGTGTGTGCTTTGGGTCTGCATCCTCCGAGAACAAGAGATTGTGGAACCTGGTTCAAATCATCCCAGTCACCTGGTGACTGTCGAGGGAGGTGATCATGTGTTCACTGCTTTCTTCGTCCAGCCTGTGCCACCTTTCCCCCAGCTCACAGGGACACTGACCACCAAAGGAGACCCAGGAATGGGGAGTTAAGGACAGAGGGTACCTTTAGAGTACCGTGAAGGGCAGACCAGCCTCTCAGTGTAGGGCAGGTGGGGGCAGCTCAGCAAAAACTGCACAAAGTGAGATGGACAGTGGGATCAGAGTGGGTGACGCAGTTTGAAGTGATGGTCTTGCTCGTGTGTAATCCCCAGGACCCAGAATAGATAGGTTCACCCTTGGCATCACTGGGATTCTGGACCAGGAATTCTTTGAAGACTTAAAGTTTGATTCATAGGGGGCATTGTAGGATCCCACACATTGCAGGGTGCTGAGAAGCCACCTCTCTGATCATCCTGCTCCCCTGTGGTGACCATCAAGGGTGTCTCCAGATACTGAGCAGTGTCCCTTAGAGAGAAGATCTTCCCTGGCTGGGAACCACTGGCCTTGAAGAGTGGCTGGAATACGTGGTGCTCCCAAAACACTCATGTGTTCCTTACTGAGGGATACGGTTGAGTCAGAGAGGGGGGTGCTACATATAGATCCCAGGAACCTCAGAAAGGGTGGGGGGAGGCTGACAAGTGTGTCAAGTCTGGCTGGGTCTGTTGGTATTTATTATGCACCTGCCGCATGCCATACACTGAGTCCAGGGTGCTTATAGAAAAAGAGAAGAAGTAATCACATCATTTTAGTCTTTCTGGTTGAGTACAGTGCTGACTCTCTGGCTGTCCCCGTGTGCCTGTCTCTGCTATAATATTATGATTTCATGCTCAAGTTAAGTTCTTTGAAAGCAGGAATCAAGTTTTTGACTTTTGATCCCCAAGGGTGTTGACAGCTGTTGAAGCTGGAGATTGGGCACATGTGTGGGGCTAAAGCGAGGCCGGCCCAAAAAACACAGAGACCAAAACAAGCCACGTAAACAAGCTGTTCCAGCACCAAGAAGGCAGGGGGCCCAGGCCTGCCAGGCAAACAAGTTGCTAGGCAGTGGGGTTGAGATTGACTTTCTTCTTTGGAGGGTATAAATAAAGGTGCTACAGTGGTTGAGCAGTTCCTTTCCTCCCATCAGGAGGATAAACCCAGCTTTGTCTTTTCTTTATTTTTCTCATCCTTAGCCCCAAGAACCTCAGAAGCCACACTGGGTTGTGGCACAAGTTCTCAACAAAATAAATGTCACTGGATGAATGAATGAATGAATGAAACATTACAGCTAAAACATATTCTGTTCCCTCAGAGAGGTGCCTTCTCAGGGAGGGAGGTGGACAGAGCTGTCGGGGTGGAAGCGGATGGTGCTTCCATTCAGGTTGTCAGGATGAGCTGAGCCTCAGTGTCTTCCTCTGCGCAGTGAGGCGTGGGTACATCCTTGAGTGTGTGGTTGAGCTGAGATGTGTGTGCGCGTGTGTGAACACAGGTGCTTAGTACAGATCATAAAATCAGGGCAGAGCACCCAGATACACCTCAGGCAAGTACACCAGGCCGAGTGCTTATGTGTGTGGGGGGACATGTGCTCAGCACAGAGGCTCCTGCAGCCCCTCTGACCGTCTCCCCACCACCTCCAGGTGCCGTGCTACTCTTACGGGCAGAAGCTGTCCAAACTGGCCATCCTGAGGATCGCCTGTAACTACATCCTGTCCCTGGCGCGCCTGGCTGACCTCGACTACAGCGCCGACCACAGCAACCTCAGCTTCTCCGAATGTGTGCAGCGCTGCACCCGCACCCTGCAGGCCGAGGGACGTGCCAAGAAGCGCAAGGTACGCACCGGCGCTCGGGTAGCTGCCGCTGGGAGTACGGGAGGTAGGAATAGGAGTTAGGGACATGCCACATGTGCCCAGGACTTCCACAGAGCCAGAGAGATCAGTGTCTTGGAATTTTCTGGGGGTTCCCAGCTTCAGGGATCTTCAGAGCCCTGGGATCGTCAGGGGGATGCTACCCCAGTCATGGAGTTGCTGAGTGACTTTGGAATGTGCCTGGCATCTCTAGGGCTCCTCGTCACTTAGGAGGGGAGGACTTCTTATCCCTGAATCCCTTTCTGGCCTCACGAGTTCTGGTGCTGAGTTCCCTATGTGGCCCCTAACAGATGCTGTGTCACGATGAGAGTCCTCTGAACAGGGCGACAGCCTGGGAGGAGCCTTAGCAGGGTCTGGGGATGTGATTAGGTCCATAGATTATCTGAGACTGCCTTAATTTGCACGACAGTCATTGATTCATTTGTTCATCCTAGAGAGATTCGCTGAGCCCCTGGCTGTCAGCTAGGCAACCTGGGCGGGGGTGTAAAGATGGCAGCTGTGTGGTCCTGGTCCCCACGCAGCAAGATGCTCAGAAAGCCCCTCCACAAGTGCATAAGGGGTGCGGTATGGCTTGTCCTGGGGGCGGGAGAAGGCCAGGTAGAGGAGGTGGGGACTAACTCTCCTGGCCAAGGGAGTTCCATACCATGTCTTAGTGGAAAGTGGTGTTTGAGCTGGGACAGGCAGACTAACTAGGAGGCCACCAGGCAGACAAAGCAGGGAACAGCATCTGAGGCAGAGGGAACAGCCTGTACAAAGCCTGAGGTGTTTGGGGAAACTGTTGCAGGAGGACGGAGGCTGCATGCAACCATTGTTTGTTAGATGACAATGCTCTGGGCATTTCCCATCAGGGGTCAGTGCTGAGCACAGATTACAGCAGCTGTCTGGGTCTCTGGTCCCTGGTCGCTGGAGGGAGAAGGCAGAGAATGGGACTTGGCCTGTGTGTGCATGGAGATGCCCCACAGCCCTGGGCACCCAGCTTGCGGGGACCCTGCCATCCTCCATCCCGTCCTTTCTGGCCTGCCCCTCCTCCAGGCCCCTTTGTGGCTCCCCAGGCTTCTGAGCCCCCATCAGGCTTGGCCCTGCATGGACTCGAAGGCCCCTTCCCAGCACAAGCCACCGCCTCTGCGGTAATTGCATGCTGCATTCCTGGGGGTGATTTCACGTGGACCAATTAGAAGAAATCCTCATCAAGTGGGTGAGAGAGGAAGCTGGGGCAGCTTTCCTCCGGCAAGTGACACACTCTGTAAATGAAGGGCAAGATTGATGGCTCCCTGCTGTGCTCCATGACAAAGGCGGTTTGTAAACTCTCCGTGAACTCCTTGGCATCTAGCCGGTGGCTGGGCAGTATGGGCAGGCGCACTGCGGTCCCCTGCCTGCCACCCTCTCTCCACCCACCGAAGGCTGCGAGTGCCGCCCCTCCTGTCGCTTGATTGGAGCTGACAGTGTCCTAGACAGAGGGGAGCGGGATGCCAGGCCGGCCAGCCCGGAGGTGAGGAAGGAAGTGAGGAGGGGGGCAGAGAGGCTTCAGCTTCCTCTGAAGTCACCTGGCTTCTGAGCAACCTTAGCGGTGCTGATGGGGAGGCGGAGGCGGCAGGCATGGGCTAGGTCCTCCTCCTGAGAGCAGCCAGGCAGGTGTCTGGCAGGAAGAGGGCACCCAGGGTGCCCTTGCCTTGGCTGCTCTGGCCCTGAGAGTAGTGAGCCCCTGACGCCTGCACCCTGAACTTGAACTGCCTTCCAGGGGCTCTGGGGGCGGCAATGGGAATCCAGGCAGAAACGTGTCTCTGCCCCTCCCCCTCCCCTTCCCACCCGGCCTCTGCCCACCACAGCCTGGTTTGGGGACCGGAGATGGTCCAGGTCTGAGGGTCTTTCCTGTCTCCTGGTCTGTCTTCCAGCCAAAGGCTGTGAAGTCACCGAGCAGGGATTGTGGGAAGCGGGGTCCCTCTGTCTTTGCCCTAAGGACCCCCTCCTCTCAGACTTAAATCATGGCCACAGTGACACATTTCCTCCTCGGGGAAAGAGCTCAGGATACCCCGACAGCCCTGGGTCTCCCCTCAGGGACCAGCGTTTGTGATTCAAAGCCCCCATCCCCTCTGCCCGGTTCAGGAGTTTTGTGTGGACAACTGTGCCTTCCCATCTCCATCTCTTGAGTCCCCTGGAGCCTTTGGCCCCTGTAACCCATCTTCTGGGCTCCTGAATGCTTAATTGCTGTTTGTCATTCTCCCTCCCTGCCTCCCTGGTCTGCTGTGGTCTGGCTTGGCTGTCCCTCTCTCATCCCTTTGTTGGGACTTGTGGCACCAATGTGAAGCCTGGTGGGGACAGCGGGGGGCCTCAGATGTTCTGCCTGGGAGTCACCGGGCTGGGCTTTGGGGGAGCTGCCCCTTCCTCCCAGGGCTTGCGGAGGCCTGAGCCCGGAGCACATCTTTAGAGCCCTCTGGTTGCTGAGCTCACACTTGAACCTCACTGGCTCTTCGGCCTCCCTTTGGGACCTGCAGCCCAGCTCTGTTTACTGAGACTCTGTTTGAGGAGCTCATGTGTATTTCCATGGGACAGTAGGTGGCACCTGGGTGGTGACACGTAGAAGTGAGCTGGCTCGTGCTCTGCCTGCAGGACTCAGCTCTGCTGCACCACAGCCTGGCCCAGGTGGCCTCCAGGCCAGAGGCCGGGGCCTGAGGGTCTCAGCACACAGTCCTTCCCTCCCTCCCCTCCTCCTAGCTCTCTCCTTTCCATCCCTCTCCTCTGTGCCAGCTATAAAGTGCCCTGCTCATGCCAGACGCAGTGCAAGTACAAGGTGGTTTACCCTGTAGCCGCCGCTGTCCCGGGGCAGCTACACACTCTGGTCAAGACCAGAGCCTTTGAAACTAGGAGCACCAGGGTACGGAAAATCAGGAATGAACCTCGGGGTGCCGGCGTCTCCACCAGGAAGCTGTGGATGGGGTGGAGCACGTGGGGTGGGGATGGCCCTGTGCTCGGCTGGGGTATGGGGGGCTGGGAGAGGCACAGCCCCTGAACCTTCCCTCCAGGCTCTGCCTTGCTGGCTCTGGAGGAGCGCAGATTCTCTGTGCTGTCCCCTTCTGGAAGGCCTTGGGACAGGGTGCTTGTGCCTGGCTTGGCTCTGAGTGACACTGGGACAGCAAATGTGCCAGCCTAGGTCTCTTCCTTTTACAAAGCTCCTCTTGCCAGCGCAAGGACCCGCCTGATGACTTCACCATTCCCGCTTACCTCTGGAAGGCCTCACCTGCAAAGACCAGTCACTGTTCATTGGGGGATTAAGTGTCTAACCCTTGATGCCTGCACCCTGAACTCTGCACCCTGCACCCTGAAGGTGGGGGCACCGTCAAACCATGGCGCCCTCCACAGCTCAGCCTTGTCTCACTGGGGCCCCAAGGCCTTCATTGAAAGAGTAGCTCTGGTGACAGGGACAGGCCACCAGGCAGCATTGCAGAAGGCTGGGGCAGAGATTGGGGCTGTCTGGCTGTGGACAGATGGCTGCTCTGGCTGCTGTGTCACCGATGGCCATCCCCAGTGTGACTGATGGCAGATGGAGTATCCCATTCAGCACTGCTGCCTGGGAGAGGCTGGGCCCCCCTCCGCAGATCTCCTGGTAGAGTGCGGAGGCACCACGTCCCTCCAGGTCTGGGTTAAGAACAGGGCTGAGTGGGACTTGGCTCCTTCCCAGACCCCAGCTGCATCCCAGCAGACCCCTCTCAACCTCCCCGACTAGGCCAGGGGGTCCACCCTTCTGGGCTCACAGGACAGTGAGTCTGGAAGTCCAGGCTGCCCAGCAGAGAGACTGGCAGTGCACGGCTCTGGAGACAGGGCACTTCAGCACCTGGTGCTGGGCCACGTTTCCGTTTCCACTGCTCCTGTTTTTAAAGCAGCCGCTCCTGGGAGCCCTGAGGACTCCCCTTGAGGACAAGGGAGGTGGGTAAAGGAGAGGAAAAGGAGAGGGAGGAGGTGGGGAAGAGAGGAAGGCAAGGGAGGAGGGGGCAGATCTGTACCTCTGCACTTGGGCCCGTGGCATAGGAGTGGACCAATGTCCCACAGTCTAGGGGACCCCTTCCAGCGACCTTTAGTCACTAACAATAGCTACGAATGAAGTTGGTGCTGTCCCAAGAGCCTTGCTTGTGCAAGGCCGTGGACTCCCTGCTCTCTCTCAGGTCCCAGGGTTGAGGACGGGGTCCATAGCAATGCACTGAGATGTGGGCTGGATCCCGGGCCTGGACCCCTGGCGGGGTGGTGTTGAGCAGGCATAGCTCAGTGACCTCTGTGTCTTCTGTTCCTTGTCTCTGTGACCTCTGTTCCTTGTGCCTTGTCTCTGTGACCTCTGTTCCTTGCTGCTTTCTGGAGAGGAGATGCTTTTGGTGGCAAAGGCGGGCCCGAGGTAGCCTGACTCCTCTGCGAGAATGTCTTGGATACAGGATCTTGCAGCTTCAGGGCAGGGACAGGCTGGGATGGCGAATTGGTGTTGGGTGGGTGGTTTGGGATTGGTGTGGGCCAAGGGTGCCTGAGGGGCCCCTTACTGTGGATAGCTGAGCCTGGACCAGACTGAGGGGCCCCTGCCCCTTGTCTCGTCCCCAGAGCCCCCGGTGAGGCAGAGCCCTGTCCTGGCTGTGTGGCCCCTGGGGCATTCACCAAAGGCTACCAAAGGTCTCCCTACTCTGTCTGCCTTAGCGACTGACTCCTGTGCTGTGTCCCTTCTGTCCACGGAGGTCATTTCACACGGATATGAAGGCCATTTGGAGACCGCTGAGAATTCATTCACATGATGTCCCAAGAGCTGGATCACATGCCAGGTGCTAGCTGGGTGTCTCTCCTAATGTGTCACCAGCCCTCCCTGGGCACAGGTGATGGATGAACTGAGGCTGAGAGCTGAGGAATTTCCCTCTGGTCACTTAGCCAGCAAGGTGCCTGGCTGCTGCCCCTCTGCTGCCCTGCCTCCCGCATCGAAGCAGGGTAGGTGGGAGATGGTTCTCATTTCAATCCTGCAGGTCACATGATTGCATTAAATACTGTTTGCTCTCAAAGCCCTCAGAATCAGCTATGCTGGGAAAACGAGGGGTGGGTGGGAAACCACCATCAAATTCCCTTCTAGTCATAAAAATGGATGCAATTTATTTTTTCTGGCATTCCAATTACACAGACGTTTGTCGCCAGCTGTTTGTTCTGAGTTCCCAGCTGCCGTTCATCCTCTCACATTTGACACGTTAGGCCGTAAGTCTGGCAGGGCCTGGGCTGGAGGGATCGTTAGCTGGGGAGCCTCCCAGGTGAGCTGAATATGGCTCTCCCATCCCTGGGTGGTCTGCAGTGTGTGGGGTGCTCCCCTACAGATCCTGTCTTGACCTTTTGCTGCTGGGTTCAAATGAAAACTCGAGTCTTGGATACAATGAGAAAGACCCAACTGGTGGTGCTCAGACAGGGGAGCCCCCTCTGCTGCCCCCACGGAAACCCCTGCAGTCCCTCCTGGAGGCAGGATCCCCCTAGTAAACTCCTGCAGGGGCCCAGAGGCATTTGATCAAGGACGCTGGAGGAAGGTTCTGTGTAGGGTGAGGGCGGTAGAGAGCCCTGTTCATTTTCTTGGAGTGTTGTCACTTGAGACACAGAACTCTTGCTGGGAGGCCCGCTGCAGAACTGGGAAGTAGGCAAGATGGACAGCGTTGGGGTTAGAGGCCTGCATTTGAGTCCTGGCACTGCCACTTCTCGCTTTGTGACCCTGGGTATGTGACTAAACTGCTCTGATCCCCAGTCCCCACATCTGTAAAGTGAGACCACACACACACCCGCCTTGCCCTGTTTGTCACAAGCATTAAACAAAATCACAGAAAGAAAAGGTTGGCATTTTCTCAGCAAGTGCCAGAAAAGGAGAGCTCATGAATATATAGCCAATCCCTTCATGTGGAACTCCGGGAAGGAAGATCTCGGATGAGAGCAGTTCCCTGGGGTAGGTGAAGGACTGATCAGCAAAGGGCAAATGAGGATCAGTAGTTCCCAGGGGGGCCCTTCCATCTCTGGCCCTGCTCTCTTAAAGCAGAGTCAGGGAGCAGCCAATCCTGAAACCCCCAATTCCTTCTCTTAACATTTGGCTGTCCAGTGACGCCACTGAGCAGTGACAGACACTCAGCCGCTCGCCAAGTGCCCCTGCCATCCCACCCCTTGCATATGTTTTCTGGGCCCCATGTACCACCCGCAAGTTAGGACTCTCATCCCCACTGTACAAAAGGGAAACTGAGGCCACAAGAAGGGTGGTACTGGCCCACGGCCACGGGGCTGGGAAACGGCAGAGCTCAGTTTGGATCCGTTTGTCTCTGTGGTTCCAAACTCTGAGCTTTGCAGCTTCGGGGCCTTGTCCCTGCTCGAAGCTTGCCTGCTGCCCAGCATGGTGGCCTGTGGCCACCCCGGAGGTCCCAGCACATGTGGGTCCCCCTTTCCCTGTCCCCTGCCTGCCCACAGCAACAGCTCTTATGTAAGCAGCTAGGCTGTGGCAGGAGGCTCCATTTAGCTGTGGGGAGCCAGTAGCCCGCTGGTGGTGGCGGTGCTGGTGGCGTCGAAGGGTGGGGGCGGGGTGTCATCAGCCCCGAGAACCCCCCAGGGCTGCACCGCCCCCAGAGGCCTGACACCGGGTTAAGTCGCCTGGCGGCCTCGGGCTGCAGCTGGGAGCTCGCCTGGTTCCCATTCGGCCGCTGTGGTTTTGATTAGCTGCTCTGCGAGGCGGGCCTGCTGGCGCGGCCCTGGGAGCTCCGCGGGAACAGCGGGTCCCCGCCTGCCGCCCCCCCCCCCCCGCAGCCCCAGACTCCAGATGTTCCGAGCGCTTGCTGGGAAGGCCTGCTGGCGCCACGGAGGGCAGAGGGCAGGGAAAGCACGCGAGCTGGAAGCCCGAGCGCTCCGTCACCGCAGGCCTTGGCAGCCCGCCCGGCCCTCGCTGGCACATTCCCCAGCTCTCCCCTAGCCATCTGTTCCCAAAAAGCCCTTTCAGAGCCTCATCATCACTCAGGATACAACAGCGCGAGCAGCTGGCTTGGAGGCAGCAGGGAAAACCGTGCAAAAGGTTCTTTGTGAGGGAGGAAACTCGCTTATGAATAACAGGGCTGGACGCAGTAAAAGTTGGCGGCTGGAATTCTTGTTTCTCAGGCGCCGCTGTTTTCTCTCGACTTTTTATCTCTGGTTTTTATTTTTTCCCCTTGTTTGCCTTTAATGTTTCTTCCTCTTTTTGCACCAGGTGTGACTTCTTCCCGCTCTGGGGTGCACGAAGGCCACCTAATTAGCTCTCCTCCTGGGATGCTGCATATATATATATATATATATATATATATATATATATATATATGTCTTTTTTTCCCTTCAAAGCTGTTAACACTAGCGATGGTTGGGAGGGGCTGTTTTCCTCCCACCTGGGCTGGAGGGTCGGTGTGGGGACAAGAAGGTGCTTGGAGGACTAGGGGTGGCCAAGGCCCCCACCCATCAAGGCTGAGGTCCTGACCAAGCCGTTTGACTATGGAAAGCTGTCCCAGCCGTCACCCTGACTAACCCCGAGCTTGTGGATGGACTGCCATCCCTGTGGAGGGAGGGTGGAGAGCAGAGACCCCCGCCGGCTCATCAGAGAGCCCCGAAAAGGGGCTTTGGAACCATCGCACCCGTAAACACTGGCTGCCTGGCCCGCAGCTGATTGTGGCATGACATGTAGCCTTTTTTAAGAACCGGCTGCCGCCACCACCAGCAGAGGCTTCTGGGAGACGTCTGCCTGGAATCTGGGTACCTCCCGGGAGCAGTCACCCGGTGGCCTGTCCCCGCCGTGGGGTCCTGGGGCAGGGCTGGCAGCTGGGAGGCTGGCCCCGGGGAAGAAAGGTGAGAAGGGCAGGTCCTGGCCGCCTTCTGGCCCACTGGAACAGGGAAGAGATGCTCCTGGTGTCACATGGCTGTGCTAGGGTGTGGTGGGGACACGGCAGGCACAGGGGGCTGGGGTGTCCCTTTCGTTTGCTCTGTTCCCTGTCCCTTTGCCACTGTCCCGTCAGCCACTCAGCTGACGGGGACCAGGCTGCTACGGGTGGCCAGCTTTTCCCAGTCCTGGGGCTTTGGAGGGCATTTTACATTCTCCATGGGCCCCCCACGTCATTCCTCCTGCCCCCCAGTCTGTGTCCCTCTCAGTTCCTGCTGGAGGGACAGTGGCTCTGGTTGGACCACATGTTTATGTTTATCACGATTTCGGGGCTGTCAATCTTCATCTCGCTGCCTGCAGGGCTCAGCCTGGGCTGTGGGAGCCTCCTCCTCGGGGCTGCCGGGCCTGAGCCAGTCTCTGGGTCCCGCTCAGTGGTGTCCCCCGGGGCCAGGAGGCTGGGTGGCCTTGCTCAAGTGTCTCAAGCCTCATGAGGCCTGTTGGCCAGCTTGCCCAGGGATCAAGGGCTCCGAGACATGGCCTCTTCCGCGTTCCTTGCCTGAGGGGTTGGCCTTCATGGGGCTGAAATGAGGAGCACCGGGGGATAGCGGAGTGGCCACGGCCCGGGGCCCCTGAGGTTTCCAGGGGACTGGGTGGTGCACAGTGGGGAAGGTTGGGCACCTCAATGGTGCCAGGCCTCGGGCGGGCCAAGGGGGCCCACAGGTCCTGTGCCCCACCTGTCCTCCATCAGGTTGTCCCTCTGTGTCTTGTGCAGCAGTCATAAACCTAAAACCCTGCCTTCCTCGAACTCCAGGTGCAAATGTTTCTAGACCACAAAGCAGAGAACCGTTCCCTCCCTCAGACCTTGCTGCCGTCAGCCCATAATTCACGGCCCCCGGGGTCTGGCCCAGCCACCCAGCTCCCGGTTGTGTCAGGCCACCAGCAGCCTCCCAGCAATTGTGCTGAAAGCACATCTGACTGCCCTGTACCCCTGCCCAGACAAAACCCTCGGGGGTTCTCCACAGCCAGGGGACGGGGCCTGACCCCATGGGACCCGCAACCGTTCCCCTGGTGACCCAGCCCACGGTCCCTCCTTAGGTCGCAGTTCACACACAGGCTGTGCAGAGCTCCTTGCCCGATGGGACTATTTTGGGCCCATGTGCTCATGCCAGCACCTGCCTGGAGTGCCCTCTGCCTGTCTGCCCCTTCCCGCTGTCCTGGAAGGCTCCCCTCCTCCTGGAAGCCCTCCCTGACCCTCCCACGGCTTCCTCCTCTGGCACTGAGGCCCAGACACTGCCAGCCTCGAGCACTGGGACGCACGTAGTCTGGTCCGGAAGAGTGTCTTGCACTGTCCATCAAAGTATGATGTTCTGTGCGGTGCCTCATGACATCCACCGAGTGACACTCGAGGGTTCATTTCTTCTCATTGTGTCCCACTGCGTGGGATTTCTCTGTGGTGTGTTACATAGCACTGCGTGATGGGAACTCCCCTGTTACTCCCTGCTGCACATTGTGGGTTGGCGTCTATTGCTCCGCTGGGGAGACCTTGAGCCCCTGCGAGCTTCCTAGCACAGAGTCAGGATGCACCACCTCCTGCCACAGCCACCCAACAAGGACTACAGGGAGCCATTAGCCATTAGATGTCCCCAGATTCCCCCAGCTCATACCCTTGCTTCCTTGAATTAGCAAGAAAGGCTTTGCATTTCAGAGAACAGAAGCTGCTCAAACAGCTGCTGAAACTAAGAGGCCCCTGTTCTCATAGTTCAAAGTCTAAAGGGAGGCAGCTGCTCTCTGGGCTCCAAGGTGGCAGGCTTCTTTTGCTGCCTGCCTCATGACTCTACAATGGCTGCCACAGCACCAACATTTCATTTTGCTGTTGCACCCAAATAAGGGAAGGAGCCATGCCAGGAAGAGCATTTTTCTCACTGGGGCAGTCAGTACCCAGATATCCCTACCTTCCCTGAATAGGGGCTGCTCCCCTTGAAACAGAAAAAGAGGTGTGTCATCTGAGGACCATAGGTAGGCAGCCACAAGCTCATCCCTGCAGGGCTGACCCTGGCTTGAGACAGGTGTCTCAGTGTCATAACCTTCTTCCCAGTGTCATAACCTTCATGGTGTTGGAACCCACTCCTATGAGCTCACTCAGTCCTCACTGTGGCCCCACTGAGTGGACACAACTGACTTTGTCTTCATTTGATGACCTTGAGGTGCCCGGTGCCCAGGTTGCTGGTGACCTCAAAGCTCAGTGCTTGTCCACCAGGCCACCCCAGCCCTCTGTCCTCCCCGTGCGATGGTGACGCTGTGAGCGGCAGGGCCCGCCTGGGGCTCAGGGCTCCCGGCGGTGGGGGGCCCCGCAGACCATGGCGTGGCTGGGTGTTCTCAGCTGGGAGCCCTGCGTGCTCAGAATGTGACTGGTCCATGAGCAAGGTGGGGGACGCAAGTGTGGCCTCCCTGCTGGTGACTTAGAGAATCGATGCCACAGATCCTGCTGCCACGGAGGACCTGACTGCACCCGGCATTGGCCTTGGCACTGCAAAGCTGTCTGCAGAGCGTGGCCTGCCGCCCCTCCACACCTGCACGCAGCCAGTTTTCACTTGTCCTGTCTTTGTCAACCCACAGGGCCCCCGTGTTTATTCCAGAATACATTCTTTTAGGGTTCACGCTGCTCGGCCACTGTCCTAGGTGCTGGGGTCACTTTGAAGAACAAGGGCAAGCGGCCCCATTCTTTGAGACTCAGGTTAAAGGGCGGCATCCAGGTGTAAGAACCTGGAGGAGGCCCAGGGCCTGTGAGCTCCCCACGCTGCCGTGGGGCCCCTCCAAAGCACTCCACTCTCCAGTGTCTGGGATCGGAGCCGCGGGGTCGAGAGGTGACCTGCTGGAGCAAGGCCAGCTCAGGAGCAGGTGTAGGGGTGGCACCCTGATCTCAGGCCGTGGCTTCGTCATGGGGCGAATAGAAATGCAATAAAGAGCAAAGCCAGCCGCCCAGAAGAGCCAAGAGGCAGGGACGGTCGGTGGCTGGGCGAAGCCGCCGTGCGCCTCGGGGCTCTTGGCGTCCTGATGTTCATGGCATTGACACTGAGGGGTGGAGAGGAGGCCGAAGCTCACCCAGGAACAGTGGCCTGCAGACGCAGGGAACACAGGGCAGCGCCCTGTGATTGGGAAAGGCACGCAGGCTCTTCTGTTCTGGCATTGAAGCCGTGGGCTTCCTCCTCAGGAAGTTTGCTTTGGGCCGGGCTCCTCCTGCCAGGAGATGGGTGCTGGCAGCGCTGCCCTCTCGCCTGCTGTGTCCCTGCAGGGTCCCCAGAGCCGGGCACGGTCTCTCTGGTCGGGACTCCACACTTGCCCAAGGAATGGAGGGGTGCAGGTGGGGGGGGTTCCAATGTCTCTTGCAGACCTGGAATGGGCCGCTCCGCTGGCTCCTCCTGAGGGAGGCCCTGGCGATCTGACCTGGGGCTGCAGCTCCCGGTGGACATGCGAAGGGGCTGGGGACAGGCGCATATGTGGATGTGCTAGGAAATGTAGCTCCCAAGTGCTGAGAGCGTGGCTTTGCAGTTGTTGCGTTCTTTCATCTCCCAGACAGCTTTATTCTATAGATAAACAGGCACAGAGAAGTCATCCACTCGAGGTCACACAGCTGATAGAATGGGGACTTCCCAGTTCAGTCTGGTGCCATAACTGGTTCATTTAATCGCTGTGTAGTATTGCCAGCTGGAGGTGTGCCATGTGTGTGCATGTGTGTGAGTGTGAAAGACCCTTTTACTTGCCAGGGCCTTTCCTTCGTGTAGCTGGCAGCCACTTTTGTTGTCACTGATGCACAGGGTGCCTAGAGCCCTGGATCCCATGGTGGCCAGGGTTTAACGAGGAGGGGGGACTTAGGGATGACCAGAGAGACATGGGGAGGTGTTTTCTTGAATTAAAACCTCATTACCTGGAACTCACCCTGTTTTAGCAGGAGTCTCTTGATTATTGGCAGCCTGGGTAGAAGGGGCTCCTGTCCTCTTCACCCCATTGGCACCTCCCCTGGGGCTGCAGTCTCCACAGCAGGCTCCCATGGGGACACACGGTGGTCTTTTGCAAAGGCTGAAGGCTTGCCTGGTGGCTCCCTTGACACCGGGTGGAGGGGTGTGTGTACCTGGTGTGGGGAGATGTCACGGCCCCTCCCGTCACCTAGCTCTGCTCCCCTCCAGCCCGGGTGCTGCACCCCCCAACTGTGGGCGAAGCTCTCAGGCCCTCAGAGCTGCCGAGGTCTGGATGGGCATTGTACAGCCGAGTGGCCGGGCCAGGCAGCCTCACTGGATGGCAAACAGATGGGAGGCCTGGCTCTGGCCGGCTGGACCCTCACAGTGCTCCAGACCAGGAGAGATAGGAAACCTGATGGGTGTGGAGGGACAAACAAAGAAAGAGGCCAAGAAAGAGTTGGCACAGAGTCACGCAGGCAGAGCGCAGAGAGAGAAGCCGAGCGGCAGCCAGAGAGCCCGTGGCCTGCAGCCTGGGAAGGCACTGGCGCGGCGGCTGCCCCCGCAGGTCTGTGGGCTCCTCGCAGGCTGTGCTCCTGGCTCTGGGCAAGCCGGGCCCCCAGTGCCCACCACTGCCTCTCAGGCTTCGAGGCCAGGAGCTTCTCAGAACTGAGAGGGTGCAGCTAGGCCGAGGTTTTGGGGTCCAGCAGGCCCTGCTCACTAGTGAGGAAACAGGTCCCCAGGGGCCAAGGGGTCACCTTGCTCAGTTGCGTCCTTGCCGCGTGGCCTCGGACAGTGAGCCCTCCGTTTCCCCTTCTGAAAAGTGGCTGTAGTGACTGGCAGCTGTGGGGTGTGACAAGGGTCTGGGCAGGTCGCCGCCCTTAGAAAACAGAAGCACGGAGCCCTGATCCGCGGGGTGCTGTTCCGGGTGCTGGGAGCTCCGTCAGCGTCCCTCTCTCCAGGGAGCAGCCTTGAGGGACAAAGAGGACAGGCAGTGGCTCACCTGGCCAGCCCGGTGGGTCCTGGCTTTTCTCTTGGGTTGGAGCCTGAGCTGCCCTTGGCCAGGGCCTGGATCCTGGTGCTGGTGACCCAGCAGCTCACTAAGTCACAGTTGAGTGGATGAGTTGTCCCCAGGCAGACTCGTGGCTCACGCAGGCCCTGGCCCTGACACTGAAAGCCTCAGGGTCTTCGAGGAGCCTCCCAGCCCAGTCAGGTGTGATCCTCGATTCATACTGCGCCCCAGCCCGCGGCCAACAGCAGCCAACTCCGGCTGCTCCTAATTTCTCTGCCTGTCACCCTGGTGTCCAGGGCAGGAGGCAGGAGGGTCCCTGGGGACTGGCGGGCCCATAGCCGCTTCCAGTGCTCTGGGAAGTGGAGAGGCAGAGGTCCAGGCTGCTGCCCGGGCCAGGACAGAGCACCTGCTGGCCTTCAGTGGAGATGTGGGCACGGATGGGCACGGGAGGAAGCAGAGGCTGCCGTGGCAGCTCAGTCTGCAGGCGTGAAGTGCGGTGTGCGAGTGTGAGGCACGGGAACAGAACACACAGCGGCCGTCACCCCATGTATCGGGGTCTCCTGGGGGAGAGACGGGCGTGAGTTAAACTTTTCCCTGCTCATGTATGTGTGTTCTCTATAACTGAGGTACTACTGTGTAATTAACGCATTTTAACAGTTTTGTTAAGACTCGGCTTTGAGCAAATTCACAGGCAGGTGCAGCCATCACCATAGCCCGTTTTAGAACATTTTTCCATGGTTAGAACCTTCACTGCTCTAGGACCTGTGTGTACCTTGGCTATCACTCCTACCCTCTAAACTTTGGTCCCACCAATGTGTCTGTCCCTGTAGATTTCCCAATCCTGGACATGTCACATGGATGGCACCATGTGCTGCATGGTTTGTTACCACTGACTGCTATCCCATGACACATCGATTATAAGGCTCAGCCACACCATACCATGAGAGTATCCCTACCGCATTCCTTTTTCACGCCTGAGTAATACTCCATTGCATGACTATACCACATTTCATTTATCCATTCTTGAGCTGATGGGCACTATGTAATTTTTACAATTGTGTTTATTTTTTTAAAGAAAGAATTGATTTTGATTGAAAGCAAATAGGTCAAGATGACAGTTGGTTTAAAATGACTAATGGTGGTTACTTGTTTTGAGACTTTTTTAGCCTGTGATGTCATTTTATATTTTCAGACACCCCTCAGTGGAACTCAGGACGCATCTCTGTGGAACCATAAGCCAAGCCCTGGCAGGGGTGCAGTTGTCTTGTTGATGTTTTGCAACCTACCTAAAAAGTACATACTGTTATTGTGCCTATTTTATTTTATTGGCTACTGGGAATCAAACTCAGAACCTTGTACTTGCTGGGTAGGCATTTAGGCTGCTGAGGTATAACCCTAGTCCATATTGTACCCACTTTAAAGATGAGGAAACTGAGGATTAGTTGGAGCAGTTAACTAATGCTCAAGGCTCCAAACTGACTTGGGGCCAAGATGAACATGAACCTCCTTTTTTCCTACCCATTGGTATACTTGGAAGTGGAAGGACAATAATGCCTAATAATGTGATTCTTTTTATTTATTTATTTTCTTAAAGACAATCACTTTAGAGCTGGGGATTTAGCTCAGTGGCTCAAGTGCTTGCCTGGTAAGTGCAAGGTCATGAGTTTGATCCTTGGTACAAAAAAAACCCAACCAACCAAACAAAAAACCAGTCACTTTATTAGTTTTTTTGTCCTGTGTGTTGATGCTTTATTTTTATTTATTTACTTATTGTCTTTTTGAGATAGGGTCTCACCGTGCATTTTAGGCAGGCTTTGAGCTCACTTTGTAGCCCACAGTGGTCTCAAACTTGCAATGATCCTCCTGCCTCAGCCTCCTGAGTGCTGGGATTACAGGTGTGCACCACCATGCCCCACAATAACGTGATTCTTGTAGGTACTTCTCCCATTTTTTTTCTTACCTTTACATCATATTTTAGTTTAGTTTTTTTTTTTTTTTGGTACCAGGGATTGAACCAGACACTTGCCAGGCAGGCACTTATGCTGCTGAGCTAAATCCCCAACACCCATATTTTAGTTTTAAAACAACATATGAAATCTGACAACTCTTTCTAGGACTAATTAAAAAAAAAAAGATTTCAAGTCCACTGGATTTTTCTCCCTGCATGTGAAAGGTTGTATCTAAGTTGCTTTAATATAGCATATAATTTGAAAATATTAAAAAATAGTTGAATAGGTAAAGTGGACATTATAGACTGACAATAAATTTAAAAGGTAAAATAACTTATTAGGCAGGTACAATAGATTTTTCTTTTCTTTTTTTTTTTTTGAGGCAAGTTCTCTCTTGTTGTAGTGTGGACCTTGATCTTTCCTAAGTAGCTCACACTGGCCTTGAACTCGCAGTGACCCTCCTGCCTCATCCTCCTGAGTGTTGGCTTACAGGTGTATGCCACCATGCCTGACAAAATAGTGTTTTAAATGTCCCCATGGTGGTATAATTACTATGTAGGATACAGAAGTGATTAAGAGAGGAGAACAATGCCCCTAAGGCCAGGGACAAACAGCCTGCAGAGATGATTAGAAAGAAACTGCAAGTGAACAAAAGCAAAACAATCAAGACTGTTCCAGCGTTCACAGCAATTACCCCAAACTCCCCCAACGGACAGATACATTTGCAGAAATGCTCAGCCTTTCGTTGGAAACAGGAAGACTCTCTTGGTATATCATAGCTACAGCAAATTAAATGGCTGTTCCTGGAAAGACTTCTTCCCTTGTTCAACAAGTAGCATATTTTGGGGTGCAGCTGTGGATCAGAAGCCGCAATGGGTGCTACAGGTTCTGGCAGTGATCAGGATGAACCACCTGCCCCTGGCATTCCAGACCACGGGGGCTTCTGATCGCGACAGCTGTCTTTGCTTGGCCATACTGATTTGATGGGTCAGACCTGCTCCTTGGCCTTGTCTAGTTGTCATCCAGGTTTATTTCAGCAGCCACAGAACCTGCAGCTTAAAGGGTGCCTCCAAAGTGAGGCTGTGCTGGAGGGGCCCCAGGGACGGTGCACCAAGAAGTAAGGTCCTCTCCAGCTGTGCCCTTCCGGGCCATGGTGCAGGACATTGTATGTTTCCACAAGAGGGGTCTGCAGTGTGGCTGTCACTGTGGGGGGTGCTTCTCTCCCCCAGAATTGCAGCAACGCAGCCTGTCCCACAGAGGCCCAGCCCCATGTAGTGGGGTGGCACCGGCTGGGTGGTCAGGCTGAGGCTGCACCACGGGGTTTCCTCTGCTGGCTCTGAAGGCTGCTCACAGATGCTGGGAGAGGGGCCAGTCGGTGGGAGGGAAGACACCCCCTGCAGGTAGCCATCCTGTTACTCCTGGGCTCCTAGGGCCAGGGTTGGAGGGAGTTTCTACTCCCAGTGCAGTTGCAATGGCTTGGTCAGAGACGTTGGGAAAACAGTGGATAAGTAAAGCCAGGCGAACTTCTTTACTGTAGGACTTTGCAGAGCCTTTAATATACTGCTCTACATAACGACTTTCCAAGATGAGGCTGACATCCATGGTGTTGCCCAAACTTCCAGCGTACCTCAGCTGGCTAAGCTTCTGTAGAACACTCAGGAGCACTGACTCACTGAGTCACCCCTTGCTCTACGAGTGGAGGAATGAATGCACAGAGAGGGAAGGGGAGTTTCCCGAGGCCACACAGCTAGTTTATTGCAAAGGAGGTCCTTGTTGCAGCGTTCCTCTGTTCACATAAGGCTTTCTTGAACGGACAACGCATGTGCCGGATTCCTGGGTTGGGGAGTGGTGGGAATGAGGTCCGGTGTAGACACCCAGGGGAAGGGAGGAGGTTAGGAATCCAAGGTCCAGCCTCAGTAAGAGGAGCCTGTCTCCTGACTCTTGGGTGGCAACTGTGGCTTCAGAGGGTCTGAGAGCTGACAGAGGAATTGTGGCCCAGCTTGGGCCTGGGTTGCCTGGCCGGGAGGGTGGCTCTGGGCCTAGAGCACAGCGGGGCTCCCGGGGCAGCCAGCGCCAGAGAGACATGGGCCGTAAATCACCAGTGGACCACAGACCCAGTGCCATCCCCACGGGTTTCCTTTCCGCTTCTTAATCCTCCTCCTCAGACTTAGTAACAGAAAGCAGATTCCTGCTGGGGCCAGCCCTGCACAGTGGGCTGGGAGAGGGGAGCCTGGGAGTTACCACATCAAGATCCTGCCGGGCCCTTACTTTTCCTTTCTTCCTGCAGAGCCGCTGCTGGCTGGAGAGCTCAGCCTCCCCCTGGCGCAGTGCCCTCACCCCCCTGCGTCTCCGCTTCCAGCCGGGCCCCAGCCTCTGCTCCTGCAGTGGAGCGAGCACAGCTTGGCGGTAGCCCCAGCGGCCGCCCTGCCCCTCGAGGCTCACCAGGGCTGTGGTTAGTGGCCCTCTAGCCTCGTGGTTTGGCTCCCTCGTGCCTCTCCAGGCCCTGACTCCACTAGGGCTGCCTCGGTGTGGTAGGATAAACACTGGTGATCTGGATTCAAATCCTGGTGCTGTCAACGGCTCGCGCTCCCTTCTCGGAGGCCCGATTGCTCACCCTAGTGGAATTTGAGAAAGCTCCTGGCATGTGAAGGGGATGACAGATGTTCTGCTTTGACAATGAGAAAGAACTTAGTGGTTTGGTCTGGGTTGTTGCAAGAATTGAGAGGCGCTGGGCGTGGTGGTAATCTCCAGAAGCTGGGAAGCTGAAGCAGGAGGATTGCTGAGAGTTGGAGGCCAGCGTGGGCTGTGTAGTGAGTCCAGGGCCATCTGAACTACCAACTGAGACACCTTCTGGTCTTGAGAGCAGCGCCGTTCAGCTGCCTGGGGAGAGTCCAGCGCTCAGGGCTTTGGAGAGGTAAAGTCGGTCTGGCCCAGTGCTTTGGGGTAGAACCCGGGTGAGCTCTCTGGAATCTCAGGGTGTCTTAGGCTCCTTAGTGGAGGGAACAGAGTAGGACTCTGAATGCCCCTCTGCCTGTGTCTTCCCGATGCTCCAAGAAGACATAGTCATGCTTATCTGTTTTGGAGCTGCACAGGATGGACTCCATTTGTGTTGCCGAAAGGAAAGTTTGAAGCATATTGATCTGCTTCAGCAATGCCATTGTACAGACGAGGAGACTGAGGGTCAAGGAACTTAGGTGACTTGTGTTAGGTCACTCAGCTGGCAGGTGATGGCTTCAACCAGAATGGGCCTTGTTTGTTTTGTTGATGAGACAGGGTCTCACTATGCAGTGTGGGCTGGCCTTGAACCCACTATGTAACCCAGGCTGGCTTCAGACTCAGCAGTCCTCCTGCCCCAGCCTACCGAATGCTGGATTACAGGCATGTGCCCACACAGCTGGCAAGAGAGGGCTTTGTGACTCCGTGTGATGCTGTTTTTGAACGGTGTGGGAGACAGAGGACCCATGGACAGGGGGCCCCATTGCAGGGGGCATCACCAGCCTGCAGAGGAGCCTCACCAGCCAGGTGATATGGCCCTGCGGACCATGATGTCCCTGAATTCCTGGGATGCTGGGACTCTTGGCTTCTTCTACTCAAACCAACAAAGCAGCAGGGCCTCCGAGGGGCAGAGGCTAAGGGGAAGCAACCACGTGCAGGTGGCCAGTCCTTGGCCAGGACCTCTTTAAGGTGCTGTCCCTTGCACAGGCCAGCCACAGACGGAGTCCCTCCCAGGGTGGCTGGAGGATGACGTGGGAGGAGGCTCTGTGGGTGCCAGCCACTGGCCTTGGGGTGAGCGGGGGCTGCTTCTCACGGCTGGTCATCTCTTTCAGGAGTGAGTGGCCGTGGGCCAGACCGAGGACGCTGCAGTAGCCTCTCTTCAGCCAGGCCAGAGAATGAGGAGAGTGTGCCGTGCCAGCCGCAGTCTCCATCTTCTCCAAGATGCTATCAGCCTTGCACCCGCTGCTGCCGCTGCCAGGTCACCTGGGGCAGGAGCAGGCCTGTCTTCCTGTCACTTCCTGTCCTCCCCTACCCGTGGCGGCGTGGTTGTTTCGCACTTTGCCCGCTGCCTGCTTGGGAGGAAGAGCTCAGCCCTCCTCTTAAGGCGCAGCCTTATGTCCTGAGGCTGCGGAAATTCACTGCCAAAGATTTGACAGAGACACTGAACAAGATTGGGGGGGGGGGTCGAAACCTGCCAGCAGGAAGCCACACCATGGCTCTGTGACTGTTCTTCCTGTCTCCCGAGTCCTATCTCAAGCCAAAGATGAACCAGCAGTGCTACCAGGAACTCCTGGAAGGCGTGGCCATTTGATGACCCTCTGAACTGTTGCTCTGTCTACACTGGCCCCTGAGCTGGCTGGGTGCAAGTTAAACCTTCTGGGGGTGCCTGGGAGGATGGAGCAGAGGGTCTGAGATCCCTGCATCCTTCTTTTTCTTCCATCCACTGCCCAGGCCTCAGACCCAGATTCTCAGTGTTCTCTGGGCCCAGGTCCTTCTGAGGGCCTGAGTAGCCTGAGAAGGGAGTGGGGGTGGGGAGAAGAAGCCATTGTACCCCAGGCCCACCCTGAGACTTGCCCCCCCCCAGCCAGTAGTCCCCCTCAGGCTGGGGAAAGCAAGGTGGCGCCCCGTGGGAAGGCAGTGATTATCACAGGTGGGCAGGAGGGCAGAGGGAAGACGGGACCAGGGGAGTGGGCCAGGATGTGGGGTGGGGGGTACGTTCAAAGCCAAGGCCTGCTCTTTCCTTGTGCTCAAAAGGCCAAAGCTGTTCACTTCTGTGCTCAACCATCTGCTTCAAATTGAAGTAAAAGCCCCATCATGTAACGAAATACTCGGTTGTGTCGAGTGGACTCTGTGGGCATCGGAAGGGGTGTTGTGGGGGAGAGGTTAGTCTCTAGAGGTTGTGAGCTACTTAGGCAGGCAGCACATGTGTGAGGGGTCAGGGGCTTCCCACCATGGCCTCAACTTGGGCCAGAGACCAGCAGGCCTCATCCTGAATTCTTGAGGAACCTGGTCCTCTTTGTCCCTCCCAAACTTAGGGGACAAGGAGGATGATTAATCCCATAACACAGATGAGGAAACTGAGGCCCAGGGAGACAGGGCCAGTCAGTGACACAGCCATTTCTTGAATCAAGATAGGCTTGCTCCAAACACTGTGCCCCTGAACCTTCTCCAGCCCCAACACTGGTGCCAGTCCAAAGTCTTTGTGACCCTGTCACATCACTTATGTGAACCTAAGACAGGGACAGTAAAAGGCCATGGGAGATAAGGAAGGGGGAGGAAGGTAAGAAACAGGAAAAGAAAGTTGGGATATTAGGAATAGGGCCACCTGGGGAAAGGGGACAGAGATGGGGCTGGTAATTGTAGTCACAGTGGATGCACAATTTGTCCCTGCGTGTCAGCCAGTGTCACATCCTCTTCTCTGCTGCCTGACGCCTGGGCCCAGCTGGGCTGGGGTGTCGGCCATGGAGTCAGCTGCAGGGAGCCTCCTCCTCCGAGCTAGGCTCCCAGGTGTGGCCTTTGGCCAGGGACCCTGGGTGGCACAGAAGCAGGGATCAGAGCAAAGGTGCTGGAAAGTGGCTGGGAAGGGTGTCATAGAAGGGGACCATGAAGGATGCTGTGGAAGGGCCAGCCACCCACGCACTCACTTGTGACCCTGGTGGCACTTCCTGGAGAAGCAGGAAATGTGGCCCAAGTAGCATCAGACTGTTGACCATAGGCTCTTTCTTTTCTTCTTCTTCTTTTTTTTAAATAAAAATTGCATTTACTTTATTCTGTGGCTTTTAACATCATGGGATGTTTTCATTCTTTATCTTTTTGAGACAGGGTCTCGCTATGCAGTTCAGGCTTACTTTGTAGCCCAGGCTGGTCTTAAACTTTCGAATGATTCCCCTGCCTTGGCCTCCCAAGTGCTGGGATTACCTGGGGTGCTTTTAAAAGTCACAAAAGTTGTCTAAAAATATTCTGATATTATCAAAAACAGGGTAGCCATTCATAGGTACACAAGCTAGAAACAGTATAGGTACATTTCTAGCCAATTGAGTCCCACTTACACGTTTAAAATACAAAGGACATTTCAGTCTGTCAAGAAGCTGACCACAGTTAGCACCAGGAGAGAAACTGTAGTTTAGCTCCAGATCATGACCTCAGTATCCAGGAACGGTGAAAGATGGAATCTAGGGACTCATCACATCGCTTAACAAAAACTTGACTTTGAAAAGTCGACTCCTGTGTATCAGCAATCACAGACAACCTGAAGGAGTAAAGCAGGCTCTACTTGTGGACTCGTCCTAGAGTGGTTTCTTTTCATCTCCTCCAATGCTCGCTCCAGCTGCTGCGTTAAAAGAAGCAGGGTGGCTTCTGTTCTGTCTGCACAGAACTTCAGTGCTGTGATCTTCATCGTGATTAAGCCTCGGGTTTAATCTCTCACCAGAGACTCCTTGCAAGCTGGATTCTAGTCGCCATTCAAGGCTACGGTAAGTGGGAAGGTCAGATGCCCGTTCGTTTAGAATAGTTCTGATCCTTTCTGTTGTCCAGATAAAGCGGGAGCAGTAATTTGTTTAATTCTTCAGAGAATCCCAAATCAGAAAGTGAGTCTTGGAAATTCAGAGATCATGAGCTTGGAGCTCTCAGTGAGGAGACAGATCACTCCTCCCACGCCATGCTGGAAAGTGTCACTGCTCACATGGAGTTTTCCTGTGGCTCCTTCTTAGATCTTAGGGTTCAGTCCTCACCTCAGGGACTTCACCACCATCCGCCCACACTCGGCAACTATCGAGCTGCCTGCTTGCGGCAGGAAAGCCAGGTGTTCCTTCTGCTCCTCCGGCAAGCCCAGCAGCATCTTCTCTGCCCAGCCAATTTCACCCTGGGCTCTTTCTGTAATGGGCAGGGCACTTCTGTTCTGCTGCCGTGGGGCAGATCCAGGGTGTCTGCTCCCCGCCCCTCTCCCAAGCTTACAGCCTCCATTGCATGTATCTCTCTTCCTGTCTCTAATTCTGAAGCACTGGCTGCCACCAGCTGTGCGGCAGAAGCCAGGTGAGGATCGTGAGTAGAGATGGATTTGGCGGTGCAGATAGGGTGTAAGGGGCATTGGAAATGGCTTTCCTGGAAAGAGGCCGTATAAGTTGGGTCTTGAAGGGTGAATAAAAGTTTTCTGAGCAGAGAGCTGAAGTCTGCTTTCCTTTCTAGCTCCCACCCCAGGACGGCGACTTGTATTCTTCGCACGTGCATGTGCACATGCACACATTCCCTCCCTGTGTGTCTGCCACACATATTGTACCTTCCTGAGGACAGGTGCAGTTTTTATCCATTCTGCCAACAGCCAAGCAGGAAGATCCTCACCAAAGTGTGAATGACAGAGAGCCCCTGCTGGGGCCTGGGAGAGCATGTTTCAGTCTGGTCTAGGGTGTGAGGTCACAGAGACACCCGAAATGTTTGCAGCACACCCGAGTTTGCTGTGGGTCGTTGGGCACAGGCCACAGAGGGACACAACAGGCACTGCAGAAACCCAGGGGACCCCTGTGGGTGTGGCACATGGAGCCCTCCAGTGCACACATCTGCATGTGTGCACTACAGGCTCCTGCTCCCCACCGGACAAAGCCACAAAAGATGGCCAGGGAGTCAAGGATGCCCCACTTGTGGCCATGGGGCTCGAGTGGTGGTCCCAGGCCACACTGGTGGCTGAGTTCTGGTGGACCGCACTGGGCGCTGCAGGCTACACGGTGCCTATCTTCCCAGTCCAAGGCCTTGCCTTGCCTGCAGGGGTGGGGCACAGGCGTGGGGGCAGCTACTCAGGTTGGGCGCGGCACCTGTTGTGGTTGGCCTTGCCATGCCTGCCGGGGGTAGGCAGGGGTGGAACTTGGTTTCTTCCTCGACTGCTTCCTGACCCCACAGTGGCCACCGCTAGCAGCCAGATGACAAGCAGCCCGGCCTTTTCAGAGCCAGGCTCAGTGGATGCGAGCTGCCACTCTCCTCTGCCCTCCTGCTGTGTCCCCTGCCTCGCTTTTGCTTCCAGGCCCAGGGAGGACATTGAGGTCCGAGCCCTGCTTCACAGAAGGGGCTGGCTTTCTCCTGCCTTGTGGGTTTCCCGTACATCTGCCTTCTGTCCCCAGGACTGCTCGCTGAAGCCCAGGCATGCCAAGGAATCCAGACAGATAAATATCGGCTGTGTTGCAGATCCATGGGCAGAGGCTCATCTCCAGATGGCACTATGGAGTTCCTAGAGGGCAAACATCGGGTATAATTCATCTTCAAATCCTCGAAAGGGCACCGCAATTTGGATATACCAGTCTTTCAGTGGAATGAATGAATGAATGAATGAATAAAAAAATGGAAACTTGAGCTGGGTGTGGTGGCACTCATGTATAATCCCTGCACTCTGGGAGGCTGAGATAGGAGGAGCACAAATTCAAGCCCAGGCTGGGCAACTTAGTGAGACCTTGTCTTAAAATAAAATAAAATAAAATAAAATAAAATAAAATAAAATAAAATAGTACTGGGTATGTAGCTCATTGTGGAAGCTCTGGGTTCAATTCTCAGTACTGGGGAAAAAAAAGTAATCGACTCACGTTTTATGTTTTGGTTTTCTTCCCTCCACAAATAACTACCAAGCATCTATTTGTGTAAGACCCAGATAGAATGAGACCAAGGCCAGGTGACCTTTTACAAGGTAAAGGGAGATGGGACCATGGCCAGGATGAAGCCTACTGCATGCTGAATAAACACTGATCGAATGTGCAGACGAACGTGTTCACTCTGCCACGCCCGCTCCAGCCCATCCCCATGTCACTGACCAGTGATAGCTTCTTCTCAAAGGCCTGGCTTCCGGCAGCTGCTGTCAGTCAGCCGAGGACCTCTCTTCTACCTGGTCTCTCACAGACTCCCTGGAGCCACCCCATGTCCTGGGGGACCACGAGGAGATGTGGCTGAGGTTGTGTTTATTCTTGCTCCCAGGTCTCTGGTCTTTCTTCTGCTCTTTCCTCTGCATGGCCGATACAGGTTTATTTCCCATGTCTCCTCGAAGGCCCATGGCCTGCAGGCTGAAGTCCAGTCTTTGCTGCCTATAATGGACGGTCTGTCCACTCCTCCAATGTCTCCAAGGCCTCCCACTTTCCCCTAATCCTGTCTGTGACTCCAACTTGGCCTTCTAGGGGTGCTGTCCAAATCCCTCCCTCAGATGTCCACAGCTCCTCTTTCTAGATCATGGCCACTTCCTTTCCTCTGGCTACCTGAAAACCAGGTTGTTTCTGGACCTATGGGTTTGCCTTGTAACTTAACTTTCCTCTGCGTTGCTTCCCGCCTGGCCCTTGGCTGCGCTGAGGACTTGGGTTCCCAACATACAGAGGGCCCCTGCTTAATCAATAGCAGTGACCTGGTGCCTGCCCTTCCGTCCTAGGGCTCACCTTTCCCTTTCACCTATAAATAAAAATATCCCTCCCCATCCAGTGGAAATTAAGCCCGGCAGCCATCCAGACCCCTATGGAGTCTCAGGAGCTCACATTCCAGATCTCCTGGGTCTGCAGAATTCCGCATCCCGCCCTCACCCACCTCCTGTGGTCGGTTCCTTCCCTCTGACCTGCATCCTGTCCAGGGAACACGGCCACTTCCTCTATGTCCCCAAAGCATCACTTACACTAGGTACTGGTGTAGAGTTGTTTTTCCTATTCTTGCTACATTTCAAAACTGTTTATATTCACAAAACAAACAGGACTTTGCCTTTGACATCCTAATTTTTGTAGCTAATTTCATTTATTTTTGACGGGTTCACCATGTTTCCGGCAGTCATAAATTTCTCCCTGATCTGGCTTTACTCCCTGATACATTTCTGGGCAATGACTCACCCCAAAGTTGTCCCACAGCCGGTGTTTAAATCTAGTCTTTTCTTTTATTTTGACAGCCCCCCTCCCACAACACCCCCTGCCCACTGGTTCCCGGGTTGCCACCAAACCTGGGCCTGAGAATATGTGACCATAAAGTACGGTGGTGGCGGATGGGTTAGGAACCACCTGGGCAGCTGGCCAGGCCGCCCACCTAGTCAGCTGATCGGGACCCAGGTCGAGTCTCTGGGGTGACTGACATGTGGGTCTGGAGCAGCCACACTCTTGCTCCCAGCTCCCCTGCCCCCTAGGCTTGTCCAGAGGCAACAGATGGGCAACGACAGGGAGGGAGGACAGGACAGAGCCTGCCCTGCCCTGACAGGCAGGCAGAGCCAAAACCATGCCCAAACTACCTTCGAAGCCATCTGGCCTACAGACGACATGCTTTTATCCGTGGGATTGCAATTCCAGGCCCACAACCAGAAGTTTCTAGAGAATTCTCCCCTTGCACGCACACACACAGGCATGCAACACACACTTTCTTTTTTCTAAGTAAAGAACTAAAAATGCTTTGAGGTCCCAAAATGGAGAAATTTCCATTTTTGGAGATGAAAATAGAACACTCCAGGAATGCTACACTGACCTTTGTTTTAAAAAAACAAAAATCAGGGCTAGGGGTTTGACAGAGATTTTAATGTCTCTTCCAGGGTGAGAAGCTGTCTAAGGAGCCAAATACTGTAATTCGAGGTACAGCTCTACGATGAATAAGGCAAGGCCTTTTAAGAACACAGAGTTGACGGTCTGCGCCACTGGGGAGCGCAGCCTGATGCAGTCCCTTTGTAAAGGCTCTGACATTTAACCTTGTGAACTCAGGGCCTTTCAAATTTATTTAAATATATGAATGTATATTTAAGTTTTCTATTGTGATAAAATACACATAAAATATGAATCACTTTAGCTATTTGTAAGTGTACAGTTGGGTGGCAATAAGTACATTCATAAGCTCAGAACCATCCCTACTATGTATACTTTTTATTATAAAACTCCCCATGCTCATGGAAACTTCCTGTCTCCATGAATTTGCCTATGCTAGGAATCTCATAGAAATGGAACAGATAGTATTTGTGTCCTTCTCTTTTGAGCTTATTGCACCAGGCAGCACATTTTCAAGGACCATGCATGTGGTAGCATGTGGTAAAATTTCCTTCCTCTCATAGAGCTAAATAATGTTCCGTTGTGTGAACAGTCCACATGTGGACCATTTATCTTGTTCATGCACAGCACTTACTCTTAATTTCATGCTCTGACTTTTTACGGAACCCCAGCAGAGGTTCCTGGAACACAGTTTGGTGACCGATGGTTTATGAAGCCACTAAGAAATTTAGATTAAGGGTGGACCAGGATTTTCTCACCCACACTGTTGCTTTGGTCATGTCTTCAAACTCAAAGCAGAGGCCGAAGCCCTGAGAGGGTATCCCAAAGGGAGACTGTTGGCCAGCCCTGAGGGGAGAGTGAGGAAGAGCTTTGTCCTTCTGATCCCACAGGACACTTGGTCTTGCTGGCCTGCGGGGACCTGCTGGGAAGACTGACAGCTTAGCGCTGGTGCCATCTGTCAGGGCTGCCTCCCTGGCTTTGAGGACAGGACTGGACGGGAGCCAAGCTTGAGGGGAGCAGTTGGCCAGGAGGCTCCGGCCCCTTTTGGCAACCCCACAGCTCACAGTCCGACAAGAAGGAGCTGGACAGGCTGTTCTGAGCCCTGCCCTCACCGCCTTCGCTGTCAGCCTCTCTCACGGACACTGGTTCTGGCTGACAAACGGGGGCATTAAGGGGTCCCGGAAGTGCACCTTGGGCAGACAGCACAGTGCTCTGGCACTGGAAGAAATAGCCGGAACAAGGCCTCCAGCGGCCTATGGAGAGTGTGGCCCCTTCTGTGAACTGGCTAGACCTTCAACTCCACGGGTGACCCTTCTGAGTACAAGCAGACAGCAACCGTGTGACCTCCAAGGTCCCTCCTGGCTAAGCAGTGTCCCTCTGGGCTCTCAAACTGCCTGTCCTGCTTGGGTACTTGAATTTCTGGACTCTGATTAGAAGTCCCCACCCAGATGAGACAGCCACATGGAGCTAAAGGCCACATTGTTCCCGCCACAAGGACTCTAATTCTCCTGAGAGATTGGTTTTTGAGCCAGAGAACTACTGGAAGGACCAAAGACCTTCCAGAGTTTTTAAATAAATCAAAAGACAATAAAAGAATTTCAAATAGATGGATGTTCACCCTTCCAATCTGGACAAAGTTCACTTCTCCAGAGCCCGTGGACCTTCCCGGCGTTTCTCCTCACCCTCATGGTTACTCGGGTCCCTGTCTGTCTTTCTGACTCAGTTGTACACTCCTGGAAGGCAGCAGCAGGCCTGGTTTGTGTCCCCAGGGCACGAGAGTGTCTTCTGAGCCATCCTCGCCCTGACGAGGGGCTGCAGGGTGAGCCCACGGTGTCCTGTCCACCCCGTGCTGTCCCTGCCGTGTCCTGCACAGCACACCAGAGGTTCAGGGAAGGGAGCATAGGGCAACCTCATCTCCTCCACCTGTAGATTCTGGTGGCGGCAACATCTATGGTGCACGGAAATTGTCACAGGTGCCAGGGGCTCTCAGCCCTGCCACTCATTGCTGGGAAACACGGCTCAAATTGTTTCCTCTCTGAGCCTCAGTTTCTCCCTTTGTAAAATAAGCAGTTGGAAGAGCGGCTGTCAAGGCCTCTACAGGCACACACTTCTAGCTCACTGCCCATTCAACATCAGGCTGAGTTACAAATCTAAGTCATGGTTAAGCCTGCCCAGCCCAGCATCCCCCACGTAGCAAGGGAAAGCCCTCTCTTTCCATCTGCTTTTCTCTCAGCTGTGGCCTTAGTCGTCCTCTCTGGACCTCCGGGCCCCTCCCAGGACCGTGGCCTTCCTCTGGCTGGCCCTTCGCCAGGGGCTCGTTTCCTCCTTGGGCCTGAGTGCTGGTCCAGGGAGCCCGTGCCTGTCCCTTCTGTGCAAGGCTTCCTTGGAGCAGACCTTGGCGAGCACCGCTGCTGTTGATGAGACTTAATTAGTGCAGGGATCCGCTTTCTGGCTCTGGGAAGAGGCGCCCGCCCAGGAGCTCAAGGACACAGGGCGCCCCATTGTTCCCTGAAGCAGCACAGCTGCCTGCTGCAGCTGCTCGCAGCTCTGTCAGCTGCCTCCCTCCTGCTCCTCTATGCCCAAGGTCCTCTCCATGTCTCCGGTGACGGGCTTGGCCGAGTGGCACCCCCTACAATTGGGGTCCTTCCCGAGTCAGCATCTTCCGGCACTGTCCTTCAGGACAGCCACCTGCCAAGCCCTAGTTCTCCTCAGACGTTTGACACAGCCCAGGCCCCTTTCTGAGTGCTCTAGAACCCCACTCTGCTTTGCCTCCAATGTTTCTGGATGCTTCCCCTCATCCCCTTTGCTTGTGGGCATGTGCCAGGCTCTGGGGCCCTCTGCCCTCACTCGCTCAGGGCATCATGCCCTTGGACGCTAATGACTTCCCAGTTCCTATGTGCGGCCCGGACATGGCTAACGACTACTCAGAGTGAAGCCGAGTCCTGAGGGTGACCTCCGAGGCCCGGGGCCACCTGCTCCTAGTGTCTCCTTGAGCTTATCAACTTCTCCTGTCCTCTGTGCCTGCTTGGACACACCAGACCCAGCTGCTTCTGAGTCTTGGCATTTGCTGTTCCCCTAATTTCTCCATGGCTTGTACTTTTGCCTTCAGTTCTTTGACTAGATGCCAGCTTCTCCTCACACCTTCCTGGTCATGCTAATTAATTAATTAATTTTTTGAGACAGGGTCTTGCTATGTAGTACAAGCTGGCTTTGAACTCACGGTCACCCACCTCCCTCAATCTCCCAGGTGAACTTGAGGGGAACAGGGATTTGTGCTGGTTTTGTTCATCTCTATTCCTAGTGCCCACACAGTTCTTGACCCAGACTGACTGACAAATCTTCAATGAATGAGTGCTTTAGTAAATATCCTTCTATGTGCATCTTTAAGTTCAGATTTTTGTATACACTTCTGTAGAGACTGGAAGGGAGATTGCACCATCAAATGTACCTGTAGAGTGTTTTTAATTTTAACAAACAACTCTAGATTACTTTCCCAAGAGGCTGTAGCGATTCATGCCCATTTCCTTGCCTGTGTTGAATGTTATCACACTTGAATTTTTGCCAGTCTTCTGGGAGGGGTGGGGGGTTTCTCATTGTTCCAATTTTCATTTTCCTGACCAACAGAGAACATTTTTCACATTTATTGACCACTTGAATTTTTATTTCTATGAATGGCCTTTTTCATAGTCTTTGCCCATTTTTGGTTTTTCGAGAGTGGGGCAGGGCTGACCTTTTCTAATGAGTTTACAGGAAGGAATTAGCATTTTTAAAAACAGCATCTTGGGTAATTCTGGCACTTAAAGCAAGTTCCAGTGCCATGACACTGGTAAGAGGCCTTCCTTGGTTTGCTATTCCCTGGGGGTCCCTGATGGGTTTTGGAATTAAAGGTGCTTTAAAGACTTTTTTCTTGTTGTTCTCTGTACTTCTTACAATAAAATTGAATTACTCTATTTTGAAAAGGATATTTAAAAACAATCATAGGAAAATCCTTGTGCTGTAATGACAAATGGAAAAAGCATTTATAATTAGCATGTACCTTCTGATTATGACTATTGAAAGTCTAGCAGTAAATTGGCCAAAGGAAGAAGGGTGGGACTGTGCATAATTTTTTCTTACTCTGGGAGGCAGCCAGGTGGGGGAAGAGGAGGTGAGGGTGAAGCAGGATGAGCAGCTGGAATGATAGCACTCAAGCCACCACATTCTCCTCCTGTGCCCTGACAGACATCACCAATCAATCAGTAGCTCCTCTTAAACTGTAGCTCAGCATTAGAGAAGCCTTGTAGTCCAGGGAGATCCAAGCTGGCAGGAAGATGAAACCAGCTATCATTCTGGCCTGGGCAGGAGGCCATGACAGCAGCATGAGCTCCAGCTAAGGCCTCTAAGGCCTCTCTGATGGCCTTTAGGGCTTCACTGGGGCCGCAGTCCATGGCTACTCCTGCCCAGCAGGTGCAGTGTCACCTGGCACATTTTAAGTCAGCACTGCGGAGATTGGGCATCACTTTCTGGAATATTTTCCTCCTGAAACTTAGGGATCATTGGAAGCAGGAACAGGGTCTGGACTGTGTCTTTGCTCAGACCTTGGTGCATCCGTTTGGCCACCAACCTGTGACCACTCTTTTTTTTTTTTTTGTCTTTTTGAGACAAGGTCTTCCTATGCAGTTCAGGCTGGCCCTAGGGTCACTTTGGAGCCCAGGCTGCTCTCAAACTTGCAATGATTCTCCTGCCTCAGCCTACCAAGTTCTGAGATTACAGGGGTGCACCACCACCCCTGGCTTCACTTTGCTTTTCAGATGGACTCTCCAGCTTGTGACCTTGCTCTCGTGATGTGGCAGATTCCCCCTGCTGTGGTCCCAGCTGTGATGTCATGCCCCACTGCTGTGTCCCTGTCACATCCAGGATACCTAAAGACCTCAGAGCTGACATTCACCAGCAAGACTCACCACTGCTGGGAATGCCCACCACCCTCCTCCCCTAGGCCATTGTGGGGGAATGAACTGATTAGAAAAAGTAGAAGAAATATTTGTGTTTTGGAAAAACAGTAAATGAAACAAGCAGATGACATTGCAATGTATGGGGAAATCACCAGCAATTCAACTGCAGGGAAACAGCCACAGTTACGCTGGTGACCCTCCTCAGTTACCTCTGGGCCTCCGGTCCCACTGAGATAGAGCATGTAGTTGTCACTGACAGGATAATGCTGTGGTTCGGCCCACATTTTTCATTTGACTATACGCCATGAGCATCTTAAAGTTTGTCAGTGGTGAGAAACGTGTTTCTCCTCCTAGCAGGTAACCCCTATATGCTGTGGGATTTTCTCTGTCTCCCTTTCTTCCTCCTAGAAGATCTGCATTTTTGCTTCTTCTGAGGTGCAAACTTAATTCACTCCCCATTTCTTTGCCATAGGAAAGGAGTTTTAGCTGGACGCACAACCAATGCCTTAAAGGCCACAGGACTTCACTCCTCCCAGTCCGTGTGTGGTGCTGGAACTGCGATCCACGCTGGGGACCAGAAAAACAGCTATGTGCACGGCTCCCTGGATGTACACTGTGGCCCCCCGTGGTGGTTTTATATACAGCCACAAATTCCCTGACATTCCTTCACTAACGTGGAACCTCAGCCCCCTCAGGCGCAGGGGGTCCTCAGGGACTTGCTCCACATGGATAGAATGTGGTAGAAGGTACAGTGTTTGAGATTAGGACTGAAGCGGTGGTTGGCTCTTCCTCCTGGTCCTGCACCGTGGGAAGGGCCAGTTGCCAAACTGTGAGGACAATGAGGCAGCCCTATGGAGAGGTCCATGTGGCAAGGGACCAAGCTCAGCTTCCTTCCACAGACACCTGAGTCAGCCACTTGGGGATCAAATCCTGAACCCCTGATGGAGCCTTCAGGCGGCTGTAGTCATCTGGAGGACACTTTGTGCTGAGTTCCTGTCTTATAGAAATGAAGCGAATACATGCTTATTCTTCTTTTCTTTTTCCTTCCTTCCCTTCTTCCTTCTTCTTCTTCCTCCCTTCCTAGTTCCCCTCCCTCCTTCCTTTCCTTTGTTTCTTCCTTCTCCCCTTTTCCCTTCAGAGTAGGTCTTGCCATGTAGCCCAGACTGTCTTTGAATTTGCAGCTCTCCTGCCTCAGCCTTCCAGTGGGATAAAGGTCTGTGGCTGTGGTTATGGTTTAAAGGAACCAAGTTTTGGGGTGATTTGTTATGTCACAAGATGGCTGACACGTGCTCATAAAGGAGGGGCTGACCTTCCCTTTCCCTTTCCCGTCTCTGGAGGGACAGTGCATGGATCTTGCTGATGGGGCAACATGCTAGGGGAGGGGGAGCAGCAGCAGAGGCAGAGCCTGGGCCTTTGATGGTTTCTTCCAGAAGAATCAGCACAACAACTCAGACTCCAATATGGGCGAGGAACAGACATTTACATTTATTAAACCATCACTGCTAACCCATGTTGTGTGATGTCAGTGGTTTATAGGAGTGTGACGCCACTGATGGCCTCTGACCTAGAACCAGTTACCTCTGCGCACAAGCAGCCTGCTGTGGACTGTGTTTGTCCCTCCATTCATATGCTGAAACCAAGCCTCAGTGTGACAGTGTTAGGAGGGTGGAACCCCCTTGGATGGAATTAGTGCCCTTATGAAAGATGAAGGGAACAGGGTCCACTCTTCTACCATCTGAGGACGCATGAACTAGAAAGCTGACTTCACCAGACACCAAATCTGTGGGTGCCCTGAGTTTGGATTTCCCAGCCTCCAGGACTGTGAGGAGCAAATTTCAGGTAAGGAATTTTGTTTTAGCAGCACAGCAAGATAGTGTTGCAGCTGTATTCTTTTGTCCTAGTGAGCTATAGTTGTCATTTTCTCTGTGTGTTGGGATGGCAATAAAATTCGGGAAGCTCTGGGTCTCTGTCATAGCAGCCAAATTTTCTCCTAACAGATATACTCTCCAGAGTGAGGTGTGGTTTAGCTTATTTGATTGGTGCTATTTCCCTTAATCAGGCCAAGGGTAGTCATGCTCAGGTGAGGCTGCAGGTGTGACAGGTGGTCAGGTTTTCCCTGGTCCAAAAGGCCCCAGGTGCTGGTAGGTGAGCACCCTGTTTTCCCAGGGGAACACCTGCAAATAAGCAGAACCAGCTCTGCCCCCAGCGTGGAGAGCTGCTCACCCCTGCCTGTGACTCCATCTCCTCTCCTTGAGCTGTGTCTGTACCCTGACCTGCCCTCTCTTCTCAGCCTCCAACCACTTCTGTTCCAGAACACAGCCAAGGCGGACACCCTCCACCTTCCTATATGCTGCTTAATAAGAATTCTCTGATAACTTAATAATAATCATTCTCTGATGACAGCCCTGGGTCACATACCAGATACACCCAAGCCTTGTTTGGACAGAATGCAATTAGGAGGAATGGGAATGGGGAGGGGCTTTCCTGATTTTATTTACTCCAGACAGTAGCATCTCAATTGTAACAAGTATAGACAAAATGTTCATGTCCTCCTAAAATTCATATATTGACATCTTAACTGCCAATGTAATGGTACTCAATGGTGGGGGTTTGGAGGAGATTAGGTCATAAGGCTGGAGCCCTTTTGAGTGGGACATGCAGTGGCCTTACGAAAGGTGCCTCAGGCAGCTCCGTTGCCCTTTTCCACCACGTGAGGACACAACTAGGAGAGGGGTGTCTCCAACCTTCCAACCCAAAAGGGGGCCCTCACCAGACTCTGACCATGCTGATCACAGACTTCCAGGCACCAGGGATGTGGGAGGACTTGCTATGCTTGGGATCAAACTCACGACCCTGCGCTTGCCAGGCAGGTGCTTACACCTGTCATGGTTTATGTCGGTGGCCCCCAGGCCTCATGTATTTACATTGTGCATTTGTGATTGGTTCATTGTCTAGTGCTTGGATTGGTGGTGTCAGTGCTACACCCTCCAAGGGGTGGAGCCAGGATGTGATATAATGGCAGGAAAAGGGTGTGTCTCTCTCTTGTTGGTTTTTGCTTGCTGTTTGCAGTTGCCATGAACTGCGGCCCCCGCCATGCCACCCTGCTTTGAAGCCAACTGAGTATAGCCTAAAACCTCCAAAACTGTAAGAAATAAACCTTTCCTTTCCCAACTTTGGACATCAGGTATTTTGTCTCAGCGATGAGTAAAAAGTAACTAAGACACACCAGTGAGCTAAATCACCGGCCCAACCATATATGTTTTAAGATAGCGCTTACTCAAGCACAGACTTAAATCTATGTGACTGTAACCACACTGCAGTGACATCTGACATCACCTCCTGGTGGAATGCCAAGCAGCATAGCCAGGAGATGGCGCTGGTTTGGACTTGGGGCTCCTCTCCTGCAAACCCTGCTCCACCTCCAGCCCTGTGGTCCTTGCTTTCCCTCCACTTTTAGTACCTGGGTAAAACAGGCAGAACACATGTTTTTACCACTTTAACCTCTTTCGAGTTTGTATTTCAGTGGCATTAAGTGCATTCACAGTGTGAAACAAGTGTCACCATCCATTTCCAGTATTTTTGTTACCCCCCCCACATCGAAACTCAGAACTGCCTGTTAAATAATTCCTCCTCATCCCTTGCCCCCTGGGCCTGGTAGCTTTCTACTTTCTTCTCTATGACTTCACCTCCTCTAGGTCCCTCATTCAAATAAAATCACACAGTCCTTGTGCTTGCATGACAGCTTGTTTCACTTGCCTAGGGCCCCCAAGGTCCTCCAGCCATGGCATTGTCAGAATCTCCTTCTTCACGGCTGAGCATGAAGCTTGTGAGTCAAAGGATTTTCGTCAAGGTTTGATGTCTCTAACACATTCTGCAGGATTCCCACAGATGGTTATTGAGCCTGCAACCAACTTTTCTCTTTCCTGCATCTTTGTTCTCTGGATCGTCTACACAGTGTCTGCCTGACATCTGGCAATGCTGGGCAGGCTGTTCCCTTCCGCTCTAGGAGGAGAAGAGGGGCTCCCAGCTGGGGGTCTGTGCTGGAAGCAGATGCTCATGGAATGGCACCCATGGCATACCCCTAGCTTTGGTGACGATTCATGCCATTGTTGTGTTCTGTAAGCTGCGCTCACAGCGGGTACAAGTTTGGTTTTGTTCAGCATTGTTTCACATTTCTTACTTGATTTAATTCAAACTCTGTGATGTAAGCTCAATGTCAGCCACTCCTTTAACTCTAAAGAAGCTGAGACCCTGGAAGTGACAGGTATCACCTTCCCAGGGATCAGTGGCAATTAGGACCTGAGGACCAGGGCATTCACATCCAGGACTTCCTTGTCTTCCCTTGAGGGCTTTGGAAAGGTGGCAAAAGTTTCAGGTTCTTCCTTCTTTTGTTGTCCTTCTGCTCCCCACCTTGAAGAGGATGGATGGAATAACCACATGTAGAATGTACAGACAGATGGGGACATGAGCGTGGCCCTGTCCTCAGCTGGGGCTCACCTGGCCTGCTTTGGAGCTGAGCTGAGTCACTGGTCTGTTGCCCTTAAGAGGCCTGGGTGGGAAGGAGAGAAGACAGGCTGCAGCCACCTCCTGGGGACTCCAGGGTAAAGCCACCAAGCTGAAAGCCTTCTTACTGCAGGAGGCTTCCAGCAACTACAGTCATCAGAGAACACAAGACTCAAGGCCTCTGGAGCTCCCCTCTTTTCCTTTCTGAGCTCAGCAGTTGTAGGGACCTGGGACAGCTGCTTGGGGTCAGGGATTCTGGTAGCCGAGTGGGTTCCGACAGGGCCATCTAACTTCTTGTTGGTCTCCTTTTATGGTGAGGGATCACAAGCCAAGGAGATCTTTGGGAACCCAGGAAGATAAATGAAAACGCCTTGCATAGGGCACTTACCCTGTAAAAAAATCCAGCTTGGTGGCTGTATCAGTCAGGACAGGCTGAGTCATGCTGTGATAACAAATGGCCTTGTGATACTGTAAAATATGTGTTCATTCTTCCTCCTGTGTTCTGGTACCCAGCACCTAAAAACCCTGGAATCTTTGGAATGGGAAATATCTTTTATATACCAGTGAGATGACTTATAGCATCTGGATTGGGAACTGGTCATCAGAAAGACTCAGGCAGGAGGACAGGGTTGGGACTTTCAGTTTTACCTCTCAACCTCTGGAGAGGGGAAGAGGTTGAAGATGGACTTGGTCATCAGTGGCCAATGATGTGATAAATCCTGCATGTAATGAAGTCCCATGAAACCCACAGGATTGGGTTCGGAGAGCTTTGGGACAGCAGAACACAGCAGTTCCAGAGGACAGCATGCCTGGATTGTTCATGGGACCTCTGTGTCCCCTCCCACGGGCCCTGCCTGCATACCCCTTGCATCTGGCTATTCATTACACCCTTTGTAATATCATCTGTGATAAGTGGGTTAATGTGGATAAAATGTCTCCTTGAGTTCTGTGAGCCATTCTAACAAATTATTCAAACTCAAGAGGGTGCCATGGGAATCTCGGGAGACAGCCTCAGTCAGAAGCACCTGGGGCTCGTGCTTGGCACTGAAGAAGGGGTGGTCTTGGCACTGATCCCTCCCTCTGTGGGAGCTGATGCTCCCTCCGTGTGGACAGTGTCATTATCAAAACACACTGAAGTGAATGTTTGGGGAAAACTCTCTACCAGATGCCAGAAGAACTGTGGCAAGTGGTTTGCAAGAATCAGAAAAACACATTGATTTTTGTCTATGCTAAAAAGGCATTAAAGGTGTCATGGTTTCAACTCAAGTGTCTACTCCTTGTTCATTTAAAAAATCCATTCTGAGTCTACGGTGGCGGAGTGGGGAGGTGTCCATCCCTAATTCTGGGGAGGTGTCCATCCCTAATTCTGGGGCTCAGGGTGATAGAGCAGCCACTGTGGCTAACTTGCTGGTTGCCAAGACACAGGGAAAGGAGACTTCTGGAGGGTTGTCATTAATAAATGCTCCAGTTTGGAAAAAACACACACAATTTTTGCTCACGACTCATGGGCAGAGCCAGTCATGAGGCCCTACCCAACCTCAGAGGAGCCCAGAGTGTGATCCTGCCCTGGGCCCAGAAAACACAGCCGGGTCCTTAGCAGCACTCGTGAAGAATGGAGTAGCTTTGGGGGAGCCACCTAACATCCCTAGGCCTCTCTTACTTCCTCTAAGGTAAAAACTGGGTGCAGTCAAAGCATCTCACAGAATCCCTTCAGCCATTGGATGCCCACAAGCAAAAAAAAAAAAAAAAAGAACCTCAATTAACATTACACACAAATTAACTCCAAATGGATCATGGTCTTAAATGGGCTTAAATGCAGCCCAAAAAAGCATAAAATAAAATCTTTGAGGTCTATGGCTGGGCAAAGAGGTCTTGGTGCCAAAAGAGTAAGTCACAAAAGGGTTTCTTGACAATCTGGACCTCACTAAGGTGGAAAACTTTTACTTTGCAAAAGACCCTGTTAAAGAGGCCTGGTAAGGTACACAGACCTCTCTGTACATGTCTTTACACCTTCCTGTGAATCTATAATTATTTCAAAGTAAGAGAACAAAAAAATTCCTTCAACCACACATAAAGAAATGTGCTTTGAGGATCATATTGCACATAAGCGTCTACATACTTAACCACTAAAATCACTCTTAGCTCTGCAAGATGCTCACACACAGTTGCATCTGGGCACCCAGATGGGCTGAGGGGCCAGCAGGTCCCACTGCCCAAAGTGTCACCATGTGGGACTCTGTGCAGAAACACTGGCTTTCACTGAACCACAGCTTTTTATCAGACAGGCTTGGGGCCAGGAAGTTTTGAAGATGAGTTTTACTTAAAGGAGCATTGAAAAAGTCATAGAATGTTATGATGTTTCTCAAATAACCTCTCTCCCTCCCTCCAACAGGGTCTAGGGCAGCCTCTGTCATGAAACAGGGCAATATTAGTATTCCTTAGTGCAATGTACGATTATTCCTACTGAGGAGGATAAAGACAGACTAAAATGTTTTGTGTGGCTTCGAGTCGTCAAGCGAGTTTGGTTCAGGTCAGATCTAGCCCCAAACATCACGCACGAGCTCATACACACACAAGGCTGATTTCAGAGTCTGGAATCAGAGCTGCCAGCGCCGTCCGTGGACTGCAGCCTGCGGTGTCCACAGCGACCCTGTGAGCCCCAGGCCCTGTCTGACCTGGCTGGGTCCACAGGGATCACGGGGTTCGGGATGTGAGGCACGTCTGAAGGCCCTAGCCCAGTCCTAGAGAGAGGGTGGTCATGCACACCCTAGGACGGGCCGGGCCTTCCTGACCTCCGCAGGGCACCTCGCCGCAGCTCCAGTCGCCGGTAACCTCAGGCTCCGAGACGCTGGAGCTGGAGCTGCGGAAGAGCCCCCAGGGCGCCCTGGGTTTCACAGCGATTCCAGGCCCAGAGAGGGTGGTGAGTTGCAGGCTTGCACAGCTAGTCAGGAGCCCCGGGCTGATCTCAGGAAAGGAGGGTGGCGCTGGGGCATACTGCACTCAAGACTCAGGGACAAGGACCCTCCAGCCCCAGAGAAACCATCTGGCCTGGCCTCTCCGCAACGGGGGGCGCCCGCCGCTGCCCTGAGAGAGCAGGAGAGGTTCCCAGGCTCAGAGGGAAGAAAAGGGTCACGCGTTCACGCCTCGCTTCACCCCACTTGAGCACCCGGGTCCCCAAGGTTGGCTCGGCGGCAGCAAGGCCGGCTGGGGCGGCTGGAAGGCGGCGCGCCCGGCTCTGGGTGTGGGCGCCCTGGACTCCCCGCCCCGCGCCCCTGGCCCCCCCACGCCCCCACCCGTGCTGGCGCCGCGCGCCCCCGCCCCCCGCAGGCGTCCCGGTCCCTGTGTGGGCTGCCTTGACTCAGCGCCGGGAGCCGAGCTCAGGCAAACCACGCCGCACTGGACGTCGTTCAAGCTTTTACAGGCGCTCAAATTGGGGCTGGAGCCGGAGAGGAAATACTAAAATCCTGTGTACACAACTTCTGTCTGTGCGCGCCGGGCTCCGGCAGAAGCGGCGCGGCGAGGGACACATTTGCGCTCTGTGGAAGGCGCCTCCCCGGCTCTGCTTTTCACCAGGCATCGCCCGGAGCCCGACCCCGGGGTGGCCGCCGGCGGGGAGGGGCCGCGGGGCTGGTCCTGCGCATCCAGAGCTCACACCCTGGAAGCCAGCCGGGCCCAGAAATCCCCTGAGCCTGTTCATAGCCGCAGGCCCAGCAGGGCCCGGGCCCCCCTCCCTGTCCTACAGCCAGCTCCTGGGTCCACAGAGCCTGGGGCAGCCGCTCTCCACCTCCAAGCTGTGTGACTCAGTCAGGGTCCCCATTTCCTCATTTGTCCAATGGGTGCGAAAATGGGGCTTTCCTGTAAAGCTAGGGAAGTAGCCACAGAGCCACAGAGCCAGGCACATAGTAAGTGCTCACTAAGTGTAGCTGCAGTTATTATTTACGTGAAGTAATAGTATTAGCGCATGCTGAGTGCTGTGCAGTTTGGTTAACCCTCACGGCAAGCTGGTGAGGTAATCCTTTAACTCCACTGAGGAGCTAGGCAACCCCACCCCCACCCATCCCCACTCCACCGCCCACCCTGCTGCAACCCAGTGGCTCACCCGAGGTCGCACAGCTGCTGACTGGCTGTGCAGGCAATTGAACAATTGCACCCAGGCCCCGCCCCTCTTTTTTTTTTTTAATAGTCCAGGTGTTTTGAGACCACTTTAAAGCTGTTACAGGTGGCCAGAGCTGCTGGTCAGCTGCGTGTGTCCATGGTGTGCTTAGCCTGGCGCGAAGCTCCACACACCTGCGTGCTGTCCTGCCGCGCCAGTTCCATCCCTGCCAAGTGCTCTTGAACACCTCCTGCGTCAGCCCACCGGGCTCCCAAGATCCCCTCCCGTCTCCCAGCCTGGGCTCTGCCCTCACCTAGCCCGAAGCTCCTCTGCTGATGCCCTCCACCTGGCTTCCTGCCTCCTGTCTCTCTGCACTTGGGCTGCTCTGGTCTGCGATGGGTTTGTCTTCCTGGTTCTGGCCTCTCACCAGAATCCCTGTAGGTCTGGCCCCAGCAGTTTGTGCAGAGAGCATCATCTCCCACTGGGGCAATGAATTGTCTATGGTGACAAATCTGGGGCGATTGGTGACATTGCTTTCTCTGGGGGCCCGTGTGAATAAACCAGCTTGTATAAGGAGGGAGACAAGGTAGCATCACCCTGCGTCCCTGACACCCTGCTGCCACCAGGAATCAGCCAAGCCACTGACAGCATGGCCAGGACTCCCTTGTTTACCTCCCACCAACTGTCCTGTCACCAGGACCTCCCAGGAGCCTGGCTGCAGTCACAGTTAGAAGCAGATGCCTGCCAGGTATCTGAGTTCCCTCTAATGGGGCTGCCTCATCATTTCTGGGAGGCAGGGACCCCAGACCTGCCTGTGACCTGACAGCATCCCATGACCACAGTGGACCCACCCAGACCTCGGCCACACAGCTACACCACTGCCTGCTTCCCCCAAGCAGCCTGGAGCTCAGTGCCCACACTCAGGAGGCTCATCAGTGTTGCAGAAATAACACGAAGTTTGGAATCCAGGGATCTTGGTGTGAGTCCTGGCCCTGCACTGCGTGGTATCTTGACAGTCACTTTCTAAGCCTCGGTTTCCCCCATAACAGTGAGTGTGTCTACATTTCTTGGGACCGAGAGACATGAGAGGTAGAGTTTGTTTCAGTGGGAGTCATAATTGGGGTGACCTCGCCTTTCTAAGTAGACTGGGAGCTGTGCTTGAGTGGTGATGGGGTGACCCAGTGCATTGGCCCCGGCAATAAGAAGGGAGGAATTAATGATTCAGGGGACACCAACACCCCCTGATCTGGCCTCTGCAGAACTTGTAACTGAGTCCCAGCTTTTGTAGAAGAGATGGTTTTCTTTGCCCACTTTAGACGGCTTTTGTAGCTTTGAACCTGGGGAAAGGCTCCATGTCTAGGTGTAGGCTGCTCAGAGTTTGGGGACCCTCAGGTGCCTCAAGGGATGCCTCAGATACCTGAAAGAGCTGCAGCAATGCTAGGTGGATGCAGACTGGTTTGTGGGAGCTTCTGGAAGGGAATAGTGGTGCGAGAGGTGAAGGTCCATTAGCAGGAGCTCAAGAGAGACAGAGAACCTAGGAACATGTCCCTGGTGCCTACGAGTTGGTGAATCCCAGGGCCTGGGAGTCTGGACTGCTTTTTTGGAAAGGGGGCAGTTGCTGGACACCACACCTTCATTTCTATGGCTTTGACAGCTGGCCTCTTTGGAGCGGAAGAGACTGCATGGTGTGGCAGCGCCCTCTGCTGGCCAATATGCGCATGCCAGGCTACCCTGGTGCACAGGACGAAGTTAGGCGATCCTAATTGGTTCTCCGAGGCGGGTGGTGCTCGCGCAGCCTAAAAAGGCTGGGACCCTCCAGTGCCCCTGAACTCAGGGGCTGGTCCCCTACCTACTTCATGTATGTAACCTTCATGGGAAAACTCCAAATAGCCTACCATTTTTGTACCCATTTCACAGATGTGGAAATGAGGGCCCTGGCTGAGGTCACAGAGCTCCACGGTCTTCAGCTCACCTGTCCTGGTAGGTGAAAGCCTGCTCCCACTTTACAGACAAGAAGCATGAGGCTCAGAGAAGTAAAGAAGTGGTGCAGGGTCCCACAGCTATCAGGTTGACCTAACCTGACTCAGCTTGCAGAGCTTTGCCACATAGAATCATTTATTAGAACATAACAGCACACACTGATCTAGAAATAGCATTTTTCAAATTGCACCTGATTCCACCTGTGCAAGGCTGTAGAAAAGTTCCTTGGTTCTGGCATTGGGAGGCAGGGATGGATACCCTCTTCCCACGGCTGTGCAACTGCCTGGGAGCCCAGCAGGATGCCACAGAGTGAGGGCAGGTGAGGGCGTGTGCGCCATCCACATGTCAGGCCCTGCCTACATGGCCTGGCTCTGCCACCTTACGCCTGCCCTTGCTGGTGGGCACTGCTGCTCCTGGGTCCTGAACACCCTCAGGGCCTGTCTCTCAGGCCTCCTTGTCCTCTCAGCCCCAACCTGATGCCAGTACGTGTACCCTGACACTCATCATTGGTTGGTTCCAGAAGGCGTCATGAGTATCAAAAACAATGAGTACCAAACAGATTGCTTTGCCTGGAAAGGGTAGTGTTGACAAAGTTGTGTGTTGAGGACCAAACGAATGACAAGTAGCCAGAATAAAATTTACATGTTAAAATGTGTCCAGTACCAAATTCCGAGTTTCAAAGCAGTTGAGTACAAAGGTAAGACTATAAACTGTTCAAGGTTCTGGAAAATAAAAGCAAGAAAGAGCCAGAGGAGAAAGAGGGAAATATATCAGTGTTATGGTTTAGATCTAGAATGTTCTCCCAAAGCCTCATGTGCTCAGAGGACAGGCTTCTGGTAGGTGATTGGCTTATGGGGGTGCTACAGCAGAATTCTTGTTAGGAGGTGGGCCTGATTAGAGGCAGGTCTTGGAGGTATCTCTTTCCCTAGGACACTCATCTCTCTGCTTCCTGACTACCTCGAAGTGAGGGGCTTTCCTCCATGGTAGGCCCTTCTGCCATGCCACTTCTGCATTTGAACCCACCAACCTTGGACTAAACCTCTGAAATGGTGAGCCAAAAATAAACCACCCTCCTTTAAGTTATGGGTGTCGGGTATTGTGTTCCAGGAACATGAAGGTGACTAAGACAATCAGGTTCATCTGAGGAAAAGTTCTCACCCCTCTGAACTCTGGGCTGGGGGTGTGCCTTTGGGAAAATGTGGTTCCTTGGAGTGAGCTTCATGCTGTGGCAGAAGTCAAGTCACAGCTCAGACAGGGAGCAGGTTGACTGATCTCGGTTGAAGAAATTGGGGCCAGGGATCGGTCAAGAAGAACGTGGCAGGCCACCTCCCCGACAGAATCAGCGGAAGTTAAAGAGAAGTGGTGGAAGCCTGAGCAGGGAACTGCATGCCCAGCAAGCCTGGTTCATGAAACCAATTCTATCAGAGAGGAACGGATTTGAGGCCCGCTAATGTCACCACAACTGTCACAGGGCATAGTGGATGAAACCGGGATCCTCTGGACTCAGTGGCAACCAGACCTACAATCCACAGTCTTGACTGTGTCCCAAAAGGGCCATCTGTGACTCTACACTGCATGCACAGTGTCACCAGTTTCCAGAGGGTGGCACTCAGCTTGCTGGAAATGGTGCACCCACTTCTTTAAGAACACTTCTCTACCCTGGGACAGCACTTTAGGTGTAACCAAAATGGCGGTGAACAAGTCTTGAGGATTAAAGCTTTCCTGTTAAGTTTAGGAGTAACCTGTGTGCAGACATTCCTTGTTTAACAACCTACCTACTTAACGACTGTTCAGACTTATGATCAAGGGACACTGTTTGGATTTACAACCCACTGCTCAAGCTTACGACCATCTTTTTTTTGTACAGTTCTGCACATCTTATTTATAGAGCCTTGACTGTACAGTACATCTTATTTAAACATTTAGTTCGACAGTTCTTGCTGTTTGCACTGTAAAGTACACTACTGTAGTTTTATGCTATGTTATACATTATATGCATGTGAGAGTTACACAGATAAAACCAAAGTTATCAAGTTGGAATTTCTTTTCACTATTTATTTGTTCTGACCATGGTAATGTACATACTATATGCAATTCTTCATTTATTGACCAAACCAAGTAATGACCTAGTTGCATGACCATAACCTGGTCATTAAATGAGGATTTTCTGTATGTTCATTTAATGAGGATATGTTCATTTCTGTATGTTCATTTCTTTAAAATCTTTTAATAGTCAAGAGAATCTAAGGTTAAAGATGGAAAAGTTAGCCCAAAGCTTACAGTTTTAAATAAATAATATTATTTATTTTGGAGATAGGGTCTCACTATGCAGTTCAGGCTGGCCTTGAACTCACAGCAGTCCTCCTGTCTTGGCCTCCTGAGTACTGGGATTACAGGCAAGGGCCACCATGTTCAGCCTTAAATAGATGATAGAATTTAAGTTAAAAGGGGAAAATGTGACTCTGTTTTTGTGAATATTATTGTGACTTTAAAGAAAACTAGTGCTTTACTAAATTGATGGATTTTATTTCTTAGGCTTTTGAAAATTTATTAGTTGAAGTGACTGTGCTGGTTAAGGTCATGAGTTTGCTTTGTTCAACAATTAAAGTGCTTATAAGGAAAATACAACATATTACATTTATAATAAAGCTCAAAATGTTTAAGGGAATTTAATTATATTTGCAAATGATTGTTTAGGGAGCTTAGTGTTTTCAAGCTGAATTAATAGCTCATTAGGCAAAATAAATTGAAGCTCATTGTTCTTATCTTTCTTCATTTATAACAAGATTTGCAGACTGCACATACAGTTTACGGATAACTAGGTTACTTCTATCTTAATGAAAAGAACATTAACTTAGCTGGGGATTTAGCTCAGTGGTATAAGTGCTTGCCTGGCATACACAAGGTCGTGAGTTCGATCCCCAGTAACAAATAAATAAGGAACATTAACTTAAAGCCCAAGGACACTGTTCATAGTCCTTTCTGGACTGTCCTCAGATGTAAGGAAACAGTTCATGGTGACAACTACTCATACTAATTCGAATAGCTACCATTCGGATAGCTGTTTACCTTGATGGTCTCATTTAGTTTCCATTGAGATGAGAAACTCTGAGGTTAGTACCTTGCGCAAAGCCACACATCCAGGAGGTGGATGACCCCAGAGGCTTTGCTCCTAACCACAGTGCTGGATGATCTGTGAGTCCTGGTTTCCTGCATGCACACTGAGGTCCCTGGAGAATAAGCTAGCGCTTCCCAGACACACACATTCTTCGGTGTCTGTGGAGGGTTGGTTCTAGGACGCCTGTGGATACTGAACCTTGCAGATGTTCAAACCCTTTAGATAAAGTATCATAATATTTGTATATAGCCGATTCATATCCTCTTGGGTACTTTAAATCATGTCTAGATTACTTGCAATACCTAATGCAATGTGAATGCTGTGTAAATAGTTCTATCCTGCATTTGTTGGGGAATAGTGACAAGATAAAAAAAGGCCTGGACTTTTTTAGTACATTCATGACCATCAACAACACAGTAGATAAACAAGACATGAGGCAAACAGCCTTCAAACAAGCAGTGCTAGGGAGAGCCTGAGAAACAGGGGGGCTATGGCAGGGTTTGCTTACACAGCACTGCATGTGAATGATTCGACATAGTACTTGATACACTGTAAATTCACGTTTTGCATTTAGAACTTTCTGGAATTAAAAAAAGATGTTTTTGCCATGTTTGGTTGAACCAGTGGATGCGGTGTGAATGGGGGAATACTGACTGTACCCGTGGACACAATCCTGTTCATACTTCTAGCCGCTTAGCCTCTGGCACTCAGTAGAAATGGGTAGTCAAGACCTGGGGTGCCCAGATCTGAATCCCAAAGTGACATTTGTGTCAGGAGTTCTGGTATCAGTCAAGGCCTTGTAACCAGTTCCAGATGTGATCTGCGGGAGCTATGTACATTTTCTTCCTTGTACACATGGCATCATTTTCTCTTGCTATCTTTTCCTTAATAACTTACATTTTAAAAGTTGCTTGTGTTTCTTTTGCAAATGGGGAGGGAATCAAGAGATGGGAGGAACTGAAAGGCAGGGGGATGGTTGTAAAAAAATTAAAATGTGCTCTGCACACGTACCAACTCTCTGTGATGAATGTAATCATTATGTACTGCAACCATATACTAATGAAAAAGTTAAAAATATATTTTAAAAGTCACTAGTGTTTAGTATTTTAAGTTTTAGGTTACAGAAAGTCCAAGTGCAATTGATGACTGAACTAGAAGAGGAATTAAGGTAGCCCAGAAGTGGAGGCAGTGGCCAGTGGGATTGTGGATCTATTTTTTTTGTGGACAAGGTAAGCGTTACTCATTTATACAGGTAATACTTGCATTTTCCTATGGGCTTTCCTATGGGCATAGCCCATAGGAAAATGCTATGAAACACTGATGAAACATTGAAACATTGATGAAACATTCAAGCATGGATGAATGCTGAGGAGCCCAAGGGGTGGACTGTATTATCTTTCACTTGTCTGTACCATTCTCTCTACTGCTGGGACTGGAAGCCTGAAAACTACTTTTCAATACTTTCTGCCTATTGGGTTCTGCCAATGAGAGACTGTGGTAGGAGATTAGAAAATAAAGATGGAAGATGCCTTTTTGGGGGGTGAGACATCTTGCAATAACTTCCCTAACAGCAGTGGTAGTAGTGACCACAAAGAAGTTGGGGAGTGTGGGTAACACTGGATTTGCTTTTGCTTTTGAGAGCTGCAGTCCACAGGTAGCCTTACCTTCCATTTTTCTTCTTACAGCAATTGTAAAACCGCTATCCCTAATGATCAGTATTGAATCATCTGTGTTTAAAATGTTTACGGCAATTTCCATGTTGCTGGTTAGGCACCACACAGACCTTGTTCTCTTGTTTGGTTGTTGTGCTCAACTCTTTGATTTTAAATTAGATCTATTTTGCAGTCTATGCCCCAGGTCTATTGCATCTGACTATTGCACAGAACCTGCATTGGCCACGATCTACTCTTCCAGGGATCGCTCATCCAGGTTGCTGCCCGGTGTCTTGTGATGTATACTCTTCTATGGGTCCTGTTTTTGGACCTGTGTAAGAATTTCTGAGATAAAAATATATACCTAGGAGTTAAACTGCTTTGTTATAATCATAAGTATTTCTGTATTCTGACCTGTGTTCCAATATAGCTGTTACCCTCTGTCTAGCATATATATATATATATATATATATATATATATATAGTGCTATTATATAACTGGATTTTCCTAATGTTATGTATGGCAACAATTTAAACAGTTTCAACTGGGAAGCTTAAAAAAACCTAGATGCAAACCATAATCAACTATTGAAAAAACAACTGTTTTTAGGATACAGCTTCAGGAATCAGATTAGAAATCTCAGCTCTACCACTTACTGGCTGTGTGATCTTATGGTAGTTGCTTAACCTTCCTGGCTTGCTTGTTTTTCCATTAGTCTAATGGATATAATAATGGCACCTACATCATTAGGATATTATGAAAATAAAATGAGATAATGTACATAGTTCAGAATATTGCCTGCTACACAGCAAGAACTCAATGAATGTTGGCTATATTGTTGAACATTTAGGTAATTTCCAAAAAAAAAAAAAATTTTTTTTTGCTATTTCTCATCAATAACTAAGTTCAGGATTGTTTTTTAAAATTGATAAAGATACTTAATATTGAATTCTAGATCCTTAAGTGTCTGTGGAGGACTCACACTGCCAGCCTGGGTTTTCCAACTCTTGGCTTGGGACACTTGGGTGCTTTACAGTGATGGTTCCTGTCCAGACTGTTGGCCCCACGGCTGCACCATCAAAGCCTGTAGCAGGGAAATCCCTTCTAGGTTTCCCAGGGTCTTCGCAGCCAATGTCCCTGCCAGAGGCCGCCTGAATCCCTGGGACAAGTGAGACTGCATAGCGCAGCCTTGGGCCTGGCAGGAAAGTGTCTGTGCAAGGCTCTGTGACAGGAAGTGTGACAGGAAGGGACAGCCTTGATTCAAATCCCTGCCTCATGGCAAGTGATATCATCTCTCTGATCACTGTGGCTTCCCCTGTGCAGTGGGGGTGATTGCTGTCTCATGGTGTTGTCGGGTGATTGTAGAATGGTCATGTGTCTTAATCCAGTCAGGCTGCTATAACAAAATAGCACAGACTGGGTGACTTATAAACAACAGAAATTTGTTTTTCAATTTTCTGGAGGCTGGGAAGTCCAAGATCAAGTCTCTGAAAGGTGTAGTGTCAGGTGAGGGCCCTGCCTCCTGTTTATGGATGGTATCTTCTACCTGCGTCCTCATGTGGTGGACGAGACATTAATCCCATTCATAAGGGCTCTACTTTTATGACCTAAGCATTGGCCAAAGGTCCCTAATACATCATCTCGGGGGTCAGGATCCCAACGTGTGAATTTCTCAGGGTGCAAACATTGAGACTACAGCACAATGTAAAACACCTGGCTGTACACTTGGCACATGGTAGTTCTCATGTTGGTTCCTCCACTTTTGGCTTCTACACTTTCTACACTCCCGGTCACTATGAAGGGCACCCTCTCATGCTTCTAAATACTTCGGTTTACACTTCCTCCTTCATGTTTATCCCTTGCATTCCTCAAACTTCTTATGCTTATTGTTATATTTATATTTCCTATAGTTCCACTTATGGCACCCAGTAAATTCTCCTTTCACTTCAGAGATATTCACTAAGAAACAGTGTTAGTAAACATCGTTTTTTAAATAAAGAGACTAAGATTACTGAAAGAGGCTACTGGGCAAAACTCAGCTCAGATCACTGTGAAAGTACAGCCCAGAGGTGTACTTTTTATATACTTATCTTTTTATGTGTCCTGTACTGTTACTCCTTTTACTTATACTCTGTACTCTTCTCAGTCATACTGTCAGGGTGCTGACCAGGACTGCATGTCCAGACCCTGCTCCCATGGAGTGGTCCTCATCAGGGACCAGTAACATCCATTGTTATAGATTAAAAACTGGTGGTCAGTTTAACGCCAGCTGGATTACATCACCATGGTGCTAAGCGTAGGTGTTTCACCTGAGGAAAGTTGCCAGCATAAATAGAGACTTGGAGAAGAAGGGAGAGGTGTTAATGCATTGAGGCACTGTGGGTTCTCCTACGTGTTGCCGTTTGAGCTGCTGGTTCACCTGGAGAAGCTCTGGTCCTCATATCGAGCATTGCTTCCTGGCTCTGGACGGGAAGTGTGTGCCGCTTGGTCTCCAGGATGAATTCATCACACTGGCTTTCTGGCATGTACTTAACTATGCTTATCGTCAGAGGAGCTCGGGGCCTCCGTGTCGCTGAGGATGGCTGTGGTGCTTTTCAGGACAGCCCTGATCTTGTTTTGAGTGTGACTTCTCAGCGCCAGCGTAGAACCCTCAACCTATCAGCACAGCTCCTTCACCCTGCTGGCATAGACTTTCTAACTTCCACCGCTGACCTTTGGGCCTTCCCGGCACAGATCCATAAGAGACTGGCGTGAGTCTTTTTTGTGGGCTCTAGACCCCTAGTTGGACTCGTGGGAGGCATTGTCATGAGCTCTGGGTCTTCATCTGGATTCATGTGGGACATTGCTGTGAGATTCAGACCCTTGGCTGAATATTCTATGTCTTTAGTGTTGACATCATAAAAATGTGACCATCATAAAAATATTTTATAAAATCCATGTCCTAATTCTAATTGTTCTATGCACAATCCCTGACTACAGCAGTTTCCCTGTCCTACATCTGGCCAACGGTGTCCACATGAAGGCCAAGGCGACAGAACAGAAGATGGGGCTTGGAAACTGTGCACCTCAGATTGAACCTTGGTCTCTAGACTCACAGGCACTGTGGCTTGGGAAAGTGGTCTTTTTCTCTGAGAATTTAGTTTTCCTGTCTGAGGTGGGGCTATGACATCCCTTTACAGATTCGCTGTAGGGATTAGAGGTAATATTTGCAAAGGGCCTGGCATAGTGCCTGGTAGAGATTTTATGAGCGGTGGGCACAGTTTCAATACTGACTGTGTCTTCCTGAGCCTATAAACCACTGAAATGCTCTAGAAATTCAGACTGGTTGGCATCCAACCTGCACGCAGACAACGCGATCCCCAGAAATCCCTCTGATCATTCTCCAAGGTCTCTTTGAATTCAGAAATCCTGGAGTGCCTTGTGGAGTACCACACTGTCTTCTGTCCCTGGTACTAGGACCAAAGACCCCATTTATATGTAATCGTTATTTTCCACACTCCAAGAACAACCCTTTTTCTTCTCTAAAATACATGGATGAAGAAAGATGCTTCACCTTCATACATTCCCAAGGGCCCCCAGGAGGGGCACAGGCTAAGCTCCCCACGTCCTAACATAACATAGCAGGGGCAGGGGGCACCCATAGAAACCATCATTTCCATTCTCACAGCGAGAAAAAGGTGAACAAATGAAATCAAGTGCTTTTCATAAACACATCAAGAGAACTGAAGTCACAGGCCAATTTACCCCCATCCAACACGGGAGAGGCAGGAAAAAAAATGAAGGATCCCAGCTCTAACCAGGAGCAGAAGGTACTGGAACCACAAACAGATCCATCATGCCTGATTTTAAACAAAAACCTTACAAGATCTGCTTAAAGGCAAGGAAATCAGTGTGGAGACATAAAGCAAGCACCAGACTGAACCAGACCAGGTCTGTCACAGACGTTGGAACTGCCAGGTAGGAAGTTTAAAATAATTATGATGAATATATTAAGGGCTCTGTTTCAGGGTTTTCCGGCGACACATAATCAATAGTACTTATTTATGATGAGGAGCTGGCTTTCGCAGTTCTGGAGGCTGCGTACTACAATCTGCTGTCTGCAACTTGGAGCCCCAGGAAAGCCAGGGGTTTAATGCAGTCTGAGTATGAAAGAGTCATAATGAGGGGAGCTGATGATGTAAATCCCAGGCTAAGAGTGGAAAAAGGTGAGATAATATGGCCAGATCAAACAGTGAGGCAGGAAAAACAAAAGGTGAATTCTTTCTTCCTCCACCTTTTTGTCTGTTCAGGCTCTCGGACCACCCACGTCGGCAGGCAACTTACTTCACTGAGTCAAATGCTAATCTCATCCAGAAACATCTTCAAAAACACACTCAGAAATAATGTTTAATTTGAGCATCCTATGGGCTACTCAAGGTGACATATGAAATTAACCACCAGAGACTGTAATAGAAAAAGTAGACAACGTATAAAAGAGATGAATAATGTAAGCACAGAAATGGAAACTAGTAAAAAAATCAAAAGGAGCTACTTGGGAGGCTGAGGCAGGAGAATTGCTAGTTTGAGGCTAATCTGGATAACTTAATGAGATTATGTCTCAAAAAATTAAAGGGCTAGGGATATATAGCTCAGCATAGAACATTTGCTTAGCATGCACTAGGAATAGGGTTCAATCACCAATACCACAGGAGAGAAAGGGGCAGAAGAAATATTTGATCATAATAATGGTTGAGATTTTTCAAAAATGAGTGACAGACATCAAATCACAGATACAGGAAGCTTAGATGACAGAAAACAGAAAAAAACAAAAACAACAAAAACCCAAATGACTGAAATCCAAAAAAACTATACGTAGGCTTATTGTATTTAAACTTCAGAAAAGCACAAATAGAAAGCCTTAAGAGAAGTTAGAGGGCAGAGGGTATCACCTTATCTGCTGAGGAAGAGATGTTAGTAACCATGTTGAACTTTTCATCTGAGACCATGCAAGAAAGAAGAGAGTGAAGTAAAATAGTTAAAGTGTTGAATGAAAAAAACAACCACTAAATCCTTTATCCAGTGAAATTATCCTTCAAAAGTGAAGATGAAATACAATTTTCTCAGCGTCTGAGGGTGTTAGTAGCCAGGAGAACTTGGTTTGCAAGAAATCCTAAATGGAATTTTTTCAGAGGAAAGCAAAATGATAGACGTCAGAAATTTGGACTAAGTAATAAAAGGAAGCATGCTGGAGAAGGAAAAATATGAAAATAAAGTAAGATCTCATGTTATTCTGAATTTTAATTAATTAAATAGATCACTATGTCACAGTAACAATAGTAACAATATGTTTAGTGATCACTGCACAAAGCTAAGTGACATGAACGACAGCTGTGTTATAAGGGACGGGAGAGGGAATCGGGACAGAGTAGTTAAATTAGGTGTTAACGTGCACTGTGTACATGAGGGCAACTGATATAAACTTTAAAGAAAAAGTATAAAGTGATGTGCTAGGAGAGGGGACAAAATGGGATCATGAAATGGTCAATTAAGCCTCCACAAAGCAGAAAAAAGGAAGATTTTGAAAAATAAAGGAAGAACGGGTGCAGCAAGGAGAAAACAGTTGAAAACACTGAAGGCGCCAATTCAACCACATCAAGAATCACTGAATGGGGATACTTTCAGTATCCCAATTAAAAGAAACTATTAGAGTAGGTGAAGCAATGTAGATAATATGCAGCTTATGAGAAATGTGTTTATTTATCTTTTTGAGGGAGGGTTTCACTATACAGTTGAGGCTGGCCTTGGACTTACTTTGTAGCCCAGGCTGGCCTTGAATGCATACTGATCTTCCTGCCTCAGCCTCCCGAGTGCTAGGATCACAGGTGTGCGTCACATCTGGCTGAGAAATGTACTTTAAATATAAAGACAGATCAAAAGTAAAGCAATGGAGAAAGATAAACAGTACAATGCTGATATTAATAAAATATTAACAGAAACTTATTTTTTAGCAGTTCTGGATTCTGAACCACACAGTTATATTAATTTCAGAAAAAGTGGATTTTAAGATGATAAATCAGAGATAAAGAGCAGTAATACATAATGACAAATGGGTCAAATCTCCAAGGAAGCATACTAATCCTTAACATGTATGTAGGCTCCTAGCAAGAGTATCAGACTATGTGAAGCAAAAATGGAACTGCAGGGAGAAATAGACAAACTTGGAGAGGTCAATGCCTCTCAGTAACTGACTGATTCAGAAGGCGGAAAATCAGTGACCACACAGCAGAATTGGTCCAGGGTTCAAGTCTCTGTTAGGCACCAGTTATCAGGTCTTGCTCTAGATCTCTGATCTCCCAATCGAGTGTCCTGAGGAGGTTAAATAGAGAGAGACAATTGTATGATTTTTTAGGGCTCCAGGAGGGTCAAAACCCTTTAGTTAAACTCGAGACTCTGAGGGCTAAGACCTAAACTTTTCTGTATTATGCCACTTTTATTAAGACCAAGGACCAAGGACAAAAGGTGAGAAAACTGAAAAAAGCGCAGGAAATGAGCAGGACCTTGGGAGTTACTTCAAAGCCTTCTCCAAGTGGTATGTCAATTTAGGAGAATCATCTTATCTCTAAGATAACATTCGTGGTGGGAATGAGACTATAGGAGTGAACGTTCTTTAACTGCTGTCTCCATTTACTTAATTAGTGGAGGAGCCAAGGTGTCTTTAGCTATGGCCTTATTTTGCCTTTTGAGGTATCTCTGGCCTCACAGGCCACTACAGGCCTCAGCCAAGACCAGTGATTCATAGAGGTCTACTTACTTTAAATCAGCTCCTATCGCCAGGCAAGGGGCTGAGGCCTAGGACAGACTCACAGACAAACATAGAAAGCCAATTAGTAAAATTTAAATCCTTCTCAGAGATGCTTGATAGTGGTCTCCAACAAGTAACTGACTGATTCAGAAGGCAGAAAATCAGTGACCACATAGCAGGGTTTTTTTTACTGGGGATCAAACTCATGACCTTGTGCTTGTCCGGCAGGTGCTTATGGCACTGAGCCAAATCCCCAGGCCACCATCAATTGTCTGGATGCAACTGATATCTGTAGATCAGATCGCTTCTTTCAACAACAGCAAGAATGTACATGCTACCCAAATGCACACAGACCATTCATGACGTCATGGACTGGCTATTTTGTCTTCCTAAAATTCATGTATCGGAGTTCTAACAGCTCTGTGGCTGTATTTGGAGATGAAGCCCCTAAGGAAGTGACTGTGGCTAAATGAGGCCATCAGGGTGGGGCCCTGGTCCCCCTTTCTGAGAAGAGGCAGTGGAGCACTGTGTCCTTCGCTCCCTCTCCAGTTGTGTGGACGCACAGAGAAGAGGTCCCGAGAACACAGGGCATGAGGGCAGCCCCAGGCTCTCCAGACTCCAGCCTTGCCGGAACCTTGCTCCTGGACTCTCAGGCTCCAGAACCATTAGAAAATAAATTTCTGTCATGAAGCCACCCAGCCTACAGTATTTTATTATAGCAGGCTGAGCAACTTAAGCCACCAAGAAAGACCACATTCTGGGCAAGGAAACACATTTTAACAAAATTAAAACAATAGAAACCGCAGAAAGTATGATCCCAGCCCACAGAGGATTGAACAAGGCTGTTCGGTGAGAGCCCTGGAGTTTAAACTCCGCTGGCTGCAGCTGAGCCTGCTTTGTTGGTGATGCCACTGGGCAGACTCCAGGGCATAGCTGACTTTTGCAAACTTCTCTGCCTCTGTAGATGGACCCTGGGGCGTGTGTGTGTGTGTCTGTGTCTCTGTGCGTGTAAGAAATGCTATAGTTGTAGGGATCCCATAAAGCAGTGGAGCCAGTCTTGAGTGTGCAGCCCTCCAAGGCAACGTCGGCCAACCCGTCAGTATTTAGCAACCTGGAAACGGGAGATTTCTGGACCCAAGAGAGAGGGAACTGGGAAAGTGGCTCACGGCATGGTCTTGAGGACATCAGAGCTTCCTTTTGAGCTTGCAAACACATGAAGACCCTCTTCAGGTCTAACAGATGATGTTGCTTCTGTTGACTGTGTGCATGTCTTGAGTCTGCACGTGAGTGTCCCCAGCCTTGGAGTGAGCACCACACCTGGCTGCATTGGAGGACGTTTCCAGCGTCTTTCACGGGCAGCTGTGCTGGCCCATTGCAGCAGCAGGTTTAACTGCATGTGGCTGCCGAGGTTCCAGGATGCCTGCTGGAAGTGGGGTTCAGTCCATGCAGCAGAAAGGGTGGGAAGGGTGAATGGCAGGGAAGTTGCCCATAGCTTGATGCAAAGGAGGCTGAATGTCATTGACACCTGATCTGCGACACCTAAATGGCCACAGAGAGATGTCCTGCGAAGGTCACAGACTACTTCAGTGTGTTCCGAGGATGAACTTGAACAATGTTTTTTTGTTTGTTTTTTTAACGGTTCCATCAAGATATAATTCAGTGGTTTCTAATATATTCATAGAGATAAGCATCATTACTACAATCAACTATAGAACACTTCTCTTACTCAAAAAGGAAACAAACCCAGCACTCCCAGCTACCACTCTCCATCTCCTTCAGTCCTAGGCAACCATTAATCTCCTTTTTATGTCTCTATATATCCCCCGAGATATCTCATATCAATTGAATCATGTAACATATATGGTCCTTCTTTCACTTAGCATAATGTTTTCTAAGTTCATCCATGGCATATCTGTATTTTAATCCACTTTCTTGCCATATGATATTCCACCGTGTGGCCAAACCACATTTTACTTCATTGGTTGATAGACATTTGGATTGCTTGCACATTATTTGCCTACTATAAATAACGTCACTATAAATATGCACAAGGTTTTTGTATAGACATATTTTTCATTTTTCTTGGTTATACCCCTTGGAGGAGAATTGCTGATGTGGTTAATCTATATTTATTTGTTTTCTTTCTTTCTTTCTTTCTTTTTTTGGTACCGGGGATCAAACTCAGGATCTTGTGCTTGCCAGGCAGGTGCTTATGCCACTGAACTAAATCTCTGGCCCAGTTAATCTATATTTAAACATTTGTGGAACTGCTGTATAGTTTGTTAAGGCTGATTACACTATTTTATGTCTCTGCCCCTCATGCATTGTTAACACTTGTTATTGTCTGTCTTTCCTAGTAAAGCCATCCTGTGGATGTGAAGTGGTGTGGTGGTTTTTATTTACAATTCTCTCATTACTAATGATGTTAAACATCTCTTTGTGTGCTTTTTGGCCATTTGTATATCTTCCTTGGAGCACTATCTATTCAGATCCTTTGATCACTTAAAAAAATTTTTTTTTATTTTAAAGAGGATAAAACCAAGGAAAATAAAACAGAATAAAACCAATCAGAAATAAACCAGTATAAGTGATACAGGACTTCAAAACCTTAAGAGACCAACAATAGTTACCATAATGCCTTTTGTTGTCTTCAGAATAGCTGTAGATACCTTCAGACATAGTAACAATTGAACAGAACAGAATAGAATAGAAATAATAAAGCCAAAACAGTGAATGCAGTAAAGGACTTCAAAACAAGCCACTGGTAAATCCAAAATGGCTGCCATAGTATGTCTTGTTATCTTTCAAATAGCTGCTCCTGCCATCAGATTTAACATAATCAAACAAAACAAAAGAGAATACAACCCAGCCAACAGAACAATGAAAATGATATGGTTTCCCCGCCGGTATCACTTCCTGGTGAGGCCTAGATCCCTCTCCCCACCCAACGCAGTGCAGTCCGGGAAGGGAGCTAACTCCCAGAGAGGTTGGGGTGTGGCTGTCCCCACTCGGGCAGCAGCTGGCGGGTGGTGGTGCTTTCCAGTCAGGGATCACCTCCTGGTGAGGCCCCCTGATCCTCTCCCTCTGCAGTCCAAAAATGGCGCAGACTCACAGAGAGATTAGAGTGTAGTTGTCCTCGCTCTGGGAGCAGCCGGTGCCTGGCGCTGTTTTCCAGGCGGGCCCTTTGACTATTTTTAAATTAAGCTACGTTTCTTTTTATTGTCGAAAAGTTGTAATTGTTCTGTATATATTCCCAGTACAAATTCTTTATCAAACACATAATTTGAAAAAAAGTCTCTGGTTCTATGCAATGTCTTTTCACTTTCTTGATGGTGTCCTTTGAAGCACAGAAAGTTTCAATTATGAGGGCAAATTTCTCTATTTTTTCCTTTTGTTGCTACCCTAACCCTAACCCTAACCCTAAGAATACAAAACCAAATCCAAGGTCATGATTTGCCAGGAACCTTTTCCTGCCAGGAAGACCTTTTATGGTCTTCACTTCGTATAGGTCAGTGACCCACTTTGAGTTTGTTTTTGTTAATTTTTTAAGCATCAGATCCACACCTGCTGTCCTTTTACATGTGGAAGTCCAACTGTCCTTGCGTCGCTTGCTGAGGAACCAGCCTTTCTCACAGAGTGCACTTGGAACGCTGCTCAAATTCATTGGCCACACATGAGTAGGTTTATTTCCAGACGCTCTGCCTGATACGTTTTTCTTGACGTGGTAGGGAAGCAAAGGCAGGAAAAAAAGAAAAATGTCAGTTTGGGGGCTCTCGGAGGGTCACAGAAAAATGCGCAGTCCCTCAGAGGCAAAGACGTGGAGGGTTTTTATTGGTTTTGACGGGGGTGAAGTTTGAAGGGGCGGGTAGAACAACGTATTGACTGTTGATTGGCAGAATGCTGGCAAGTGCTCAAAAAACAGGAAGTTCAATTTCGGGTTTGGAAGAAGAAAGCAACAATCGGTATTGAAGGGACAGCGGTGGCGGTAGGGCCTGGTGCCTTGTTGGGCAGGCGCTGCGCTGTTTCACACGGGCGGAACCCATTACAGCCCCCTTCCTTGGAGTATATATTCATTCTTTGGCCAGCCCTCCACTGTTTTGATGACTGTCACTTTGTAGAAAGCTTTTAAATTGGGTAGGGTAAATCCTCCACTGGGTTTTTCTTTTTCAAGATTTCCCTGGCTAATGGGAATTTCTTGTATTTTTTGAGGCGCTTGCCCATTATTGCGAACAGGCAGTCATAATTTTTATAGGAATTACACTGAATTTATAGATCAATTTGGGATTACCATAGTCTTAATATCAAGTTTTTTGATCTACGAACATGAGATATTCCCGTTTATTTAGGTCTTTTTTTAAAACTTTCAACAGTATTTTATAATTTTGAGAGTATAAATTTGTACTTCTTTCGTTACACATATTTTAAACTATTGTATTCATCTTGATGCTATTGCAAATGGAACAGTTCCTCAATTTCATTTTAGTTTGTTCACAGCAACCAAAATTATATTTCTACTGTATAGAAATGTAATTGATTTTTATACATTGACATTGTATCATGCAAACTTGTTGAACTTTTTATTAGTTTAATAATTTTTAGTGGATTCCTTAGTATTTTCAATGTATGAGATCAAATTAACTGAAAATAGGACCATATGCTTCTTCCCTCCAAATTTGGTTGGCTTTTCTTCTTGTATTTTCTTGCCTAGTTGTCCTGACCAGACTCCAGTGCCATGCTGACTCGGTGTGGTAGGAGCAGTTGTCCTTGTCTTGTTTCTGAACTTTGGAAAAAAGCATTTAGTGTTTCACTATTCAGTGAGACCCCATTAGCTGTGGACTCTTCCCAGGTGCCCTTTATCTGGATGAGGAAATGGCGGTCTTCACTGGAAGCATTCGGTCAGCTTGGTCAGCAGGGAGGAGGCAACATCCTGAAGGAAGTGGACCTGCTGGCCGAGGCTCTGGAGACTTAACGGAGGCCTCACTACAGATCCGGGTGTAAGAATAAGAAAAGGCCTTATCAGGAGTATAGATCTCCCAGGAGGAGATCACAGAGAGTGGGAGAAAAGAAAGGATTAAGGTCAGAGACGTGGGAGGGGGAAAGAGAGCTCAAGGAGAAGGGGGCTGAGAAGGAGAAGCTCCAGCTGGTGCAGGAGAGAAGCACCCCAGCTGCTGGTTAGGCTTTGGTGTCAACCGGCTGCACCCTGCAGAGGAGCAGGCCAGACCAGCCTCGCAAAGAGAGCTGCACATACAGCTTCTTCACAGCAGGTGGCGTTGCGGACCATCTGACAGCCACTCTTGGCTTTTCTGCTCTTCTTTTCATTGAAAAGAAATTAATGGGAACTGAGGGCCTACTGAGGCCTTGTTTAATAGATAAGACACCGGAAGAAGGATTGTGCCTGCCCCCAAGCACGCACGAGCATGGAGGCAGAGATAGAGCTGGCCCCTGGTTCCTGCCCCTGGTCCCCAGTCACCTTCCAGAGAAGCATCTGGAACAGTGGCTGGCAGGATGTCAGAAGGCAGCCTAGAGTGTTGTGAGGCTCCCGTTCAGTATGTGGTGAAACCCACTTCCTTAATTTCCCCCTCCGTTCTCTGCCACCCTAACATTTAATTTTGTCAAGTTTGTTAGGCTTCTTTCCCCTGTATGCTGAAATTCCAGGACGATGTAACTGGAGTCTTTTTTTTTTTTCTTTCTTTCTTTTCTTTTGAGATAGGATCTCCCTATGTAGCCCAGGCTGGCCTCACACTTGCCACAATCCTGCCTCAGTCTCTTGAGTGCTGGGATTACAAGTGTGTGCCACCAGATCCAGCTAGAGTCCATCTTGTTTGCAGCCTATCATCAGGCTCCAGCTGGGACTTCCTGAAGGCTGTCTGAACCCTTTCAAGCTGGCCTTGCAAGCTGGAAACATTGGTGTACACTTGTAATTCCAACACTTTGGGAGGCTGAAGCAGGAGGATTGCAAATTCAAAACCCCTCTGGGCAATTTAGCAAGAGCCTGTCCCATGACAAAATATAAAAGGACACAGTAGTGGAGTGCCCTTGGATTTGATCCTTAGTACCACAAAAACAAACAAATAAACAAGTAAGGGTCGCCATGCTGGAAGAGCAGGAAGGAGCTAGCACTGTTTTAGGATCAAAGCGCTGGAAGCTGGGCTTAGTGGTATCTAAGATACAACTAAGAGTGTTTGTCTAAAGCTGTGGGCAGAGCATCAACGATTTTCTGAGTTTGCACAAGTGGTGTTCAGAACAGAACGCATTGCCAGACTGCAGAACCAAGTTCCTATGGAAGGGCCCATTGGGTCTCAAGTCTATATTCCAGGACTTGGTATGTTTAGTGTGTGTGAAAGTAAAGCCATCCTTGGGCTTGATTTTAGTTCTCAGTTTTGGGAAATGTGGCATACGCTGCAGTAGATAGGTCTCACAGGGCCTTTGTCTTGTTCTCTGCAGACCCTGAGCCAGACGATAACATACAGGGACCCACGAGCTGATGCATGAGAAGTAGCTAGCATGCCATTCCTTAGATGCCCCAACCCTGGGTTGTGGCCTGTAGGACTAACGCTTCAAAATTCTCCCCTGGCTCTTCTTTCTTGCAGCACACTGCATCCTGTTAACAGCGGGTTTGCGTGTCATGGGGACAGCTATTGGCTCTTGGAATGTAAGTTTGTTACCCAAAGGAGGCTACCAATCTCTTTATTCTGAAAAGCCATGGGAATGAAAAGACGACCTAAATATATGTTTCTTCTTTCTATCTCATGTTTCAGTGTTAAATAATATATAACATTTGGCCTTTTTTTCAGGAGTATTTGGGTGGGTGATAAGGATGGCCCTTTGTTTCTGCAGGAAGTAGTGACTGATAAAAAAGAACAAGGCCGTGGCCTTCATAATCTCAAAACCATCATCCAAAACCTCCTATTTTCCTGAGGAGGGAGAGTCCTTTCTATTTGGGGGAAGCTGAACCAAGGTACAGGGCAGGAAGTGAATGGGACCCAGGACAGAAGGGAGAGGGAAGGAAGAGCAGGACTGGCTCTCTATGCAGAGAGGTCTGGGGAAAATTCTGGAGACAGTTTGAAGTAGCTTTAGGCTGAGATAGAAGTGTTCAAGACACCACTAAAAGTGACTCCAAATGTCTTGGGATAAAAACATAGGTCATGAAGAACAAATACACAACAATGATTATGACGAGGATATGTCCAAAGGCAAAATCAGGGCCTTTTGTTTGGCTGGCTGAAGGGGCAGAGGCTGCGCTCTTGCTCCAGATGAGAAGTACCAGGTTAATGTGCTTGGACCCAGAAGGAAATGCTTGTCTGGAAGCAACGGACTGGGCCAGTTGGTTTCTCCATTCCTCTCCTGTCATGTGAACAGTGGCCACTGTGGCAGAGCTGGGGAGTTTAGCAAGGGGACAAAGACATTGACCCTTTTGACCGCTCGTTAGCTGGCCCCTCTAAGGACAGCACTCACTATGTTCTTGAACAGAGGGCAAGTATGCAGACAAAAGCCACAGGCACAAGACAGAGAGGAAACAGCCACTGATAAAACATTCCACTCGACCGTTTAAGACTCTTGCTTTAGGTTAGAACCTAGTTTCGTGTGTGTGTGTGTGTGTGTGTGTGTGTGTGTGTGTGATTTTGAACTTATTTGCTCCTCATATAGGAGGACCAGACAGCTGCACAATGAAACCCATAGTCTTAAAAGACTTTTGTTCATCACATTTTAAAGGGAGTACTGCATAATTAAAAATCATCAGATCTTTAGTTATTACCATTTTTTTGGTACCAGGAATTGAACTTAAGACCTCGAGCTTACCAGGCAGGTGCTATGCCTCTGAGCTATATCCCTGGCCCAGTCAGTCATTACCATCTTTTAAAAATAATATTTATTGAATAAGCAATGAATGGCAGCAAAAAAAAAAAAAAAAAAAAAGCAGGCCAACATGTAATTCAATGAAGGTATATTCTGTTGGTTTTCAAATCCCATATAATAAACTCACTACAGTGGCTCTGAATATAGAACAGAGGTTCTGATTCAGGAGCTTCCCTGTTATAGCCTAAAACTCTGACCTCTGGTCCACCTGGGAATGCTCCCATCAAGGTGAGCTGCACACCCATTTTATGAACTTCAGCAGTAAGTCAGTTTTCCAAAATGTATCAATATGTGTACAGCCTTAATTGTATAGTTTTTGGCATATTCTTTAAAAATATCACTGAACTAGGAAAATCACACGTAGAAAAAGTGATTGCATCTATTACCACGTCCTATTGCTCTTAGCATAAAGGTCTTCCTCAATCAAGAATCTAGATTCAAGATTCATTATGTTTGATCTCAGCCCATCTACTGCCCATCTTTAAATTCCACTGGAGAGATGCAATCAAAACATATTTTGACGAGGGAAGGCCTTGTTACAGTGCCGTAGATGGGGTAAAGTGTAAAGCTGCCAGTCGAGAGTTCATAACTTAGTCACTAGAATCTTCATTTCCTCAGGGCTGACAGTTTCCTCTCAGTTCAGTGAGCAGTCTGATGAATAATCATGAGTGAGCGTAGCGAAACCACTGTTTCATTTGCCTGCTGTCCTCGATCAGCCTTAACAGACCCTCATCACACACGTTCATCTTTAGGCATCCAGCACTGTCACGCTACTGCCTGGCAATTTAGACTGTGGCCTTTCTTATCAAGGATCTAACATCTTAACATCGTCAGTAGTGTCAACTTTACTAGAACTTTCTCCAGTAAGTGAAACATAAGCCAGGTGAGACAGGGTGGAGTGGAAATGCATTGCTCTTGTAGAACTTCCAAGTTTTTAGCACACAGCAATGTCTTCCTTATCCACACTTTCACTTCCTGTGGTTGCAGTTACCTGTGGTCAGTCATGGTTGGAAAACATGAAATGGAAAATTCCAGAAGTTAAACAATTTGTACATTTTAAATGTTTTATTACAGTGTACTGTCAGAATTATTGTTTCATTGTTAATTTTTTAGTGTCTTATTTATAAATTAAACTTTATTGTATTGTAGATACAGGAAAAAACATGGTATATATAGGGGTTATTACTCTTTATGATTTCAGACCTTTGCTGGGGGTCTTGGATTGCAACCCTCGCGAATTAGGGGGGCTTTTGTATAGCTATTAGAATAGCTGCTGTGGAGTATCTACTGAGTAGTCAGTCTATGTTTTCTGGAAACACTTTTTTTTTTTTTACATTTGCAGCTCCACAAAGGTTATAATCACCACCAAGTTGTGGATGTTAGCCTGGCACCAATGTGAGACTTGACATCTCACCTCTTCCAGACAGAAGAAAAATCCATAAACTTTTCTTTCCTACGTGGTCTATTGGGCACAACTCACTGGAAAAATTTGCTTTTTAAAAAGTTACAACTAAAAGTACACTGCATATTCATTGCACAGTACCATTCGAATATGGTCGTATTTCTTCCTTGCTAAATGGATTGCAATTGAATGTTGGGGATTAGTCAAATCTAATTATTCAGATAATGAAAGTTAAGCTACTAAGACTGCAGTTTCATCCTGGAGAACATTAACTGTTAGTCAATAAGATGTGTGTGTGTATGTATTAAATGAATAGTCCTCCTTCCCAATTTAGTTGTCTTCTATTTAGTGTTGGTTGGCAGTAAGGGTTACCCAAACCAGATGAATAACTTGCTTCATAAATGCAAATCTATGCTGTGCAAAATAAGCTAGGAATATAGGAAAGGAATGAATAATAATAAGGTTGGGCCAGGGAGTTCTGCCTTCAAGAGGCAGAGGTAGGAAGTGGCATGTGTTTGTGAGTGTGCCCCTGCTGGAGGGGCATCTGTGTTCTTCTCATCTGAGGGCTGAGTGCGTGTTCCTCAGGTTGGCCCTCTGCAGAGGGTTGGTGCTCTGGAAGAGGGAACTTGTCCTGTGAGTAACAACACTGGGTTCTTTAAGGAAGTGTTTTGTCACCATGTTTGCATGAAGGGAAGGCTCCAGGGCCCACAGTTAATTGCTATGCACAAGTGCACTAATGACTTCTTTCCAAGGGGAATTCTGTTAAATTCTTCTCAATGGACTTACTGATGTGTCCCAAAGAATGGATGAAAATATAACCCACACTTGGATGCTCTAAACCTGACAAAGAGGACAGTATAAACTGCTATTTTTTAGTCTTCTTATAATGCTGATCTAAAAGGTTCTTGACACAGTTAAAAAGGCAAATCTTGGGACAGGGATGTAGTTCAGCAGTACAGTGCTTGCTTGGCAAGTGTGAGGTCCTGAGTTCGATTCCTGATACCCCCGCTAAAAGAGGCACATTTTATAATCCCCTCTTATGTAGACTTACGGTTTAGGTTCCCCCAAAAGTCTGTGTTCACAGGTGGGGGCTTTCAGAAGGTGACTGAATCATGGAGTACTGAAGCCATCACTAGATTAATCCATGGATGAGTTCATGGTTTGATGTACTATTAAGAGGAGGGTGTATGTTTCTTTTTGGGTCTTCCTATTCTGCTTCCTGGCTTCCATGGGTTTTTCTCTGCATTCCACTATTCCACTTCTGACTTGGAGCCAGCTGACTATGGACTGAACCCTCTGAAACCATAAGGCCCAAATAAACCATTTCCCTTTAATTGTATACATCAGGTACTTTTGTCCAAACAATGAAAAGTGGCCAATATATCTAGCAAGATACCAGAGTTCTGGGGTTAAAATACAGCAAATCAAAGTGATTCTTAGGCTTTGAAATATTTAGTAAATTATGCTAGTCTGACCATTGCTTTTCTTTTTATCTGTTATAACTAAGGCCACTTTTGCTACTCAACCCATTGGTGACCAAGTCATCATTCTACAAGGAACGTTCAGTCATAAAAACTGGTTTGAAAGCTTATTTTAAGTTTCAGTTCAACAAATGAGGAAATCCCCTACAATCCGTAGAAACAAACATCACCAATGCCTTACTTATATGTTCTTGGAGAATGAAAAGTCAGCATGTGACACAAAAGGATCAATGAGGAAAGCAAGGCAAGAGCCAGGCTACCTGAAGTTGTTTTATAAGATCCTAGTTCACTTCTAGCTAAATACACAGACATTTTATAAGGATATATTTATCCCAGTTCCAGAAGCATCTCCTAAAGTCAGCCTTGATTCCTTGAGAGAGTACAGTCTCCTCAGGAAAAACCAACAAACTCAAACTCATCCAACTTTTCTGTGGCTCAAAGTCCCAGCGACCTACTGGAATGCAGAGCATATCTAGTCTCTCAAGGTGCCACGACACCAACAATTCCAGCTGTGTAAGAGGGGTGTGCATCTGGAATGCTGTTAGGGTGATCAGTGGGATCTGTTACTGCATCCCAACTTCAGGACATCCTGAGGCACCAAGAGGTCTGTTCTCAGCAAAGTAGGTGTCAGGGAGTAGGCAAGGGGGAAACAAAGTAGGTATTGCCAGCAAAAATGCCAAAGTGTTAGAGTCTTGAAAGGTGATCATGGGTCAAGCCCTATAGGCTGGGGAGCTCCAACAAAGGTCTAAATGTCTCTGCTGTATTTACTTATTTAGGGCACGTACTTATTGTTTGTGAGGAGGTAGAAGTTGAGAGATGCGCACAAAACAACAGAAAGATACGTAAGTTGGGACATACAGAGGAGGAGCTGGGGACAGGAGCAGGCCTGGCCAGGCACAAGGGTCAGCTGCAGATCCATATAACTGCATCTGTAGCTGTCTGGATTCAGGAAGCTTGCAGGGAGGGCTTTACTTAGCAGCAGCATCCAAGGAGAATGTTTTAGATAGACTTAGAAAAAAAATAAACAAACACGCAAATTCACTAGACCACAGGGCTCCTCAAAGCTTTTATTTTTCCTTTCCTGCTTTCCTGCATCAGCACATTACCTGGTACACACTGCCAGGTGGGCATTCAAAAATCTGAGACTTTTAAAAATCAGCAATTCATAACACTGTGAGGATTGGATTTCAGTGTTTCAGAAAATCTGATTATTCCTGGAAAGGGTTTATTCCCCTTGACTCTGGAAAGAGAAGCTTTGTCCTCATCTTTTAAACCACCTCAGACAGTGGAATATCTTAGATAACACTTAAATACTTTGGTAGGGCAATAAAAACTAGTCTCAAGAAATCCAAGAGCCTTCACCATTGCTGGGAAGACTGTGGCTTCTGCATCCTCGAGCAGCTTCACAGTACTTGGAGGACACTCGGGGACCGGGGTTACCAGGACAGCTCCCCGTCTGATTCTGCAAGTCCTCTGGCAGAGGGCAGACTAACAGGCGGGACCTTGAACTTGTCCAACTGGCCCCAGGCCTCCCACAGCTGCCAGTGGTTTAGTGACTGGAAACACTGCCCCCTTGGGTTCCACCAGACAGCAGCAAGGACCAATCAGGCATTCAGGGACATCATCAAAGGAGGGGGTGAGCCCCCCTCTCCTCCCACTTCATTACCTGGTATTTGATGTACACACTGCACGGGCAGAGTTTTTACCGATTAAATTATTTTCTTAAAATAAACATCACCTCACACGATTCTCTTAGGAAAGTCTTTTCAACTCCATTCTTAAATGTAGTCTATAAAATGTTGTGCAAAAAACAAGTGCTGTCTTCAAATAAATAGAAAAAAGTGGGAAGAACTAAACTTTGTTTTCTTTAAATTAAAAGTTAAAAATACTAGCTGCACTTTAAAGTATTTGCAGGATGAAATACATCCAGAAGACGATTCAGAACAGTCCTCAGTCCCCACTGCATTTCCGGGAGAGTTCTGTCTTGTTCAGAATTCACAGTGGATGCCCCCGCTGAGGTCTGTTACCACGCCCTCTTTGACCAGCTTCTGGAGGAACTTGGTCTCCGTTGTCACATTGTGCATCGTCTGCCAGTTCATGGCAGCCATGCATAGATTGTCAAAGTAGTGCAAAGGTGTTCTGGGTTGACTGAGGTCATAGCCAAAACCTGCCAAGCTGACCTCATCACATAGATGTGTGGCTAAGACCACAGCAATAATGCCAATCGTGGGGATGTTCTGAAAAAGAACAGAGACCAACATTAGAAAGAAAAGAACCATTTTAAAAGAATTTGCTGCTTTGCAGGCACTGTATATGTTATACAGTCATAAAACCTGCACTGGGGGCTCCAATTTTATACATCATGTAATTTTACCTATTAGAATTTTAAAGCCGAACACTCCATGCAAATCAGGCATCTCTAAATGTGGTCTGAGATGCGAATAATTTTAACAAATGCCTCAAAAGGGTATGTTCTTATGCTAAGCTTTAGTATTTTATGGTGTTTTTTCTAAAGCTTCTACCCACTGAAACCAAACTTTTTTTCAAATTCACAGGCCTACCTATGGTATTTAGACCAGGAAGCCAGTTATATAATAAAGGCATTACCACACTGCCCCCTGGTAGCACACAGGCTAATTGCAGGTTAATAATCTAAAGCACTGGACAACGCAAAGCAAAATGATTCGCATATAAGGACACGAATTAAAATTATGTGGGGAATTTTGAAACTGGCTGTGAATGCCTGTAATCTCAGCACTTGGGAGGCTGAGGCAGGAGTTCCACCGTGAGTTTGAGGCCAGCCTACATAGAGAGACCTTGCTTTAAAAAAAATTCCCAGTGTACAGACCATAGTACAGACCAATTAAAAAGAATATCTGATGTAAGACTGACTTTAGCATCATTTATAAAGTAACCAAAAACATCAAGTCTTACCTGAGTAAACCACAGAGTTAAAATGTAAATAACTTTTCAGACCAACAAAATGCCTTTTAGTGTCCTACAGTTACAGAGTCCTGGAATAAGAATACCTTAATTAACATATTCATGATCTAAGTGTCTACACACCGCCTATACCACAGGGCAGAGGAGTAGGGGGGAATTAAACCACGAGAAGCCCGGAAGCCAAGGTGCAGAGGGATAAATATACATGGGGTGTCTAATTGATAACTGACTTTCTCCACTGGAGATGCTGTGGGTCTACAGTTGAGCCCCCATGCATTCTGAACATGACTCCTTTTGGAGGAAAAAGGAGAATACAGTTAACTTTACATAGTGACAAAAATACCTTATCTCGGCCCCAGAATCTTGACTGAGGCTCTGAGTACTGAAGGATGTCAAAGGCAGTCTCTTTGATAATAACTGGATTCAAAATCCTGAAGTGTTTTGGCTGTAGTGGGATTTTTTCAGCCACTTGCTTCCAAAAGAAGAGTCGGATCCAAAATGGCTAAGGGGAGAGAGAGAGAGAGAGAGAGAGAGAGAGAGAGAGAGAGAGAGCACATAATCATTAGGGAGAGTTAATGAAGTTCTCCCATCAGCAGAGGATTAGAAAGCATTCCCGGCTAATTAGGTCAAGGTTATGGGCACAACCCCAGGTAACCCTATGCCCAGTATTTTGCAACACGGTTTTTAAGATCCGTGGAAATCCAGCACCTTAGCTCAAAAAAGTAACACCGAAAGATACAATTTACAGAGATGGCACTGGACAAGAACAGAAATTATACACCCAATTCCTGGTTATTTGTGGAAGAAATTCCTCAGGAAGACTTTTCAGGGTCTACAGCTATTATTTTGCCCAATGAATAAATCCAATTTAGGGTGTTAGGTACTGAGTGCCCTGCCAGATGAGGCCCGCCTTGCATCCTCTCTCCATTGACTTTATTTTCTAATCCTGTAAGGTTGCTAGGCAACTGGCTATAAATCACTCCCTATGTACCTCATTTTCCTACTACAATGTCTACTCAGTAGAAAACCCAGAAAACCATAACCTGCACAGACTCAAGCTTGGGAGACATCAATTTGCCATCACACAGAGATTATGTGAAAAGTCTAGTATGCCCCAGGAGTTTCTCTAATTTGTGTCCAGGCCTACAAATGAACACATTCACCTCCACAGCTGAGTGCTGATTGGAGCTATAAAGCAATGTAACCAATTGCTGCAAAGACTAACAGAAGGAAGATGACCCAGTGAGGGCCATTGCCTCCACATTTGCCCTGCTGGAATGTTGTGAATTTAGTCCAACAGGGACCACTGCCTAAAGCATTTTGGAGAAGGTCTTTGGGATTTTATGTATATTCTTCTGAATATCTTAAAAATGACTTACATTTATCCAAGTAAATCTCATTTCTGGAACTAACCAAAAGCCATGCAAATCCACATCTGGAGGGTAAGGTGGTGTCCAACCTCAATAATAGAAATTTTGGTCCCAAAGTTGATATTCCCATTAAGTAGTGATCACCTTTTTTACATGGGGCTCTAAGGTTCTGAAACTCATTCAGAGCAAAGAGTTCTGAGAGATTTCTAAAATGAGGGTGGTTGTTATCAGAAAAAGCAACAAAAAAGCATGCCTCCTGGGCCAGGGATATAGCTCAGTGGCACAGCACCTGCCTGGCAAGTGTGAGGTCCTGAGTTCCATTCCTGATACAAAAAAAAGGTATGCTTCCCATTGTGCATGTGTAAAAACAAAAGTCTGTAAACATAATTAAAGGCCCCTTCACTTTTTATGAAGACACACTTGATGGATGAATTTCTAGTGCTTACCAGGGTTTCACGCTTTAGCATTGCTTGAAGCCAACTGAAATCAACACTCTTAAATAGAACAGTGACAAACAAGTCGTTGGCATAATACTCAGCGTCAGACAGTGGTGCCCCCTCTGGATAGGTCATCCTTATAGTAGTTTTATTTCCAACATGCTCAGAATATCCCTCCACTGGTGCACTGTTTAACCTATTTAAATAAACAGGGAAAGACACACTGACAACGCCAGCCACCAGCCTTCTCACCGCACCCCACAATAACCCATGTCATGCTCTCCTGTTTTTTAGGACCAGGAACTAGGTTGCGGTTGGGGTAGCTGAGTTTTCCCATCAGTCCTGTCACCCAGCTCTGTCCTTCCAAGTATTCGATGAATGCGGCTCTGTCCACACGCAGTGCTCAGAGTTAACTGCTGAAAGGCAAGCGGTTCCGACTCGCCCTGACATTTTAAGTCATCCGAATACACTACCCCTTGAATACTCCGAGTGCCAGTGAAGTTTCCTTGAAAATCTCACTGTGCTCAGATATAGTGGTTCTCATTAGGGTTTCAAAAAAGTAATCAGAATGGAAAACCCTGAAGCCAGAGCCAGGGATAACTAACTGCAGTCCTGGGGGGTTGCGGGGGGTGGTGGCGCTGAGCCTCAGCTATGTGGCTTGGTTTTAAGGCAAAGACTTGGGGCACTGCGGTGAAGGCTTCCCCGGGGTGGCAGTTTTAAGGGACTCTTAAGAGCTCTCCCCAAAGCAGTACCACTCACCCAGTTATACTCTTTTGAAATCTTAAGAAAGCCCGTTTCTTCCTCAACATTACCACATTGTGTGCAACCTTTCTTTTCTATCGACTGGTCCCCGCCTTTGCTTATGACACTGGCCAGCTAACATGTGGGTGTCACTCGCCAGGCTATTCCCAGGGATAGGCGCACAGCGACACCCATGCAAGGTAGCTGCCACAGCTGCCACCCGACCTTCCCAGCCCTATAGCCCGAGCCCACATGGACCCTGTGCTCCACTTCTGCTCTGTGGCCTAGGGCTTACTGCTTCCCAATGCCTGGTTCTCTCTTCAGAGCTCCTTGCACTCCCGTTAGTTCCTGGCTGAGCTCTCAGCTGCCTGCACATTCTTCAGGAATAGCTGCAGGCACAGCTGAGCCTCCTCCACAATCCTTTCCTCTTCTGAGTGCTTTCTACCTGTCTAGGCATTTGGTTTCCAAGGGAACTCTGGCGGGGAGGGTTGCTCCTCCTTCTGTTTATCCACAGATGAAGAGACAGAGGCACAGGAGAGTCAGGAAATCCATTCCAAATCACAAAGGTAATATGTGAAGATATCATCACTTTCAGACTCAAAATGTTCAAAAAAATGGATCTTGTCATCATTGTCTTCTAACCAGAGACATTTCTCTGTTCTCCATTTTTAACAGCAAATCTATTAATGCCTCAGACCCCCAAACTAGAAATCCTGGTGTCTGGCGGCACTAGTTGTCAAACCAGCAGAAAGCCTTGTGGTTTCCTTTTTCAATGCACCTATCTCTCAAGACTGACTCAACCATCAGCCATTACTTCCACTCCATGTGTGTCCACCCATGCACTTCACACCCCAATTCCAATGCCCTCTAAATCCAGGCCTCCGAGCTGACTCTTTTCCATTGTCAGTCCGCCTATGTGCTACTGCTGGACAAATTGGGTTAGGACCCAACTCATCCCTGAAGTAACCTACTATAGTGTTATCAAGAGCCTGAAAAAAATCCACACACTTTCAAGACAAAGAGGTTTTTTTTTTTCTTTTAGTCTTTTTTGAGACAGAGTTTTGCTGTGCAGTTCAGGCTGGCTTGAACTCACTTTGTAGCCCAGGCTGGCCTGGAACTTGCAGTGATCCTCCTCCTGCCTCAGCCTCCTGAGTGCTGGAATTACAAGCACGCACCATCACACCAGGCCCAGAGTATACTTTAAAGAACTTCTCCAGGGAAATAATTGGAGGTATACATATGGGTAAGAATATGCAAAGCATTTTCACAACAACCAAGAAAAATGAAAGCACTCCAAATGTCCTGCTGCAGAATCATTAATAACTTACAATACTCTTATGTGAACAAATACTAAGTATATTTAATGACGTCAGAAACGATTCATAATACTAAGCTTAAACAATACTTTACAGGCCAGGGATTTAGCTCAGTGGCACAGCGCCTGTCTGGCAAGCATGAGGTCCCGAGTTTGATTCTAGCACCCCCCCAAAAAGCCTTACAAAAACACAGAATAAAAGTGGAAAACCAGCAAATTAGCAGTGGCTGTGGTTCTTTGTGCTGAATGATTTTTATTTTCTCCCTTACATTTTTCTGATCTTTAATAATGAATATATTTATTTCACTTTTATAATTGGAAAAGCTTTTTTTTTTTTGCAGTGCTGGGATGGAATGTAAGGCCTCACACATGCCAGGCAAATGCGCTACCACAGAGCTACACTCAGCCTGAAAAGCAATGTTTAAACAGCTAAATAGGAAAAAGAATCAAGGATGACTGCCCACTGCCTGTCGTGGTGAGTCCCAGCCCCCTGTGGACTTTCTGTCCTGGCCAGTCCTGCCTTCTAGGACCCACCAGCCCTAACCCCCACTCTTGAAGCCTGGCATCCCCAACATCTTCCCTGTCTACATCCCCCACTTCCCCCTGCCCACGTCCCCCACTTCCCCCTGCCCAGCGGTCTTCCTCCTCTACTGACTCACCCACCTCTACCCATCCTTCCAAACCTCCAGGCCCAAAGCCTTTGCCAATGACTGCAGTCCACAGAACGCTCCTCAAATTGAGGCAGAGTCTGGAGTATCTGATCACTCTGTATTTTTCTTTGAAGTTCTTAAATAGTAAGTCTCTTGAAGGTAGGGGCCCCAAACGCCTCTGGGGCCCTTTCCTGTCCCTGGAGAAACACTAATCCAGCACACTGGGCTGGATTCTGGAGGAGAAAGCTGGTTTGAGAGCAAAGTACCTTATCACAGTGTCGAACTGGTTCAGGGCCTGGCCCAGCTCTAGTCCGTACAGAATTCCCCCGCTTCCGATCACCACACAGCGACGACAGTGCTTGGCTTTCAAGTGTTTAGGGAAGTCGTGCTCAGGCAGTATTTCCAGGAGGGACTGGACTTTATTGGAGAAAGTATGGAATCCAAAGGGCGGGTCATACTTGTCTTCGGCCTCACTGTCTCCGGAGACCTTCTCCACGAAGGGCGGCAGGTCGATGCTATACCTGTGCTCAAATAGCCGTGCCATTGCCGTCTTCACAAATCTGGGCCGACACTCCTTTTGCAGGACTTGCTGAGCGTATCTCTGAGCTCTCTGGAATGGAATCACACCGATCTGAGTTTTAACCTCTCTCCAGAATTTTGTAGATGACATTTTGTCCTATGATGTCTGATGTAGCTCCCGAGTTGACTGTTATCTTTAACAGAGAACACTGGTCTGTCAGCGTTCATTTATGTTCAAGGACATGAAGAAACAAAGCAACCTGGGAGAATCACAGGGCAAGGAGATAAATTCCATAGGTATTTCATCTTATTTTATTTTACTTTTTTATTTCACTGCATAAGCAAAGCAGCCAGGACTCCCACTTCCTACTTCTGGTTTGACATTGTACAAAGAAATTTGGGGTAAAAAAAATACTCTGAGTGTTCTAGGTTTCATGTTTCATAAATTTCTAACCCAAACTGCATGATGTCTAAACACATCACACCAACTGAAATAATCAGTCACAAAAAAACAAACAGTGCATGATTTCACTTGTATGAGGCCCCCAAAGTACCTCACTCACTAGAACAGTAGTAGCCAGGAACTAAGACTGGGAGGGAGTCATTTTATGGTATAGTTTTGGTTTTTCAAGATTAAAAAGTTCCAGAGATTTGTTTCACAACAGTGTGAATATCCTTAACACCAAATGGCAAGTGTCAATATGCTTAAGATGATAAATTTTATGTGATGTCTATTTTTTATTATAATTTTTTAAAAGAGAGGCTTCATATTTCAGGATCCCCTAGCAGGCCAGGCAAATTACCTTCAGTCCCATCAGGGAGCAGTTAACATTAACACAGATACTGCCTGGCTTCAAATGCATGTTCCCAGCAGGTCAGTGGTTTGTGTCAACAAGCAAGGCCAGCTGCTGAAAGCCAGGCTGAGAGCAAGGACCTCACAACAGGCTGCAAATGCCTGGCCGCCCACCCACCTCCCTCTTGGCTGCTCAGCAGGGGGGCTCTGAGCTCTGGGCTGCCTGTCCTGCCTCATGCATGCCTCCTCCCATTGGGTGATCATGCGTGCGCGTGCGCTGTACGTGTGTACATGTGTCCCATGTGTCCGGGGCACTTATTTTTAGGGATTTATCAGGTGTTTTGAACTCCATTAGTATCACATCATGAGGACTCTTACTATTACAGAGTTTCAAATGCTGCACCAACTATGTGTTTTCTCCCAACTTGTCTTTTTTTCCTTACAGGGGGTTGAACCCAGGTCCTCTGCACTGAACTACATTGCCATTAACTGCCCCTCCATTTTTATTTTTGAGACAGGATTTCTCTACATCACTAAATAGCCTGGGCCTCCAGAGTGCCACCATGGCCAGCCAGTCTTACTATTTTTATTGTCTGATCCTTTTTAGGAACACATCTATCTTATCGCGGTGCAAATGCTTAATAAACATAGCTTCAGAAAAGAAATAGTGCCTGTGAAGAGCCCATTGTCGGCATCTCCATTCTGCGAGGGGAACCCGTATCCCTGGAGCCTCAGATATGCTGCAGACCTGCGCATGTTCACTGTCTCAGCTTCCCTGCCGACCCTGCGGCACCTTGCAAGTTGGTCCCCAGCATCTTCACTCTGTGGGCTCCAGGTGGCATCACAGAGAAGACCTGGGCTGATGTCACCAGCCTGGCGACTGTCTCTCTTTACCACAGGAGGCCACTATGGAGAGCAGTTTGCATGCTGACTGGCATCATGGTGAGGAATCAGTCAGAGACCCAAGCAAACACACGTCATGACCCTGCGCCCAGTGAAGGCTCAGCCAAGCAGGTGATGCGTGGCACCGATGGGCAGAGGCAGGGGAAATGGAAGGGTCACCTGGACCACATGCGTTAATCTCCAGACTCCAGGCCTACAGGTCACAAACAGCAATTTTCAGAGACCAAAGAGCCCATGTCTTTCCTCTAGAATGGTATACGAAATGTCCAGTTCTACAACTCTCCTCAGATAGAAAGGCATGGATGAAAAGCACCAAATAAGACCCAGAGAAGTGGCCCCATCAACTCTTGACTGGAAAGAGGCTAGGAGCAAGCTGGTCATTTGTGCACAGCTCCAGGATGACCAGATCTTCCCTTTAGAAATTGTATTTGGAAAGGAGTGAAATTTCATTCCATTTCTGTCCTGGCAAAGAGCTGGATTTCAGGCTTCAAATTTAATTTTCTAGACTGTGAGCAACATTAGGCTCCAAAGCCATCCTCCAGCTGTAACCCCTCTGGTGCCTGATTCACGGCTGAGGCTGGAAATGAAACCTGAGTGAACAGAGCTCTAAATGCCACCGGAAATGTCTAAAATCTTTTCTCCTCTTGTTTCAGCTGGCTTCAAGACATGTGACAAACTGTGAGGAAGTCTCTCAGACACTTTCTTCTAAGTGGAATCTTCCTTAGCCCCCTCCTTGCTGTCTTCACTGCTCCCCTGGGAGGCAAAGCTTCCTAGAAAGGAAAACCCGCTAACCCAGTTAAAAGCAGACAAAATTTAAATAACAAAGCCATGGACCGCATTCTAAGGTAAAGAGCCAGGGCCAGCAGTAGCCCGGGACTTGGGTTAAGTTGAAGCCTGACCATGAAAGGGGCTCTAGGGAACAAACTTGGGTGACTGAAAGGTCCCTAAACTGTGCTGAGGCTGAGGTCGTGGTGGTCTGACCCTGGGGTAGGGACAAGAGGCAGTGTGATGTCCCCCTTTCTGCCCACATGGCTCCACGCTGGGAGCTAAGGCAGACAAGGGAGGACTGACAGGGATGTGATGGTGTCACCCAGATGCCTGGGGTACAGGAACTGGTGATGTTCTTGCAAGACACAGCATTTGTCTCAAATCCAGGAATACAAAGAAAGGTTTCAGTTCTTAAAAGTCTTCCAGGCTGAGCTTGCAGGCTGCCCACAATTAAGGAATAAATAGATGTCTGGCAGTTCCAGTTGTCCATGGTGTGGCGATTTGCCATGGAAAACCACAAAGTGAAAATTCACTGATGAGAACTGAAAAAGCCTAGATCATTTTTCTTAGAAAAGCTCCCCTTTCATTTTTATTCCATAACTTTAAGAATCATCCTTCTTGAAAATATAGGTGAGTGGCATAATTCTTTTTACTAAGAGACAATGTTCTATTATATTTATTTTTAAATTTGGGATATGGGCTGGGAAGGTAGCTCAGAGGTAGAGCACTATCTGGTATACGTGAGGCCCTGCAAAGTAAATAAAAATATAATGAATTCAGGGGAGGGTAGAGCATTTACACGCAAGTAGACTTTGAGTCTGGAAGTAGCCAAATATGGGAAAGAGCCCAGCTGCCACAGCGCATGTGATCTGGGCTTTGGTTACCTTTTAAAGTTTTATTTCCACTTCCACTTCTGTAAACATGGATTCTGGTCTCTTCCACCTGGGTTTGCCCTGATGCCCAAAGCATTTTGCCCAGTGCTTGGCAGAGGCAAGGATTAACTTATTCACAGAGTTAATTCACATTTAAGTTCCCTGCTACTTTAACCCAGTTAGAACCAGACAAAACTGAAATACCAAAACCATGAAAAGAATTCTATAGTAAAACCTCAAGAGTTAGAATCAGCAGTTACCTGGGGCTGGGGTCAAGTTGAGGTCTGACCACAAAAGGGCTCAAGGGAACAAACCTGGGTGACTGAAAGGTCCCCAAACTGTACTGAGGCTGAGGCCCTGGTGATGTGACCCTCTAAGGTAACTGACTTACATGCCTCAAAGGAGAAAATGCTATGGTGTCACAGATGTTATCACCCTTAACTGTTAAGAAAGTGTCATCAGAGGTAAAATGATACCAAAGGCTGGACAGTCCTAGATCTGTTTAACTAGCAGTGTCATCTTGGGTAAAGCACTGGACCCTGGGCAAGGGTCATCTCCATCTCTCACTTTGGGACATTCTAGGGTGTCCTGGGGATCAGGGGAGATGGCACCAAGGACAGAAAAGACTGATGTGGGTGCTGGAGCTCTACTTACTGACTGGTTCAGCTGGGTGTATCTCACTCGCTGCAAACGCAGGAGGTGAGGTCTGCAAACACAGGATGCCGAACATAACTGGTGAAGCCAACAGGGCCCCACCCTCCTGGCTCTGAGACTTTCTTCTGCCAATATCCATGCAGGATCATTCAAATGGACCCACATGCTGAGGGTGGTAAGAATCAGATCTTTGCTGGCAGCCAGGAGCCAGGGTTTTCTTTGTAGGGAACTTGTACTGAACTCTGTCCCATTCAGGGCACGAGGGCCACACCAACAAATCCCTCCAGCCTGGGGAAGTGAGAGATGGTTTTGGTACCTGCATCCCAACTGTAAGAGCAGATGTGTAAATTAAAGAGCCTCTTAGTGTGGATTCTAAGGCCTTCCTTCCTTCCCTGCTTGGTCCCACTTTCAGCCTCATATCGTGCTGTGTCCCCTGCTCTAAATAGTAACAGGCAACTCTTCCTTTTAAAAAACTTCTTTTGTGAAGAAGCAACAGCATTTCCTGAGATCCGCGCCATGGTGGAACTTAGGATGCTGAGCCAACCAGTAACCAGCCTGCCGCCCTGGTAAGTGACTGTGGTCTGGCAAGCCGCGGCCACCCCAGGGCGGGGAAACAAGAAGCAACAGCGTTTCCTGAGATGCGCGCCAGGTTGGAACTTAGGTCGCTGAGCCAACCTGTAACCAGCCTGCTGCCTACCAGGGCGTGGGCTTAGAATCAAACATACCATATACCCCCCCCCCCCAACAATCGGGATCCAGGGATCTGGGTATCTCTTGGGAGGTGACCATATGAGGTACACCAAGTGGGGGGAGTTTCCTTCTACTATCTCTGAAGGCAGATATTTTTATTGTCGTTTTGCTTTGTCCTGATTAATGGTGTTGCTGTATTCAATATTCTGTTTTGATGTGTTCTATAATGTTGTGTATTTCTTTTGATTTTGCTGTACCTAATAGAAGAACAACTATTTTGAAGATAACGAGATATACAATGGTGCCTATTATTGTTGTCCTGGTGACCTGCTGTGATGTTTTGTGTCAATTTCACTATACTGTCTCAATTGGCTTTATTCCATCCTGTTTTGTTGTATATTACTACCTCCAAGTTAATGAAAATTAAATAAAAATAAAACAATAGAACATGAGAAAACAAGGTAACAAAATACCTCCAAAAACTCCCAACTCCATCAAAGCTGATCCATGTGACATGGATGCTGAGAAACTCAAAAACAAAACAACAGAATTACATAAGGTGATTAAAAAGGAAATAACAACAACAAAACAGATCGATAAGGTTCTGAGCAAGCTGAAACATGATATAACTAAACAGATAATGTACTTAAAAAGCAAAAGGAGGAAAAGAAAATGTGCTAAAGGATATAACAGCATGTATGTTTAAGTGTGTGGGATTGATAACCATATTACCAAGTTTTGGTTGGAGTTGAACAGAACTGTTTACAGCCTCACTGTTTGTTCACTTTGTATGCTTTAATTTTGTAACATGAACAACTATTTCTAAGAAGACAATATGTAATTTATCAAGTAGTGATTTCTTAATTTTTTTGAAATTCTGTATTATTTCCTACCCTTTTTTCTGTTTTGCTTTTTTTTCTCTTTAAATAAAATTTTAAAAAAAACTTTTTTTGTGGTGCTAGAGATAGAACGGCTTACTGACTTGTATTCCCAACCCTTTTCACTTGACCTTGAGACAGAATCTTTCTAAGTTTTCCAGGCTGGGCTCAGACTTGCAATACTCCTGCCTCAGCTCCAGAGTAGCAAAGGTTACAGGCATGCACTGCTGTGCCTGACAATTATAAGCTGCTCTTGCCATTTCTATTATCTTGTACAATTCAGAAAAAAGTGAAACGTTCTGTCAAGACTCTCTGAAAATTACAGCATTTTGAAAGGGTCAAATATATCAAAAAGTAGTTGGGCATGGTAGCTCATGTCTGTAAACCCAGCACTCAGGGAGGCTGAGGCAGGAGACTTGCAAATTTGAGTTCCACCTTGGCAACTCAGCAAGACTCTGTCTCAAAATTTTTAAAAAATTTAAAAAGAACTTGAGGTGTAGTTTAGTGGTAAAGCACCCCTGTGTTCAATCCTGCAGAACAATCCTGCAGAAATTTTTTTATAAAGCCAATTAAAAAATGTCTGAAGTTATAAAATAAAAAACACCTCTTGTGCCAACCATGGTTATGGAGGTTTTCACGTATTAAAATTATATAGCTGCTCCCCTATTCTTTCCTCTTTCCCCACAAAAAATTACAGGAAATTGTCTCCTTTATTCCTTATGTATCACTTGAATCTTTAGTGCTATTTTTTTAATTGAAGGAAGTAAACCTTTTAGAAATCCTTCAGGGATGGGTTGGTTTATGTGGTGGACCAGGGTTTGAGGGCTGCTCATCTTGGTTCAGGTACTACCTCCCTTCTCTAGGCAGGAAATGGGACCTGGGCAGTTTACTCCACCCACTCGATATTCCCACCCCTCTAGTCAGTGATTGGTCAATATTCCCACTCCTTTAGTGAGTGATTAGTCAAGGGGTCCTCACTGAAGCCAATCAAGACAGGGCACTGGTACCTGTGAAGGGTCGCTATTGGTCCAGCTGTGAGTTTAGATAACTGTCTAAAATGATTAGCCTAACATGAAGGTAATCAGTGAACTTAGATAATCAGTCTAAAATGAAGGACTCACATTCCATCCTTTGGGAAGAAGGGGAAGGGGAAGCTTTATTTCAGTCCTTTACAGTTGAACAGAAGTATCAGTCCTATACCTCAAAAGGATACATGTTTTATTAAATATACTCAAAGAGTTTGCTGTTAACTGTGGATAGTTCAAAGATAGAGATTACACTGTGGTTAAAGTTGATACCTTCACTCCCCTCTGTAATTTAATATACAGAAGTACATACTAATTAATGTGAAACTTTAGCACACAACCCCTCTCTCTCAAGACCTTGCCAGGAAGGTGGGTGGAGAAGAAAAACAGTTAAAATATGACAAAAGTTAGAGTTAAGGTTTGAATAGGTTTCAAGAATCCAGTCTAAGAGATGATCCAGGAAGGTGTCCTCAGCTGGATTTGATGTCAAAGATGGGTAAAAAAGGCAAAGGGTAGGAAGCGGTTCCAGGCACTGAAGAAATAACATAGCAACATAAGGAAAGTCTTTTTAACGGGCCGTGGCTTAAGCGCCTGCCTGGTAAGTGTGAGGTCATGAGTAAAAAAGTCTTTTTAACAAAAGGTGCTGGGACAGCTGGAGAACTACATACCAAGAGATGAAACTGAATCCCAACATCACACCATATATATGGCTCAAAGACATAAATGTATAAAACTGTAAGAAGAAAACAAGTTAGACAATGATTTCTTAGATATAACACTAAAAGCACAAAGGACAAAAGAAAAAAATAGGTTGGATTTCTTCAAAATTACACTCGTGCTGAAAATGATCCTGTTAAGAAAGTGAAAAAATAATCCAGAGAGTAGGTAAAATTATTTACAAATCACAAACTTGATGCATGGGACTACTACCTAGAACACATAAAGAATGTTGACAAGTCAGTAATAAAAAGAGAAATAATTCAAGTGAAAATGGTCAAAGGACTTGAGTAAATATTTTTCCAGAGAAGATACACAAATGGCCAATAAATACAGGAACAAATGTTCAACATCATTATCTATCTGGGAAATGTAAATCAAAACCCAAGGAGCTACCACTTCCTAGGCTGGTTGCAATAAATACTGATGAGGCACTGAGTTAACTAGTTTAGAAAACATGTTGGAATTTTCTCAAAAAGTTAAACATAGAATTACTATATGACCCACCAATTATACTCATTGGCCTATTCCTAAAAAGCTGAAAATAGGGACTCAAACAAATATTTATACACATGTTCAGAGCAATGTTTTTCCAAGTGACCCAAAGTGAAACTAACCCCAACTTCTGCCAATGAGGAAGGGATAAGAAGAATGTGGTCCATCCACACGATGGTATGCTATCCAGAAATAAAAAGGAATGAGGTATGAACGTATGTTACGACATGGGTGAACCCTGAAAAACACTATGCTAAGTCAAACAAGCTAGTGACAAAAAGACTACATAATGAATGTATGACTACTTTTATATGAAATACCTAGAACAGGCAAAGCCATAGAAAGAGAAGAGGTGGTTACCTAGGACTTGCTGGGCAGGGGGCACGATTTGAATAGGACGTGACTGCTGACGGAAATGGAGTTCCTCTTTGGGGTGAGGAAAATGTTCTAAACTTAGCTTGTGGTGATGGCTGAACAGGTCTGTAAATAAACTAAAGTGACTACACCCTATGCCTCCAGGAGTGAATTTTATGATGTGTGAATTCAATGTCAATAGACAGCCAAGTGCTGGCACCACGCAGGTGGCAAAAGCAGGTTAGAGAGAAAGGTGGAACCAAGTCTTATGGGCCAGACAAGGAGCCTAAACATGCTCTTGGAGGTAAAGAGAAGAAAGCAGAGTTTCAAGGAGGGAAGCAACGCAGCCGGCTGGAGTTTAGAAACACTGCGATGGTTGGGGTGTGCCTGATGCAGGGAGGCTGGGAAGGAGGTGTGGAATGGGGCTGTGGCTGAGAGCAGAGGATTCACAAGCACAACCTCGGCTCACCAAGTCCTTTTCTAGGAAACGCAGGAACCACATACTCTTACAAACACAGTCCTGGCTCTCAAGTAACTCATAATTCAGACCAAGTGAAGATACGACACCAGAGAGAGGCTGGTAAGTGACAGAGGAGCTGCAAAGCACAGACCTCAAACCTCTCTCCCTTGAGCTTGGCTGCTATCCCAATACACATCTCTTGTTAAAGCCACCTGGGCAGGTCCCATTCTTTCACAAGCCAGAAGTCCAGATTGTTGACATGTTTTTTTTTTTTGGAGACAGAATCTTTACTGTGTAGCCCAGGCTGGCCTCAAATTAGTAGCACTACCCCTGCCTCGGCCTCCCAAGTGCTGAGATTATAGGTGTGCATCACTACATCTGGCTAGCTTGTTAACACTGGTCACTGTGTGCCCTGGGCCAGGTCTTCTCTCTTTCAGGGCACAGAAATGCTCCCACCTCTTTGATGGTTGCTCGGGGATGTGGTCTAGAGTCTTTCTCAGATGTCACTAGGATTCTTCCAGACAACCTTCAAGAATAATGGCCATCATAACCACAGCCCTTGCCTGACCCAGCAGGGACAAGAGGGTCATCCCTGGACGATTATGGCAGCTCAGAGGAAAAGATGATTGCAGGTTCCCAGGTCTCTAAAACTGCTGTGTGAATTTCACCTAGGAAGGGCACTGTGAAAACGTCCATCCTGTGCTTGTGAAATGGGGTGCTGAGCCCTCGCCCAAGAGAGGCCCCCCTCTCTCACCATCTAACACAGACTCTAGAGCAGTTTTGCCCTTGGTCGGATGGTCAGCAGCATGCTCAATCGAAGTACAGGAAAGTAGGGCCTATGGAGAAAGCAGAAAAATACAGCAAAGACACAAATGGAAGCATTCACAGCGCATCTGTAAGTCAGAATGAACGCCATTACTTTAGGCCTTTCCCAGGAGCAAAAAAAAAAGGGGGGGGTGACTGAAAAGATGATCCAGGAGAGGGGCGAAGGGCCTTGGAATTGAAAGCGGTTGCAGGGTGCCTCAAGTCCATATAAACTGGAGGAAGAGGGAAACCCAATTAGAAGACACTGGACACAGCTTGCTGCACCAGAGCAGACGCGCTAAAGGAGAGAAGAGAGGCGAGACAGCGAGCATCCGGGGACCGAATTAGAGGGAGAGGAAGCTTTGCCACCAGCAGGAGCCCCGTCAGGTACTGGCAGAGCTCGTCCCTGACGCAGCTGCACCTCTCTGTACCACTAAAGGGTTGAGGAATTCAAAGTGGAAATGATTTGGAAGGGGGAAAGGAGCTGTGCACATCACCTTACCCAGCTTTGAGGACTAATACCCTGTCACACCGAGGTCACTGTCTGCAACTCACAGCAGAGGGAACTGGGTCCCAAGGAAGTCCGCCATCGTGCACGGTTTCACGGTTGAGCCACTGAGGCCCTCGTCTCTCTGCCTCTGGCTTCTCCAAGCAGAGGGATCAGGAGCTCAGCCTCTGAAACCACGCCACTGAACGTCTCTGGCCCTGACCCTGCCGTGGAGTCCTGGGCCCCTTACTTAACCCTCAGGAGCCTCGGCGCGAGGTGCAGATCACTAGTCACCTTTAACTCTGGACAACCAAGAGAGTCAAATGACTTACCACCACTAACGCACTTAAGCACTAAAGTAGGTGAACCAGAACAGTTAACTAAACCAGCTGTGGACTTGAGCAAGTAGCTCAACTTTCCAGGCCATCGTCTGTAGGATGGAGATGACACTGGGATGTCCCTTGTCACGATGATGATTAGGAGAGCTCATGTACATGGCAGCTATCATTCCTAACACAATGCCTTATTTAAAACCATCTCTTCTTTCACCCTGAGCTGAATTCTGCTGAGCAGTCATCGGTGAAATGTGCATTTCACATGTCAATCAGTTTAGAAAAATGAATGTTGGCCCAAAGAAAAATCTTGAGAACACAATGTGAAGTCATCAGAACTGAAAACACAACCCAGGAATGACAAGTGATACGAAGAAACTTTCTTCATTCCCTGAGAACTGGACAAGTGGCAACCGGGTACATGATCTCAATGGCAGGCGCCCAGTGTGTGGGTGCTGAGCAGAACCGGGGTCACCCCCAGCTTCAGCGGGGTAAATGGGTGGACGATGAGTCAGTTGGTTTTGTTTGGGGAAAAGGATGCTTTTGGATTGGGAGTGCAAAGATTAAGTATGGGATCTTCCCTTCAGTTTCAAACTTTCATTAACATGTCTTTGTCACACTAGAGATAATATTACAGCATAAGTGTACGCTTGGAAGTGTTTTAATTTAAACCACATCAATGGAACAGCTAACCTTTATGCGCTCAGGGTCCACATAATGCTTTTTTTTCATGTCACATTCTTCAGAGGTGTAATTTAACTTGAGGATATAAAGGATCCATACTCCAAACACAAGCAACGTACATCTGGAAAAAATATCAATCAGGTATAATAATGCAGTTATGTGATAACAGGACAAAAAAATGTGAAATAAGTGGAAAACAAATCCAAACAGAGCTAGCCTACTACATGGCGTAGAAGTACAATCATTAAGGTCACCTCAGCTTAAAAAGAAGGTGCCGCTTCCTAGCAAGATTTCCTGGCAACTTTTATTTGCAAAAAGTATTATAATAAAATCTAAATCATACTGTAGCTTACTGGACTGAAAAAGGACAAGTAAGAGATTTGAACTACAGAATCTCAGGTTTTTTGCTTCTTTAAAACATTTTTTACTAGTTCTCATTTTAAAAAATAACACAAAAGAAACAATCTACTTGTAGCATTTCTAACGAATTCTACCTAGAAATGAGACTGACTAAAGTGAAACAGTGCTACTTGCTCTCCTGAAGACCATCTGAAAATACACTCTAAAGATTTGATAGTTTACACTGACACCATTTAACACACACATGTGGACATGTACACATGGGATTTGGGGAAAACAGCTGAGGTCAGTGATGTTTCCAGGAATCTCATTTTTATTAAGCTCCCCAGTGATTCAACCTATGTTTAAAAAAAGTTTAAGCCACAGTTTAAGAACCATTGTTTTAAATATCCTGTATTCTTAGAAAACAAAAAGGCAAGAAATAACTGTAAGGGGAAGACTATTTTTTTCTAAAGAAAGAGGCAGTTTTAAAAATAAAGCAGCTAGGATAACATACTGCCCGTGACTCATACTTACTACTGAATATTTGAGGAGGAGGATGTCAGAGACTGGGGGTAGGAATATTCCCATAACTTCTGGCTGGGCGTGGTGGGGCACATCTGTAATCCTGGTACTCAGGAGGCTGAGGCAGGAGGACTTCTGGTAGTCTGAGGCCAGCCTGGGTTTCACAGCCAGACCTTGTCTCAACCCCAACTCCCCCATAAAAAGATGTTTGAATTCTCATTTCACTAGACTTTCCATAAAAACCTGGATGCACATCTTAATTTTTCTCTGGGGTTGAGTATACCATACTGTTACAGAATGCTACCATTTATATATAAAAGTGGGTTGGTTGAGTGGGGAAGACATATATGCACATGCAAACACAGAATATTTCTTATATACGCAAGAAACTAGTAACACTGGTCATCTTTAAGAGTGAAAGGGACATCTGGGTGTGGTAGTCCCAGCACTCAAGAGGCAGAAGCAGGACGATCACTGTGAGTTTGAGACCAGCCTCGGCTACACAGTGAGTTCAAGGCCAGCCTAAGCTATGACCTTGTCTCAAAAAACAAAAAATAAAATAAAAACAAAGAAAGAAATAAAAAAGAGCAGAAAGGATATGTGGGTGTGGTGGCACACCTGTAATCCAAGCACTCTTGGAGGCTGAGGCAGGAGTCCAGCCTAGCGCAACTTAGCAAGACTGTCTCAGATTAAAAAAAAAAAAAAAGCTGGGGATGTAACTCAATACAAAGGCCATGGGTTCAATTTCCAGTAACATCCCCTCAAAAATACACACCAGAAACGTAGAAGGAAAATGTGGGCAAGTACGGAGAAGACGTTTTACTAAGTCCCTTAAACATCTCTGCAATTCTGAATCTGGAAAACTTAGTAGCATCTTTTCATCTCTCCAGCCCAGGGTGTTTTAATTTAGCGCATGTAATACTTCTCTTGTCTGGATTCTTCAAGGGAAGTTTAAAAAAAAAGTGTTACAAGCAAGCCCGGCGTCACAGCCCATTTACCACACTTGTGTACCCTGGTGCGAGTCTACTTTGTCCACACCAGCAGCAGACGGGGACCAGGTCGAGCTTATCTGTAGCCACACGGCTGGCACCAGATGCGGGGTCAGGCAGGCTGCAGGCTCCCATGAACACTGGCTGGACACTCAGAAGGAGGCCTTTATTCACGTGTGTTTCCTGATCCTTTTCTTCTGTGTCTCTTGACTTAGTAAAGTGAAGTCAGGGACTAGACATAAGGGTTGGATTTCTATCTTTTCTTCCTAAAGATTTTCTATATTGAGACATCTTTAGAGTTTTCAACTTAGTTTGGCTTAGTATGTGTGTGTGTGTGTGTGTGTGTGTGTGTGTATATACATATATAAAGCCTGACCTGTTCCTTTACTAACTCTACAACTTATTAGGATATGAGGGGAACCTGGCTGAAATGTCCATCCTTCTTCACCACTTAATGGCATTCAAGTGTCCTTAGGGACTTTAACCATGTTTATAGATTAGCTTAAGAAGCTAAGGGAGGAAGCTCTCCTTTGCTAAGTAGAAGCATGAAGAGCACAGAGCTGTTAAGTTGTTCTCCTGAGGATCCTATCCTGGCTCAGGTACGGAGACTGGGCATGGACACACATTCCTCTGCGCACTCTATCTTTCCCGGGCTGTCCCTTCAGATGAACCTTTGTCCAATTCCACCTCTCCAGCACCTGCCATCTGCAGGGCTCGCAGTGAACTTTTCTTGGGATTCTATACCACTGACCTAACACGGGGTGACCTTAGGGCCCCAAGGTGGTACATACTTGAGGATGTCTTTTAGCAGCAAGCTGGGTCTTCTCATCTTGTTCTCAGCACAGGTGTACCATTCCAGGGAAGGCCTTGAGCAACTATTTCTCAGTCTCACAGAGTTGTAGTCATTTGGCATTGCTGTGAACAGAGGCGGAGAGGGTAGTAAGAAAAGAGGGAAGCCTTAGGTGATTATGTTTCTTGAAAGAGAGACTTCAATGTGATACAAACATAGCGTGGACCACTACTTGGAAATGAGCCTTCTTCTTTTTGCTTTTTGTGATACTGGTCATCTTGCTCAGTGTCTAGCACATGCTAGGCAAGCACTCTACCACTGAGCCACGTCCCCAGCCAAGGGGTGGGACTGATACACACCACCTTGGAGGAAACTGAACTGCAGTGAGCTGATGTTAGAAGTTCATATATGATATACGATCTCTAACATTCTTGAAATGAGAAAATCATGGAAATTGAGAACAGGTTAGTGGGTGGCAGGGGTTAGGAAGGAAGGAGGGAGGGAGGTGTGGCCACAGGAGGACATCATGAGAGATCCGTGGTGATGGAAATGTTCCCCATGTCTTGATTGTACCCTATGGCTGCATTTCAGTTGTGATAGGGTACTAGATTTTTTTGCAGGAGGCTACCCTTGTAGGAAACTGATTAAGGGGTACAGAAGACTTTTCTTAGTTATTTCTTACAATTGCATGTGACTCTTCAATTTTTTGAAAGACCCTTTACCTTTTAGAGATACATTCAGAACTATATATAGATGAAACTGTACATGTAAAATCTGCTTTGAAACAATCAGGAAGGGAAAAGAGAAATCCAGGAGACAGAGCTGAGACAAGACTAGCTTTCACCTGGCAACTCAAATCTGGGAGATGGGTACATGGGGTTTACTCAATGATTTACTTCATTTTTGTTTATATTTGAAATTTTCCATAACAAAAAGGTCTACAAAGACTTATATTAAAGACAGCTGGGTATGGTGGTGCACGCCTGTCATCCCAGCACTTAGGAAGCCGAGGCAGGAGGACTGCCACGAGTTAGAGGTCAGCCTGGGCATACCAAGTTCAAGACCATCCTGAAATACATATTGAGATCCTGTCCTCCCAAAAAACCAAAAAATTGTTTCTTTTAAAACTATACATTCATGGGTATACCTACCTTTTAAATTTTTATTTTCTTTTTGCAGAGCAAGGGATTAAACCCAAGGTCTCCCAAATGCTAGGCCCAGCCTTTGCCCTGGGCTACACCTCTGGCTCTTACTTTTGCTTCTGAATTAGTTTTAAAATCAATTTTTCAAGTTCTAGATGATATTCCAAAGGGACTGTAGTAGGAATTGGTACATTTCCCCCTTTATCTATTCCTTCTTTCTCCCAGAACTCAAGGATTTTTAGTGCAGGACGCAGCCTCTGAGAACAGACTCTCTTGGAGCTAGGGATGGCCCCACGGCTAACCTCTAGCCAGAGGGACCCAAGCAGAACCCCACTTGCAACTCTCAGGGTGCGCTCTTTGGCACCCTCTCTACCTCCTTCCTGTGGACTGAAGACAGAGACAGGATGAGCCACTTGGGACCCCATGGAGGGCGAGGACAGTGCCAAAGAGAGGGCAGAACTGCTATTCCATCTGTAGACTTGGTAGGGGAAAAGAACAGACCTTCTGAAGAGACCGTTAGTGAAAAGCACAGTGATACCCTAGCTAACACAGGAACCAGTTACTATTATGACCAATTTCTATATTAAGAAATGTATTTACAGTATTTAGCTTCGCTTGAATGAAAAGACTGAATAGTAGGTTACGTTCCATTGCTTATTTTTGCCCCTTAGAGTTTTGTCATTTCCTTTGGAAAAAAGTCATGTTATCATAAACTAAACTAACACCTAACAATTTCTGGGGTCTTCAATGGTAGGGAGCTTGCCTAGCATACATGAGGCCTTGGCTTCAGTCCTCAGCACCAAAACATTAAAAACAAAACAAAACAAAATACCAAAACAAGGCAACACATATTTTTTCTTTTCCTTGTTTTTTCCTTATTTTTGTAAACTAGCTCCCCTCAGAACTCCAATTCTAGCTGTGAAGCAAGATCTCTACTAATTCTGGAGTGCAGGAATTTTTGTCCCTGTGTATCATTCTGTTTGAGTAGTTTTAAAAAATAGTGCCAAAGACCTTATTAGGAAACCCTTGCTGAAGGATCTACTGGATTCTCAAGTGAGCATTAGAACTGAGACAGGGAAGCTTTCCAGACACCACAGCTCCGTGGTTATCTAGTGTTATGTTAGCCCAAGGTGGTGGAGGCAGCAGGCCACTGGTGTACATAAAACTGGAGTTTCTCAGATGTCAGTTTTTATAACCAGAATGATACTCAAACCACACCAAGACAGGCCTCCACGGGGCAAAGCTGGTCATGCAAGAATCCGGGCTTTGGGCTCTGCAAGCTCTGCTCATGAGCCGGGTAACACTGATGGCCCCGGGACTACATTTCCCAGACTCTCTTGCTAGATGGCTCCTGTGAAGCCGCGCTCCTGGGAAGTGCTGGGAGACTGGAAGAGGAAAGCCGTCTGTTCCCTTGACTTGGATGAGCTTCTAACAACAGCCACGGCAGCAGGCGACGGAGGGCGTCAAAGGTGTCTGTAAGTGACACCAGGAGTGGCAGTGGGTGTCCAGGATCCCACGTTTCTACATGGCATGTCCACACCTTTGCGACAAACAGAACATGCTTTAGCCCAGGACTGACAGGAGAACACTCCCTTCAGACTTTGGTGTCTTCCAGCCTTCCAACTGCTTTCCAGGCTACTCCTGTACTACGCGGCACTCTGCCTGAATCAAGTACAGCGGCTTGCGTTTTTCTGCTGGACACTGATGTTCTGATGATGTTCTTTTGCCCCGTAGGCACGTGGTACCAAGCAAGGGTGGGAGGGTGCTCAGAAAGGCTACAGGAACAGGCACCTGCACTCCAACACCTGCCTTCAGCTCCTCTGCTTCCCCGATTCCCACTCTAAGGCTTGGGGCAAGTTACTTTCTCTGTAGCTCAGTGTGCACATCTGTAGCCTGGGTATAACATTATCTGCCTCACTGGGCTACTAGAAGGAAAAACGTAACTCAACGTGTGAAGCTCTAAGAGTAGCTTCAAGTGTCATTCATGTATTGTGTCTCAGGGATGAAGAAAGTGACCCAGACAGTCCTCTTCACAGATGTACAGTTGACAAACAACTGATGAACAGCAAGGTGGCCTAAGACTGTTCATTGGAGAACTCAGGGTTTAGACTACAGTTTGCATAAATGTCCTCCAAAGGCCTGAGTGTTACAAAGCTTGTTTCCCAGGATGGCACTTTGGGGAGGTCCTGGAACATTTGAGAGTGGGACTTTGAGGCATGAAATTGGGGTATGACACAGCTGTGACCTGTCAATCATGGAGACCCACAACATAGGCAGAAGCCCTGTACCTGGTACCAATCAGAGAACACTATCTTCAATTCTTCTGGCACAGGATCAAGTGGGGCTTTGACAGGACAGTCTAGATCTTAAGTCAGAATGAGAGACATAAAAGGCTGTGACTATTAACCCCATGGCCACTGTGAGCCTTTTCACTGGCACAAACTACATGCAGAGTTTATTTGCCTTCCTACTTTAATTGACCTGCACCCACACTGCAGAGCACTTTTCAGAGCACTTCTCCCTGCTTTTCTTTTTTTTTTTTAACCTTCAATACATGTAAAACCTTGCTTCACTTCCTGTCCAATTCTTTGTTCAGGACAACGAGAGTCTAGAGGGGACCCTTGGAGAGAACATAGCATTCCAGCACCCTACCAACAGCCTCACTGGGAGGATACCCTTGAAGGGGACTGTGCGCCTCCAGATGCTCTACCTACACTCCATCTTGGACTGGAACCTCTAGAATTGTGATTCAAAATAAACCTTTTCTCTTTGTAAGTTTATTGCCTTAGGCATTTCATTATAGTATAGAAAGTTGACTAACACCATTTATTAACAGAAAGTCATGATCATCTCTATGCCAACTGCACTACTTTTCATTTCTTTTGTCTTTAATGTACTTTTTGAGGGAGAAGGGGTACAGGCACAAGGACAAGACTGACAGTTTGGGGTGGGGACATTATGATCCTGCCATTTGCCACTTGGACCTAGAGGACGTTATGCTAAGTGATATAAGTCAAACACAAGAAGACAAACAGTGCATATGCCCATTTATATATGGAACTAAAAGACAAAAGCTCAAAAACAGCTAGAGAATGAGACTGTGGTAATAACTACAGTATAAGTGGGGTGGGGTAGGGAGGAAATGGAGAACTCTCAATCACAGGATAAAAATCAGCATGTTTAGAGAGCTACTATACAGCACGAGAACTAAAGGGAACAAATTTCATTAGGGATTTTTGTTCAATAAGCACCTTTCAGCTTGTCTCCAAAAAGTAGAATGAGAAATATATCAACCTGTGGTAACTGTTTTACAACCTGTATGTTTATCAAATGTACACAATAAATTTCTCAGGAGCATACAAGCCCTTACCCCGGCTGTGGCTTGTGGGACTCATGTTGAGGAGCTACTTCTTTCTTAGGATTCCAGAAGGTGACATGCCCTCAGACTTCCACCCTTGTATGATGTATATAGCTAACTGCAAAGCAGTTTTAGTAGTGGAACTCTTTATATATGACATAAGTGGCAAGTGTTCAGTTGATCTCGGCAGGTTTCTCAAACTCAGTACCAGTGACCTTTTAGGCTAGGTAACTCTTTTGGGTGTGTGTGTGTGGGGGGGCTGTCCTTTCCATTGTAGGATTTTTTTAAAAGCATCTCTGGTCTTCCTCCTACCCTCCAGTCATGTCAACCAAAAAAATCTCCAGACATTGCCAAATATCCCCTGGGGGACAAAATGACCTGTTCTAATCACTGGTATAATCACCATATACATTAAATTTTCACTGCTGCTTTATTTTCAAAAGTCATGGAGGGTATCTAGGTAATAAGATGACACTTGAGTTTCATGTCTAATATTTGTCTGTTTTGTTTGGGTTGCATAATCTCAAAAACTCTTGATTCACCAAGGTAGGCAGTTCTGTCCTTATTTGTGCAAGAGCATGGATATCAACAGACAGGTAGGGGCCCAAGCCCACACGCTGAGCCAGGCGAGGTACTCACAGCAGGGCAAAGCTGTTGCGAGAAAGAGTGTACAGATATGCAGAGGTGGGAGGTGACTACCCATTCCTGGATCCATACCAATCAAGCACCTTCACTTAAACATCTATGATGATTAATCTTTATTTATCAATTTTTATTGGCACATATTAGTAATATAGAATAATCAGCCGTTTTGCTAATTGGTACATGAATGTATTTTGATTCTTCTCATTCCATTACCTCCTTGCGTTTCTCTTTCCCATCTCCTTTCCTATCTCTTAAAGTCTAACTTCCTTTATTTTCTTAGTTAAGTCACCTTTAATCTTGCTAGACAACTTGATTGCCTTGAGAACCATTTAGAGGATTAGTCAAGTCCATTTCTGGCATACCCTTCCACCATGTTTTTGCCTGACAGCCAGCCAACCATAGACTGAGTTCTTTGAAACTGTGAGTCAAAGCAAACCAGTCTTCCTTTAAGGGATGGATGTCAGGTATTTCTTCCCAGCAGTAGGAAAGATGACCAATATAGCACCTCACTTCTCCCCCACCATCACCCCTCCCCAGGAAATCACTACATCATCCTTTTCTATTGCCACTGGGTGGGCAGTGTCTCATTTGGCCTTTAGAAGTCTGACACCATGATATCAAGATCATAGAAAAAATACAGATGAGGACACTGGTGCCGAGACTTCAACCCATCCATCTCCCAGGAGATTCTAATATTTATTCAGTTTAAATTAGGAAGATCTCCACCAATGTCTTTGCCAGAGATTCTCCAATCTGACCACATACAGCCCCTCACACTTCACACACAGAACATAAACCTAGTAGGACCAGGTGAGGAGGCCCGACGTGTATTTTAAAAGGAGTCTCCTTGAGTTATGTGGGTGAGTGCCACACTGTGAAAAAGCTTGCTCTCGCTGGCGGTGTGGCTCAGTGGTAGGGTGCTCACCTGCCACGGTGGAGGCCCTGGGTTCAATTCCCAGCATCTCACATACAAGCCAAAAAAAGAAAAACCTTGCTCTCCCAACAAGTTTTTTACAGTTGGAGAAAAGAACATGAAACTCACAACAAATTTTAACCTAAAGGGTTTTAGATTCTCCTACAAACTGAACAAAGTTATGAGGGTTTTCCATAATAAAAGTTAAAAAAACATTTGTGTATGTGCACAATCTACACTACTAATTCTGTCCATCAACCAAGATGCAAGCACTTCAGTGATTCTGCTGTGTGCGTATTCCTCCCACACAGAGATGCCATTATTACTATTATTCAGCCCCCTACTTTTTATGAGTCTAAACATGTCAAAGCAGTGGATTTCAAGCCTTCCAAACTAGAACATGCTCAGCAACTCCAAATTGTATTTTTCCAAGATTTTACCACAGTGGCAAAGGTGTCACCGGGGCAGCTCCTGTCTTCGGGCCCAACGGTCTTTTTCCTCCTCTCCTCCTTACTCCACTCCAATTTAGCCACCCGGCCTCTTGCAGCTCTCACGTCTGAAAGTCCCACAACTGACCTCTGCTCCCAAACATGAGATTTCCTAGAGTAAAGATTGTCCGACTGCTCACTGCTGTCACTCAAGCACCCGCAACAATGCCTAGAGTGTGAAAGGTGTTCAGCAAGCACCTGCAGAGCGAATGAAGGGACGCACAGGAGGATGCCCATCAGTGGTCTGCATCGATTCCTGCGGAAAGGTAACCAAGATCATGTGGCCCTAACAAGAGGCTGGTGCTTCCCCCAATACAATTACTGAGCACTTCTTAAAGTGTTTTTCCAAATAAGACTGTTGCAGGTGTGTGTAGGGTAGGTAAACAGAATCCAGTGGTCCCACCCACTCCCAGAAGAAAAACAGCAACAGGATCTGTTTGCTTATTTTTATTTCAGAACAGAAGAAAGAGATAAAGTGCTCAATCATTTGGTAATTTGATAGTGGCTGAGTTACTTAATCTCTTGAGTGATGTTTGCAATCTGTAAGAAGCTGCCTTGCGTAAGAACATTTCTAGTGGCCTTCCTCCACAAATATGTTGCTGTGATTTTCACTGATCTACTTTTCCAAAGAACCAGAAACAGCATAGCCTGTTCAGCAGGTGCTAACCCTGAAGGCCATTTAGAGAGAGAAAGACAGTGGGAATAACTGGGAGAAAATGGACAGAAGAACATGAAAAGGGAGAGAACAGGGGAGACACAAGAGTTTGGAAAACAGGGTGAAGGTAGGAAATTCTAGAAGGCAGAATTGGAAAGACAGTAAAAAGGACAGAAGCCTCATCACTGTTCTTGCCCCACTATTCCCTGGGGTTAGGCAGTTTTGGAGAAACTGCAAACACTGATAAGGGGATTCATCCACAAACCTATTGTAGGCTCCAACTTGGAGATCTCTGAATCCAAGAGCATTTAGCCAAAAGAGGCTTGCCAACACTGGTTTGAAAAGGTAGGGGGTCATCTCCATGCAGAAGAGGGAAGATGTGGGACTGCTGGCCAAACAAAACCTGAGGTGCTATCAAGATGGGGGACAGACCCATCTCTACCTGGCAAATGCTGACTTTGTGTAAGATGTATACTCTAAGGGCTTGTCCCTTATTTTCTTCCAAGGGCTCAACTAAAGCACCACGATGGACACTGAGTCCTGTGTATAAACACCTTCAACTGCATTTAAATATTCTTTACGATCACATCCCGTCTGGGAAGTCTTGTTCTTGGAACAGCTGTATGAGAATCAGGGAAATGTGTGGGTCAGAGCTGGCTGACCAGACGCCTGCGGACAGGTAGCCTCATGGAGCTCCTTACAACAGCAGCAGCAGGTGGTGAGAGAAGTCTTCAGATCTATTAAAGCCATACTTTTTGCACACTGTCTTCCACCTTGTTTTCTGCTGTAGCCAGAGGAGGCAAAGCAAATTATGAGAAGAGCTCAATGACAAGGGAAATGACTTCCATAACAGGCCCTAGACAGGCGGACATGGGGAAGCCCCATCACGGCTTCTCAGGCTGCCACAGCACTAGGGCTGGGTTTTTTCCCAAGATTTTTTTTCCCTCAATTTTTTCTAGTACTGGGGATGGAACCCAGGACCTTGCACATGGTAGGCAACCATTCCACCAGTGAGCTGCAGCCCCAGTGATGCACTGTTATACCTACCTTTTAATATCATTTCAGATTTACAGAACAATTGTAAATACTATATAAAGTATTCCCATCTACCCCTTGTCCTGACTCCTCCGTTGTTAACATTTTATCACATTTCACTGTCATCCTATAAGTATGAGGCATGTGTATTTATTTAACCCACTGCAAAGTAAGCTTAAAAGATACGATGCTTATCCTAAAAATTTTAGTATTTCCTAAAAACCAGGATGTTCTTTATACAAATACAGTAAAATGATAATGTTACGGAAAGCAGACTAAAACAAACACAGGAAGAAATGGTGCCAAGGAAGTTTAGGAGGCAGTTTATTACTCTGGTGGGCTTCTGACTAGGATCTCTCCCAAAGAGCCAGAGCCTTGGTGGGGGTGGAGGTGTGGGGTGTGGGTGGGGGTTCTGGGGCCTTTATGGGCAAGCAAGGGGGAGGCACAAAGGCAGATTCAGGGCCTTGTGATTGGAAGGTTGCTGCAGACATCTTGGGTTCCTAAGGGAGTTTAAACATTTTAGGTTACATTGTAAGGCCATCAGCTATACAAAGCATGAGTTATACAAAAGAAGAAAGGTTGTGCTACATTTTAAGTTACATTGCAAGGTCATAAGACAAGCTTACACAAAGGAAGGCATGTTTCATTATCAGGTAGGCCCAGACATGTCCCAGTCTGGGCAGGCTTTCATTTAAGATTTTCAATAAAAATCATGAAATTACCATTGATCAGATACTGGAATAATAAAAAGACCTTATACAAATTTCTCCAGTAGTTCTAATGATGACCTTAGAACAAAAACAAGTTTTTCTGTTCCAGGACCCAGTTGAGGGTTACAGGCAGAATTCACTGCCATGTCTCCTTAGGCTCCTTTAATCTGGACTGGTTCCTTTATCTTTCATGACCTTGACATTTTTGAAAAATACAGTTGTGTTTGTAGGATGTATCTCATTTTGGATTTATCTGCTGTTTCTTCACGATTAAATTCAAGCCATGCATTTTTAGTTGAAATATCACAGACGTGAGGCTTCTCACAGTATTTTCCCAGGGACACATGAAGTTGAGCTGGTGACATTTAACTGCATCAGCTGGTTAAAGGCAGTGTACGCCAGGTTTCTTTACTGTCAAGTTTGTAACTAGTAAGTAACTTGATGGGAAATACTCAGAGACTAAATAAATAAATCATCAAATCTCCTTTCAGTACTCGCTAAGGGCTTCTTACTGGGAGAAGGTTCTTACTGGGAGAAGGATAAAATTCATGTGAGGTCACAAATTCAAATCCTAAGAATAAAACTAGAGCTGGATAAAGCAGTACTGGATGAGGAAGAATTAGCATGTGAGGTTCTTATAAAGACTTAATTTGAATAACTCTGATTTATTTAGTTACTAAGAAGAGAAAATCCAGAAAGACCACTTTAGATTAGCTCAGGAGAGAACACCTGAGGCGGTAGCACGCTGGCTTCTCCCCTGAAACTCCAGACCTGCTCGGAACCCATCCATTCCAAGGTGGCCATGGCAGCAAGAAGAGATGCCCACGTCCAAAGCCGAGAGCCAGAGTCACACCACTGTGTCACTTCCAGGGGCAAAGCTGGGAGGGTGCAACACAGCGATTCCTGGTCCACTGTGGCAAAAATCAACTCCCCTCCACCTCACAGTACAGCGTGACCAGGCTTCTGAAGGCCGATTTGCCTTGTCCAGGAAACATTAAAAAAGCTCTATCATGATACAGTTGGGAACTTCAGAATATACAGGAGAGCAGGAAAAACAGAGAAGACACTCATCTGACAAGCCAGGGAAACCCATGCTGACACTCCACTCTGTATCCCGTCAGCCCCCCACCCTTTGCACATGCGTATCTTACTGTCTACAGCAGCCTTCGCAGAACTGACTTCTGCTGGGCATGAAGCCCCACAATAGTGAAGGGCTGGGGTGCACATTTTTCTCACTTCTCCAAAGGATGGTCTACAACTAGAATCATTCCAGGAGCAGGATGTTAACTCTTAACACAGTGGCTGCCTTTTATTAAGGCTTTCTTATAAAACTTTTGGTGAGAAGGAATAGCCTGTGTTGCTTTATAATCTGCTTTGCTCATTTGATAATCCTTTAAATAAACACTTAAGGTACTTTCCCATACCAGAGACTGAGACTATAAAAATAAACAAGACACTCTTACTCTTTTTCAAATGAATGATCTGCTAGGAAAGCTAAAAATACTCCAAGAAGTAAATAACATGAATCTCGGAGCTGCCATTGGCCTGACCATCCTGGCTGGAAACCACAGGTCCACCAAGGAAATCTGAGAGGCTTTCCTGAGGCAGGGATGTATGAATGGGTCCCTGAAGGGTGAACAAGATTTCACAGATAAAGAAGAGAGGGACAGGCCCCAGGGGTCTTCGGGGAGAGTGATCAAAAGGTGACCAGCTTAAGGAAACCAAAGCCTCCAAACAGTGATTGTAAGTAGGAGCCTGGTGAGATCATACCAGGATGGATCAGGCCAAGGGAGTGCTGGTTAGAGGCCACTGACACCAAGGCAGTGCAGGGCGATAGAGGAGCTGATTTGGAGCCAGGAAGGAAACAAAGGGACCGAGTGGTAGAGAGGAAGGAAGAAGACGCCTCAGAACATGCTGCCTGAGCCCCAGAAGACTGCTCTGCTAGCACTAGGCCAGCCAGACTTCTAACTGCACAACAAATTCAGGTCACCAATGGCAGGCAGGCAGGCAAGAAGGCTTCACATGCTGCTACAGCTCCGGAGATGACCTAGTGACAGAGGCAGGGGTGTCCCTTGGCGAGATTGAGGCCAGAGGGAACAGGACAGGACTGGGGCCAAGTGAAGGCAGCCGCCCATGGGACTTCCCCACCCTCCCTCCGGGGGGTTCCTTTGGCCTTCAACAAAGCCCTCTTCAAGTACTGCTGGAGGGGCCCAAATGACAGCACATTGTCATACAGAGTCTGTTGGGAGTCTGTGATCACCCTGTGAATGCCCCAAAGTAAGCTCTAGAAGCTACATTTTAAAAGGAAGATTCTGTTAGACTAAAGGCAAGACAAGTCATTGGACTGGATAAATAAAAAGTGAGGCCCAGTCTGCAGAATGGACAGTTCACAACAGCAATTCTGGGACCAGCATAAATGGGCTTCCCCCAAGCCAGAGCATAAAGGCATGAGGTGATGGGGGTCCTGAGGACAATCTTAAAGGAATCAAGATCCCACTGCCCCACAAAGGGCAGGCAAGGGTGAGGTTCTTAACATGATGGAGTATGAAGGTGACATCGTCAAACAGAGCCTTTAAAATATTTCTCAAGGAACAGCTGGCCAGGCAGGCAGGGACTGGGAAGTGAGGGCTTTGCTAGGCAGCTTTGACAATAACCAGGGTACTAAAAAATGCTGTTCGTCCTATAGGAACAGAAGAGCTGGGCTCATCAGGTGAAGTCCCCAAATGGAAACCTGTAATGACCCCGAAAAAGCAACCATAAGCAAAGTGCCTGGGACAACCTGAGGACTGACAGAACCTGGCAAGTCAGGGACTGAAGGCATGGGGCACAAAGGAAAATTCTGTTTGGACCACAGAACAAATGAAATGTGCTCATATTTCTTTTCTGTTCTTTTTTCCCCTCGTCCTGGGGATTAAATGCAGGGCCTTTTCACTGAGCTATGGCCCTAGCCCTTTTAAGTTTTGTTTTGTTTTTTTTTTTTTTTTTTTTTCAGACAGGGTTTTGTGTGTGTGTGTGCCAGGAACTGAACTCACGATTTCACACTTGCCAGGCAGGCACTGTGCTGCTGAGCTATATTCCTGGCTGAGGCAGGTTTTGCTAAGTCACTGAGGTGCTAGGCTGGGCTCACACTTGTGATCCTCCTGCCTCAGTCTTTCAGAGTGCTGAGATTACAGATGTGTGCCCCTCACCTGGCTACATTTATGACAGGTATGTTTAACTGGCACCTTGGTTGGCTTGGGCATCACCTCGGGATGAGAAAAGCACACTTCTGGTGTATCTGAAAGGCTCCTGCCCTGGTATAAATTACTGTGCAATTACGGTGCCGGTCTAACATGGCGGGAGGCCAAAGCAGGGACAGCGACCCTCACAACCACTTCTCCCTTCTTTTCAGTCCTAACTGCAACTTCCTCTCCTGTCTGTATGCAAAGAAAATTCCAATCAGTTCCTCACGTCATCAATGCCCGCCCCATGCGCCACTTCCAATCAGAGGTCACATAACTCTGCCCTTTGTATCTGGTCGGAGGAGAAAGCCAAACCCCCATGTATCTGGTCGGAGGAGAAAGTCAAACCCCCATGGATTGTGGGCTCCTCTCCACACCTTCAGAAAAGGTCATTTTCACTTTCTCTTTCCTTCTGCTTCTCTATTATGCCAGAAAACTCTAAGAGTATCTACATCTGGTTTGGGGCCTCTTTTCTGGCTCCTGCACCCTTCTCTGCTTCCCTAGTGCCAAGCAGTGAGCAGCTCTGCGCTGCCACACCCTTCTCCTAGGCTGTTTCTGCCCTGGAACTCACTGACCAGGGACTAAGACCCCTACAGTGGGGAGCCAAACCTCTCCCTGAAGTTGCATGTGTTGCAAATTTTGTACAAGCAACAGGTTAAGTTGGATAAAATATTCAACTTATATTTCTATGCTGTTTGCTTTGTACGTGTACTAAAGAGTGAACCCAGGGAGTGTTGCTGAACTACATACATCTCCCAGCATCCCCAGCCTTTATTATTCTTTATTTTTTAAATTTTGAGACAAAGTCTTGCTAAGTTTCTCAGGTTGGTCTTGAATTGGCACTTTTCCTGCCTCAGCCTCCTGAGTAGCTGAGATTATTAGGTGCACACCACCACATCCAGTAACATGTTCCTATTTCTGAAACCAACAACATATATTTAGGTTTGTAAGACAAGTAACTAGAACACATGACTTCCTTTTATCTCCTGATCACACATCCCTTTTATCTTGGCTCCAAAAATTTGGAAGCTAGCATTTGGGCAAGCTTCCAAACATACGTTAGTTCTTAATCATAAGCTAGTTTTTACTCAAATGTGGAGTGTGTCCCTGGGGATACAGCAATAAGTAATACAAACATAGTCCCTCCTTCAAGAAGCTCTTACAGCCTTATTTTCATGATTTTTCCTGTGAACTTATTCTGTGTTGGATGTGAGGGCAAAGTTTTAGAAATAAAGGGGCTGGGGTATCTTCCCTGAGGAACAAATGCTTCTGCCATGGGCTGGGTAGGAATCAAGCAGGATGGGGGCAGCTGTCACTGTGACACGGAGCGCAGGCACTGCTGGGAGGAGGCTGGGTGTGGCGTGTCTGAAGGGTCTCCCCGTAGGAACAGCAAGCCAACAGAGCTGGCAGAGTAAGCCGTCCCTGCCCCGTGCCGTGGGGACTGGACCTTTTACCCTCCTGGGGATAAAAGGGAGAAGCTAGGGGTTTTTAAAGTAGAACTGGATCCTGAAGACCTTTCTCCTGGGGCAGGACTGGCGATGGGGACATCCTCTCACGAGGGAGGACCAGTCAGGAGGCTGCTATGAGGACCCAGATGAGCAAACGTGTGCCTGGAAGCGCACACATCTAGACAGGCAACAGAGCCGCCTCAGCCACCGCACAGGGACCCGTAGATCTCGCAGGGTGAGGGTCAGGAGCATACTGTCAGGAGCTGCAAAGACACAGACATAGGGGCTGGGGATTTAGCTCAGTGGCATAAGCGCCTGCCTGGTTCGATCTCTGGCACCAAAAAAAAAAAAAGACACAGATACGATGGCCTAGTTTCCTACCTCCAGGCCTGTGTCTGAACCCCCGCTCGGGTTCTTACACCTCTCTGTGCCTTCGTAAAATGGGAGAACGATTGGCAATCAAACTCAGGGGACTATGGTGAAAATTAAACGACCTAACATACATGTCAATGACAGATAAGGACAGTAGACATGGCAGTCACTTCTTTCTAGCCTATGTTCTGCAGTATGTGAGCTCACCTGCAAAGAACAGGGAGCGGGCTTTGAAGACAGTATGAACAAAAGAATATAAAGCAGCTCATTATTAATTTATTTTATGTAGTCTGAAGAGGTGTTATTAGGTGCCTAAGAGATTAGAAATGTGTATCTTCATTTTCCTAGGGAACTGAGGCCTGGATCCAACTGTTTCTTTTTTAATTTTTTAAATGTAGCTACTAGACAATTTAAACTTATAAGCATGGCTCAGGTTATCTTTCTACTGAACAGCACGAGGTAGAAGGAGGACAAGCACACCAGCCACCAAGCCCTGGGTGACGAGGAGCTTGACTGCAGAAAATGTCAAGTAAGGAGAGGAGGATATCAGAGGCTACACTCTGTCTCTGTCCTCCTAACATTCTTACTGCTGGAGGGTAGATAAGAAAAAGGACAAGCTGTTTATGAAAAATAGAAAAGGGGTTTAGAACAAGACTGGAGATGAAAAAGCAGAGGCTTCGAAGCAAAGGTGGCCAGGGAAAAAGAAATTCTATGTGTTTAACACAAAAACCCAGATCTCAACACACATAAGCTTTTACTTAGGAAAACCACACAGTCTTAAAAATAGCCTTCACAGTTCAAAAGACATTAAGTACCATCCCATCAAAGGGGACCTCTTAAATTTGTTATTTTTATCAAGCCTACCAAATCCTATCACACGACACTTAACTTGTATAATTCCAGATGTGAAAAACTGAAAGACAAAGACTTCATGGGTGTAGGAGCAGTGAGCCATCCAAAAACTTAATCCTTAATATTTTTCCATGTTGTAACAGGAAAACAAAAATGTCTTGTATGCCTCAAAGGCCCAAATGAGAAATGGGCTTTTCCTCCAGATCCCTGGGTAAGGGAGATTCTCAAGTAGAAATTCAGAGGCTGTCAAGCGATGGAGGACAGAGAAACAGACACAAAGGATGAAGTGCAGTGTCACAAGGCTCAGGTGACAGGTTTGTTTGCAGCAAGAGGGGTGGAAGCTGAGATCATGTTAAGTAGTTTGGCCCAAGAACCTCTTCTCTAATGTCAGACGGTTGGGGCGCGAAAGGTTCCCCAGAGCTCTGTCTGCCCTGCGGTGGGACTCGGAGCCCCTGGAGCCCCTAAAGGTGACTCTAAAGGTAACCTCTAAAGGTGACTGCACCTCCTGAGACCATCTGGGACACAGCCTGGCAAAAATGATCTTGACTGCTGGAACAATTCTTGCTTTGGTCTCCTCAAAACTGTCACCTTTATCACTTGGCAGTGAGAATCGACCAATGCAGTTACTCCAAAGCTGGAATAAAATGGTTCACTCGTTTCCTACACAATTAATCCTACTCCTTACCATAGACCAAATATGTCCAACCTGTGGCTTGGGGATTGCACACATCTGTGTTATAATAAAAAAAAAATACTTAAAGGAAGTTCTGTTACTTACATACATTAGTTACATTATATACTTTGTATGCAGCCCAAAACACGCTCACTGTGGCCCAGGCAGCAAGGCAGGTCCAACTTATGGACTGCATGTTGGACACACCTGATTACAGACATGAGAAAGGCACACATTACCAACACCATCAGACAAATGCTGGAAGCTGCCCAAATGTCCAATGACAGTGCAGGGAAAAATATGGCTGCTAACAGCAATGACAATGAACACACAACCACATGTAGCATCACAAGAGAGCCTCAGACACCAAATGCTTATGGGAAGAAGACAGACACTTTTTAATTTCGTTTATACAGAGTATGAGAGAATAGGGTAGGGTAGAATTAGGAGAGGTGGTGACTGGAAGCAATAATACAGGGAGATCCTGTGGTCCAAGCATGGTTTTCCTTTCCTTTCCCTTTCTTTTTTGCTCTTCTGCTGCATCCCTAGTCCTTCAGTGCACTGCAGGGTCTTGTCTTGCTAAGTTACCCAGGCTGGACTTGAATTTATGATCCTCCTGTTTTAGCCACCCAAGTAGCTGGGATCACAGGTGTGTGCTATCACATCAGGCTAGCCATTTCTTAATCAGAGCATTGAGTGTATGGGTGTATAGATTATGAAAAACAGTACACTTCCAATATGTCTGTTTGTGTCCCCTTATCTGCTGCTGGGACTGAATCCATGCTGTGTGCAAGTTAGACAAGCACTATCACTGAGTAATAGCCTCAGGGACCCTTATTTGTCTAGTATCTATGTTATATTTTTTAAAAAGGAAAGAGTCATGTGTCTGATGTCCAAATTTACATTTGTGATCCCATGGAAATGTTAACTGGAATTCATTTCCAATCTACTACTTCCAGTGCAACCACAGCAAGAATAAAGACACTAAAGCAGATTTATAATTATGGAGAACCAAGGGGGTCCTAAATCCAGCCTAGATAGTGGATCCCTGGAACAAGGGCATTGACCCAAGGCCTAACCCAGATTTTATTAATTCGTGAGGGACTGGCTAGAGGATGAGTGCCTGCGAGAAGGGTGGGAAATACGTGAGTACTTTGAGCTGGGCTAGGTAGGAGGGCTGTAAGCACCTCTGCGATATGCAGACAGGATATGTAGAAAGACTGATCTGCATAACACAATAGAGGTAGCATTTAACATTCAGAGGACTGATGCTTCAACTCTGATGTGCAAACTTTTCTGCTCTCTTATCTAGAGACTTGAACCCACGTGAGGACCCTGGAGCTATGGCTGTTCATCCCACCTGGTTCAACCAAGTTTTGGGAGTTATGTATGCATCAGCACCTCAGCTAGCCCTATTTACATTACTTAGAGCCAATTGAAGGGGAAAGGAAATGGCTTAGCCAGCTCGATAAGGATCAGAAAATGGCGATAGGGCCAGGATTAGTCAAAGTGGGGGTAACTGTCCAAGGAGAACAGACCAAGTGGTCCTTCAGTTTACTTCCGTCAAAACTCCCCAGCTTGACTACTCACATGAAGCATGACCTCTGGAGTCATCTCAATCCTGTCTCCACAGGCAGCAAAGGATTAAATCAGTCCCAAGGAGTCAGGAGGTGTGGAAAGTGAATCTCTTTCCATTTCTATCTACCTTCCAAAAGCCAGCCAGCTAACCTCCACTTACTGCTATAGCAAACCAAAGAACAAGCAGTTTGTTCTTATTCTGCACTAAATCCTTCACATCCATCTATCTATTTACATGGGACAGTTTGTAACATGTGCAAACTAGGTTAAGAATTTTCAGCATGCCTGTAATCCCTGGAAGCCTAGGCAGAAGGACTGCAAATTTGAGACTCTATCTCAAAAAATTAAAAAGGGCTGAGGGATATAGCTCAGTGTGACCTTTGCCTTCAATCCCATACTAGTAACACAACACACACACACACAATCCCTAAAATAGTTGTAATTTTAGAATTTTTCATGCCAGTCCCCCATTTTTCATAAATTCCGTGTCTTCTTTGTCTCACCCATTTGTTTTCTTGCCTAGAGGACAAAACATTATGAATCAAGAATCTTCTGAGGGTCATTTTATCTCACAGGAAGAGCAGCACCCATGGAACAGACACATCTGTGTACAAAGACTCCTAACATTCTGATTACAGTGCCTGCGGTTCAGATTAATTTCTCCTTGTCCAAGCAAGGGTTGGAAGAAAGTCAGATGCTTCCTGGCTCTCTAAGGAAATGGTAGACACCAGTCTGAGCTATGAAGTCTTCAGGGTTACACAAGTGAAGCTGTGACCTGTCGTGCACCCCTTTATTCAAAAGAAATGGACCCCTCTTCCCACTCCTAATTTTCCTTACAAGAGGATTAGCAGTCATAAACCAAGGGGAGAGTCTGGCTATAAACCGGAGGGCAGAAGATTAATCTTCTTTCTCTTTGATATCCCCAATTCCCAGCCCTTGGCAGGAGAAGCAGGTAAACCATGGGCGAAGGAATGAAGGCAACACATAAAACTCCACCCCGTTTTGGGAAAAAAAACAAAACAAAACAAAGTAAAAGGTCACATATATGAATTAAGACAGCAAGATATAAAAATAATTTCTCTTCCAAGTCAGCTAATGATTCTCTAGAGCCCTCCTCACTGACAAATGTATTTTTAACGGTCAGAACCACAGCCATCAGCAGGTTAAGCCTCTAAGACAAGACTAAGAGACCAGACTCCCCACCCGCGAGATCGTGTCTGCCAAGGTGACCCAGCTGGTGAGGGGTCTGGGCAGGAAGCTGCCCCTCTCTGTTTGTCGGGCTCATAGGCAATGTGCTTTAAAAACCTTTCGAGAAGACGCACAATGCAGACATGCCTGTGTCAAGTCGGCGCTCACAATACCCAAGCCACCACCAAAAGGTCGCCCGAACGCGACTGCTCCGCCGGGGCTTGCAGAGAGGGGGCGGGGAAGGGCATCGGCCGCCACCGCCGCACCTCGCGCCTCCGCGATGGATGTGGACAGCGGCTCCGGAGCTGCCCGAGATCCCGCGGAGGATCCCCCGACCCCGTCCCGAAGAGAAGACTGAACCCGGCCCTGCGGGCTTGGAAGCTTCCAGCAATGAATTAAATCCCGAGCCGCTGCGGAACGCGTGGAGCACAGGAGCCACTGCGGCTGGACCTGCCACCCGGCCACCGGCCCCGGCCCCTCCGCACCTGCGCGAGCCGCGGCGCCCTCGCCGCGTCTGCCAGGCCCGGGACCACCACGCTCCGCCCAGCCCCGCGCCTGGCTCATTTGGGGGCGCAGAGCCCAGGGCGCTGCCGCCGGGGCGGGGCGAGGCCGTCCGCCGGGTCAGGCTGCAGCAGGCGCAGGGACCAGCCGCCGCCGCCGCCGCCGCCGCCGCCGCCCCCAGCCCGCGGGTCCCCGCTCCGCCGAGGGGGCTGCGCCACGTACCTCGGCCGGCAGGTGCCGCCGCCGCCGCCTGCGTTCGCGGCTGCAGGGGCCGCCGCTCCACGCTGCCCGCCGCCTTCCTGAGCATACTAAGGAGGGGGCATCGGTTAGCCTCGAGCCCCAGGCCCCGCACCCCCACCCCGCCCCGGCGTCGCGCTCGCACTCATTCAGCCAGGGACCCTTCGCTACGCCCCCGCCCGCGCTGCGGAGGAGGGCCGTGGGGCGGGGCTTGACTCACGTGGACACTGGAGGCCAATCGGGACGCGCGAGGGATCGCGGAGGCCCCGCCCCCAGGGCGCGCGCCCCTCTGTCTGGCGGTGCTGGGGGAGTCTGGCTCACGCAGCTTGGGATGCTCCTGGGCTGGCGGAGGGGACGCTGAGGTTCCGTGTGCCCTCTGCTCGTTCTACCTCTGCGTGCGATTGGGTGGTGGAAGGCACTAACCAGAGCAAAAAGTTTAGGCTGCTTATGGGGTTTCTTTTGCGGAGCACAGGAATGGTCGTTGAGGAGCCAGTGAATGAAGGGGCTTTACGTGGTCACGTACCGACTCGCCAGCTTCCTTCAAGTCCTGTTACTGGTCCTCTGTCCCGAGGGCCCGCGACTCCAGCACGAGGGTAGGCTGCACGTATCTTGGGATGTGCAGAACTGCTTTCTGATTTTCACGTGGCGGAGGAAGCAGGGATAGCGCTAATTATCCAAGCCAATCCATTAGTTTTACGCATGGGGTCACTGAGGCCCGGGAGAACCGCAACTTAAAGTCATTGGGGTAATTAACGCGCAACCAGGGCCAGAAGCTGAGCTTGTCGGGGGGAGCACTTCCATACCTCCGGATGCCACCCTCCCCCCGCCCCTATTCTGTAGAGGAACTGGCATACAATCTTAATATAAATAGTAGTGAATCTCAAAATTCAAGGCTTAAAAAAGTTTTTTTTTAAAAGCAGCGTATGTTATTTCTTTAAGGAGGCTGAATGTGCACCTTATGCCCCAGCAGCGTTATCGTGCTCAGGACTTTGCTGATGCTTAGGTGAAGTCACTGTAGTTGTTCAGAAATTCCTTTCAGGGTGACATCAGATCAGACACAAAGCATCGGGGCCTTGTGAACCCTTCTTGGGTTTCAAAAGGAAGATCTAGATCCTGAGACGAATACATTCACATAAGCCAGAAACTTTGCCATTCTTCTTGGAAGCCTCACGCAGAGCTGTTGGTTTGGAGAAGCCTTCTCTTCCCTCGGTGGGAACAAAGAATGCTGGGTAATCAAGATCAAGAGTAAAAGCATTGGAAAGGATGGGATGGGAGTGCTTTGCTTTCACTCTTGTGCAACACGGTTTGCCAGAAAACAATAGCACCTCTAGCAGTTTAAGCTGAGAATCCTGAAAGCATTTTGGAAAAAATGGAGGAAAACCTGTTACTTGGCCACTGACTAACTTAAAGTCAGTGGCCAAGGCTAGGGGCACAGAGCAGCTGCCTGAGGTGGCAACAGCTGCAAGGAGAATGCTCTTCCTGTTGGAGATCAGCCCAAGGCCTGCTTGCTTGGTCAGACATTCTACCAGTCTTTGACTCTGCTGTTCCTTCCCTTGCTTTCTGTCCTGCTGTTCTGATAGCCTTGAAAGCCAGCAGCACCCTGGCTTGAAGAGAGTGTGTGTGTCAGGTGGGTGTAAGGAAGAAAGGGAATTTGAAGCTGCTTTCTGTCCTAGTATTAGACAGCATCTGTTAAGAAGCAGTCACTAGCCACTAACCTGGTCCACATTTGTTGGAGGGTGATGTTAATTTTCTCAAGCCACAAAATGACCCTGCCCCAAAGATTCTCAGGTAGTGCATAGATCTCACAGTCTTTTTCTGAGAAGGGTCTCACTAGATTGCCCAGGGTGTCTTTGAACTCACCATCCTCCTGCTTCAGCCTCTCAAGTGCTGGGATTACAGACATGTGCCAATACTCTTACCCTGATTAGTTGTCCTCTGTGCAACACTAGTTTTACCTAAGAAACATCTGACAAACTAAAGGTGTTCCCACTTGGATATTTGGCAGATACTTTCTTGAAAATGAACTAAGAAAGCCTGAATCTTTAGGGAAAACAATTGACTATTTGTTGCTAATGATTTTAAAAATTCCAGTTTTGAAGAGAAATTTAGAATTTTGCAAAACTTGAACCACCATGAGCTTGACAGCCTGTTGGTATTTAAGGATTTTTCTGATATTGAGGTATACGATTTTTCGACAGTGTATAGTGTGTTATTGTTTGAAAGATTTATGTTTATTCAGCGAATTATTACTTTCCAAATGGTTAATGGAAAGTTAAAGGCCTTAAAGTGTAGGCACGCAATGGATTTTAATTTAATTGTGTGACAAGTTCATAGGCAGGCTTCAGATTCCACAATGCAATACAGCTTTAAGAAACTGTCTCACAGAATTTTGTAGTAGATGTGTAGTTTTGGTAGATGTGTTGTGTCAATATCCACAAGCATCTACAGTGGTAGAGTGCTTACATAGCATATGTGAGGTGTGGGTTCAATGCCCAGAACAAGAGAAATATATATATATTGATAGGTTTTGTCCTTTCCAGTTTCTTATCATTGTGAGAACACATTATCTTCATGTACTTCACCCAAAACAATTTGCAACAGACTAAAGGCAGAAGAATGTAAACAGTCAGCTGTAATATATGAAATATGACTTAAAAGAAATTTGCAAAAATATCTAAAAAGAAAACAATACATTCTTATCACCAGTGTTTTCCCTTTGGAAAACAATTTTGAAATGTATTAACACATAATGGGTTTATTAATTAATTTTTTTTTCTGCACTGGGGAACAAACCCAGGGATTTACACAGGCTAGGCTAGTGCTGTACTATTATTATTTTAATAAATTAATAAGTATTTAAAACTCTTCTCTGTTTTAATCCCTAATTAGAAACCATTGAGAGATAAAACCTGCGTTAAAATTCTTTGAGATCCTCAGTCATTTCTAGAAGTTCTAGGAGTACAAATGGGCTCTGAGACCGGAGTTTGAGACCCTCTGGTCTAAGCCACCCACAGTAGTCCTATCAGTGGCCATTTGAACCAGAACATATGACCCAATGAAAGGAAATCTCCAGAATTTACCAAATGATGGAGAAGAGATGCTTCTATTTCCTGCCAGATGAGAACCAGGCAGTGAGCAGCCTCAGGAGCTGCTGATAAGATAGCCATTCACAGTCCAGGTATGATGGTACATGCCTGTACCCCCAGCACTTGGGAAGCTGAGGCAGAAAGATTGCCAAGAGTTTGAGGTCAGCCTGGTTCAAGCCAGCCTGAACTTCATAGCACAATGCTATCGTCTCCCCTGCCCCTTAGCCATTTGAACTATAGAAAGAGCTGACCTTAGGAAGAAAGTCATGCTGTGAGAAGCAGAGGAAAGAGACTAGAAACCATTTCCTTTCTAACACTTTAATTTTATTTTTTATTATTTATTTATTTAGAGACAGGATCTTGCTATGTAGACCAGGCTGGCCTTGAACTCATTTATGTAACCAAGGCTGGCCTCAGACTTGCAGTTCTCTTGCCTTAGCTTCCCAAGTACTGAGATTACAGGTGAGCAGCAGCATATCCAGTACCTTTATGACATTTGTATTTTTAGATCAAACCAGCCCTGAATCCCATTCTATCTTTATTCAGTTATATGAGACAATGAAAGCCTTTTGGGTTAAACTAGTCAACCTCAGTTGTCACAAGTGATGCTCTATTTATCTGCTTGTTCATATTCTTACCTAAACAAGTGCCTAACACCTTACAATCATAAACTTTCTAGGATTTGCTCACTGAGCCATCATCAGTGCAACTCAAGTTAGCTTCTGAAATAAAGCTGAAAGATACCACAGGGTATGGGGAAGAGGGACCCAGAATAAACACATGGGTCAAAACTATGACATAGGAGGCTGAGTAAAAATAAATGGCAGATATTTATTTTCCTTTGCTTTTCTATATTTTCCAATTTAGAAATGTGACCATGTAATGTTTTTATACTGTGGCACAAATAGAACCTATACTATTACTTTTTAAATAGCCCCCTGAATGGGGGCACAATTTTAAGGAACAGGGTGAGGATACCTATTAGAGAAGAAAGACGATCTGTAAGGGATGCAGATGGATCCCCCCCAAAACCTGTGCATTTATAGCTTTGCCAAAACCCAACCTCAAGGATCCAAGGTCATGGGGTCATGGGCAAGAATGCACAGAGGTTAAGGAATCATTAATCATGCCCAAATCAAATTGGCTGGGATATTTGCTGAGAGAGAGAGAGAGAGGAGAGAAAGAGAGTGAAAGAGAGAGAGAGGGGGGGGGGAATGAGAATATATATGGTTTGGGGACAGTGGAATCATAAATAATCCTTTTTCTTTTAAAAAAATTCCTTTATGTTGTTATACTGACATTGTTGCTGTTTAATAGTAGATAAAGGTGAAGTACAAATCATGAGGCCTCAAAGGCCCCTCCAGATGGCCTGTTTCTCTCCGCCTGCCAAATGGCTCTTTTTTGTTGAATGGGCAGAAACTGCACCTTCTCCCAGGGCCTGGTGCCTCTGAAGTTGTTAGGATACAGATGTGGCCACTCAGTAGCAACCAGGAGGAAGGTGCCTCAGCTCAACTGAGGGTGTGTGTGATGTAGGGGTGCAAGCAGCAATCTCTCTCCTCTCACAGGACCCTGTGGCTGGGTTAGGCCTGGATTAGTTACTGCAGCAGCGTCTCTAGATGGGCTTCCCCTCCTGTTTAACTCCTTGTCCTCCTGAGCCACTGTCCCTTCCTCAGATCTGCAGGGGCTGGAGCTCAGTGGTGGCCTACAGAACAGACTTTGTCTGCTGTCTTGAAACAAAAGAAGTCAGTTTGTTGAGGTTTTTCTAGAAATGTTTCCTGTGAGCAATCACAGGAGAAGCAGAAAAAAAACAAACAGCGGTGAAAACATCATGAAAAAGCTGTCTGTTGGCAGTGGGAGACCTGAATTGAGGAAATGGCCCCACAGGAACGGAATCCTTATGCAGATTGTATCAATAGGTTCAGGCACTTCTGAAAGCCCTTATTCTATTCATCCCTCACCCAGTCATCACATGAATATTTGGTGAGTGCCTATTATGTTCCAGGCTGTGTGCTAAATGCTTATATAAACTGTTTCATTTTAAAAAGTAAATTACTTTTTGAGGCACACTCTCTCGACCTAAACCCAAGACAGTTCCTTCGAAGTTCAAAGATGTATGTGTTGGCAATTTAAAATACCACAATCCACATAAGGAAATACATTACTGTACTAGTCAACTTTCCTGTCCCTGGATACAATTTAAAGGAAGAGAGGTTTAATTTGATTCGAGGTTTAGGGGGATTCAGTTCATGGTCAACTGGCTCCAAGGCAGAAACATCATGATGGAAGGGAATGGAGAAGCAGAGATGCTCAGGTCTTGGTGGCCAAGAAGTAGAGTAGGAGAACAGTGCCAGAGAGAAAGGTGAGGAATCAGATATGGTACCCAAGGTCACGCTCCATGGGACCCACCTGCAAGTATGGTCTACCAGTCCCTTGGGCAGTTTCTGAGATAAGGCAACACAGTGAAACTTAGCCATCACAATGATGCCCAACCCCATCTCCTTAAACCACACTTAATCTCCAAATAAACACAAAGTCGTAATTCTGCCTAACATGATGGAACTACATTGCATACAATTGAAAACATAATAATCTCTTCCCCAGAGTCTCAACAGTTCTAACACTTTCCAAAGTTCAAACCCAAATCTTTCCTGAGACTTACAGCACACTCTGAGCTGTGAATCTCTGAAAAAATAAAAACTAGGTACATAAAATCCCAAGGTACAATGGCACAGGGCAAACATTTGCATTCCTAAAGCGGGAAACAGAGCAATAGAAAAGAATCAGACTAAAGCAAGACTAAAATGCAGCATACCAAGTCTTGTAGCGCCATATCCAGCATCCTGAGTGCCTGATGGTAAAATGTGAGTTTCAGAGGGTTTGGGCAGCCCCACACCTAAGACCTTGTCCGTGTCAGCCCACATGGCCTTTCTTGTGGTCTGGCTCCACTGGTGACCTGCAGCTTTCCACAACAGATATTCCACATTCCTAGAATCTCTGACTTCCTGAGGACTCCACTGCAGCCCCTCCGATCTATTTTCCTGGTACCATATAATACTAGATACTAATATCAGTCATCTGGTCAATCAGGGAAAACTAGATTTGGAAAATTTGATTTAGAAGTAAGAGGAGTGTTGATGCCAATCATATGACATCTGTGAAACACTTGTGGGTGGCAGCGGCTCATCAAAAATGGGGGCTGAGAGGGATAGGAGAAGAGTGTCGGTAGGCATGTGGGAAGTAACCCAGCCTTTTGTCCAGCTGGGACATTTTATGTCTGCTTGTCTCAGAGGGCAACTTCATCTTTTGTGACCACTTTACTAGGATCAACAGTGAAAAAAATCATAGCTTTTCATTTTTCTTTATACTTAAATTGATACATTTTTAATTGAAATTTGAGACCAATTAAAAAGATTTAATATCATAACTATGCATTTTGAATTATCTCAGTGAACATTCCATATGGCCATACAGGGTGAAACAGAACAAAGCCTGCCTTCTCAAAGATCGCCTATGGCTCCTTTTCATTGCCACTTTTACCCTCTTGCCACCATGGTAATCACTCTTCTGACTTCTACTCCATTGGTTAGCTTAGCATATTGTTGACTTTTGTGTAAAAGAAATCTGGTGGTAGAGACTCTGTGCCTCATTTATTTCACTCAACATTGGTTTTGTAAATCTGTCCATATTACTGTCTGTAGCTTACATTTGTTCATTCTTGTTGCTGCATAGTATGGTGTGTTAGTCACAGTCCCATTGCTGAGACAAAATACCTGACGCTTACAAGCTATAGGAGGAGACATTTATTTTGGCTCACAGCTTCAAATGGTTCAGTCCATGGTAGGTTGGCTCCAAGGAAGAAACATAGTGAAAGAAAGCTGTTCAACTCATGGTAGCCAGTAAGCTGAGAAAGAAGAGAGGAGCTGTGGACAAAAATACACTCCTCCCGGTCATACCCTCATAGACCTGCCCCCTCATAACACGTTCAGCAATGAACTCATCAAAAGCATAGTGTCCTGTAATCCAATTACCTTACAAAAGTCCTACTTCTGAACACATCACATATTTGGGAGACAGTTTAGATTCAAGCCATGAGCTATGAGTATAACGTAACGTATTTTACCCCCTTGATAAGTGTTTGAGTTGTCTTCAATTGGAGATGTTCTTGATGCAGTCTTTGGTAGCATTTTGTTCTTCTTAGCCTTTAGGAAGTAGAATAATCTTAAAAAGAAAAAAATGGGTATGGAGTGGTCATACCATTTTAGTGATATAAAATGATCTGAAAGTACATTTTTACATTTCTGGTGTTTTCCTTGGATGCAGCACAGGCACATGTAGAAATCTACAAATGCTGAGTATCAGAACTGAAACAAATCTTACGTCATCCAGCCTAAAATTCCCCACACCTCAGGATTACAAATGCCATCTTTGTGATTTTTATCATATCCTCATATCACCCATTCTATTACATAATATTGTCTTTTAAATTTTCTTTTCATCACTTAGATATCTGTGTTAGTCTTATCTTAGGCAATAGAAGCTATAGGTATTCTGTATATTATACATGAAAATAAGCATTGTGATGAATTGAAAACTGACGGTCAATTTAAACACCAGCTAAACTGAATCAGCGTGGTGCTGAGTGTAGATGGTCCACCTGTGGACTGTTGCCAACATGAAAAGGAGAAGTGGAAAGGAAGAATGGCATTGTGCGTTCTCCTAAGTGTTGTCTTTTGTAGCTGTTGGTTCTCCTGGAAGAGCTTGTCATGCTGACTTCCCTGATACGAACTTAGCTGTTTTCATTGGAGGCGCTGGGGACCTCGTTGCTGAGAATGGCTGCAGTTCACTTTGGGGGAGCTCTGGTCCTTACTTTGAGTGTTGCTTCCTGGCTCCAGTGCTCAGCATATTACCATGGATCCTTCATCCCGCTGACATAGACTTTCTAGCTTCCACCACTGACTTTGGGGCCTTCCCAGTGCAGATCTGTGAAACAGACTTGTATGAGTCATTGTGGTGGGCTCTAGACCTCCAGTTGGACTCTGGGGAAGCATTGTCATGGGCTGTAGGTCTTCAGCTGAATTCATGCAGTTTATTCCATAGGATCCAGGCTCTCAGCTGGATTTTCTAGGTCTTTAGTCTGTGGACAGATTTCCTGCACTTTCTTTGTAGTTGACTCCTTGGGTAACCATTATAAATAATACTATAAATTATGTGTCCTATAATTGTTTTCCTTGCAATCCTTGACTACAACAAGCATATAATTAACTATGCAAATAAATTTGTCAGCCTACCACCCATGAAGGATATTCTCCACTGCCTCCTTCTGGTCCATTCTGTGTTTTCCCTCTATGTGGGCAGATGGTGCACACAGACTGCTTCAACTGGCCCCTTTGTCTTCTGGCTTTTGTGTGTGTTCAGTAAGAGGCACTGGAGGGTAGTTATGGGATGGGGCATTCATCATCAAGGCTCCACCGGCCTCACCACAATTGGCAGTGGCTGCATTCTCTAGCAATGACCAAATGTCTGGTCATGCAGGTCTCTTTCACAGCAAATAGTTTCATTCTCTTGTCCCTTGAAGTCTAAGAGTGATAACAGCTTCCAGTTGTTGCAGATCCTAGCATTTGCTCATCACTTGTTGCCTATCCTTTTATAAACAGTCCCTTTATTAAGCCTTGCTTTCCTGCCCTCTTTGTGAAGCCATGCATGTTCTGCTGGGAGGAATGAGCATTGTACTTGTACAGGTGTTAGCTGATGGGCTGAGAAGTCATCCACAATTTCCCAGCCTGTGAGTGCTAGAGCTAGGAGCGGCTTCCCTGGTTCAAAGCATTTCTCACTGCAGATGCTACTTCTCAAGGGAGAAGCTGGCTAATTCTGGTGGCCATGCCCAACTGTTCAATATGGCAACCCTCTTGCTAATCTTTATCTCCTGTGCTTCCTTCCACATCTTAAATTATATTTTTCTGGACACCAGATATAATGGAGATAACGGACCACTCTCCTCTCCCAGTACTCCATGTCACGTCATGTCATGATTCATCTCTACCATAACCTTGCCTTTTCTCAGACGCACTCGCATTTCTTCATTAAGAGTCCTGATGAAAGTCCAAAGCTCAATCCAACGTCACCTTGATAAACCCATTTCCCTTCCATCTATAAATAATCATTGCCCTCCCCCGTCTCCCATAATTTGAACTTAGCCCTAGTTTGAAAACACTTTGTGTGCATTTTCCTGGCTACCCCACATTGTTCCCCTGATCACACTGAATTCCTTTTTGTAGCATCAGCACCCACCATTGAGCCTGACTCTGGGACCCCTTTCAGAATGCTGTATTGAATGAGCTATACTCATTAGCCCATGAAGATCAAAGCATGAAAGACATTGTGATTGGATCATTCTGGAGGATGCTGTAATGGAGGTTTATCCTGGTAATGTTTTATTATGTTTACTTATTTTTAAATTATAATGTATGCTGGAGACATGATTGAATTAAGGGCAGGGCATGAGGTGACTCATTCCCCCCACCCCCAGTCTGCTGGTCATCCTCTGTGAGGCCTAGGTATTAGGGAGGAGGAATGGTCATCGAGTCACATTAGGGTTGGGTCCTTCAGATGGGCAGCCTTGAATCTGTTAATCTCCCGCTGTGGCAGGCAAACCATTGACTGGGTGCAACAGGGAAAGTTCGGAGTTGTCCTTGAGTTCTCGAAGGGATCCAACTCCAAAAAGCACTGCAGTCCTACTGAAGATTAAGGAGCCCTTGCTGGTCTCCGTATCTGAGCTGGGGGCCAAAGTTCTCTCAAGTTACAGATTGTCCCTTCTTTCCCTATTCCTCTGTGTGTGGATTTCCCCTGTCAGCCTTGAAGAGGGGTGGCTTTGGCCTCAGGAGGCAGTGTCTGTAGATCTGTGTTTGAGTCCAGAATGAAGGCTGGTGTGTGTGTGTGTATGTGTGTGAGTGTGTGTTTCAGACATAGTTCCTGTGAACATCTGTCAAGATCCTGAGCTTGGGAGACAAGGACCTTCATAGAGAGCAAAGTTCAGCCCCTTCACCAAAGGCAGGTCCTATCTACCTCTGACTGTAGCTTACTCACAGGAAATCGGCTCAGAGCTCTGAGCACGGTAGAGACCTCGGCTGTAAGCATGCTCGCATGTCAGGTAGACAGCGTCACCTGGGAGGGGCCAAGCCCATACACAGCGATTTTGCCACTGACAGAGACAGTGCCAGCCTTGAGTGACTGAGGGCAGGCTCTCCAGGGCAGGCCTGGCCTGAGGAGCCAAGCACTGGGATGGAGAGGTGGGATTTAGAGTGGACAGCAGGCCAGAGATTACTGCCCACCATTCTTTCATCTTTATTTCATCTCCCTCTGAGCTCAGCAATGAGGCCTTGACAGTGCAGTGGAGAGGACAGGTGATGTGCTCCAAGGAGTCCTCAACTCTGGTCTTCTCAGGGCTAGACCACACATGACCCTGGTGCAGCATCCCACAGCAGCTACCTACCATCCATGACTAGGACAGGTGCTACGAGGGGGTGAGGAGCCCCGGGTTCAAGTCCCCTCTCTGCCAGTAACCATGTGTATTCTTCAGCAAGTCACCGGACATCTCTGGGTCCTCATTCCTTCAGCTATGAGAGGGAAAGAATTCTCCTATGAGGCTCTCAGGGTTGCGGTGAGGATCAAGATAATGAGTGCATAACTTCTCAATTTACTCTAAAGTGTGATTAATATTTATTATGCTTTATACTGGAGCCTCTGCCTTCCTTTGGGCCCTGCTAAATGAACCAAGGTGTGAATGGTTAGTAATGAGCTTTTTGCCTTCTCTTTCAGATCGTTATTTGCACTTGAAACCAAGACCTTTAGACAGAGACAAGAGCAGGAGATATATCCCACTTTCCCAGGCTGGCAGGTGGCTCTGTTTTCTTCAGACAGTTGCTTGGTGTCTTGGTGACTTTTCTCTCATTGCTGGGACGAAATACCTGACCCTCAAAATGAAGGAAGGAAAGGTTTATTTAGCTCACTGTCTGTGGAGATTTCAGTCCATAATCAGCCGGCTACAAGGCAGGGTGGCATGGCACAGGGGCAACACTTCAAGGCAGCAGCCAGCAAAAACAGCCACAGCAAAAGGGGCACAGAGCAAGCCTCTTTGCTCCCTTACAAAGTAAGAACCCTGCTCCCTGCTGAGTCTCTCAGTTAAACTCCCCAACTTCTCAAGTTGACACAATGTATCAACTGTAACACCTGGTGTGGCTATGTCTTCTTCCTGGTTACCCTGTCAGGGATACCCTTGTGCAGAAGGTTGGGGTCTGGGGGGTGGGGTTGGGTTTCCAGAACAAAACATTTACCAGGAAACCCAGCTTTATACCGTCTTTCATCTGTTAGTCCGTGGCACACAGTTGGCACTTTGACATTCAGCCAAGACAGGTCAGCAGCAGAAAAAGAAAGGAATTCTTTCTTTGCATTCTGGGGTGAGGCCAGGTAAGGGGGTGCTTACTGGGTTCCTGACATTTGAGGTGCCTGTCAGGTTTAAGGTGTTAAAGTGCTGCTTTCGGTTCCCACAGGTCTGTGGCTGCTTTCTGCCCAGTCTGGTGAATCCTGACTCCCACTTTCTGTCAACGTTCTTGTTTCCCATCCAAAGGGTGTGACACTGTTTTGTGCAGTTCCCATTTTCTAGTCTCCTGTTGCCTCCTCAGACACTGAATAAGTGTGGTTCATTGGAATTTCCCAGTCCACCTTGGGGCAGCCCGTCGTCACCTCACAGTGTCGGTCTCATAATGTATTTGTCTTTAAATCCAAGTGAGTTCCACACATCACTCCCCTGTCTGCAAACCCCCAGCAGCCTCCCCATTATCTTCTGAATTAACTCCCATCCCGGGAGCCCAGCTTGAGACAGCTTCCTCTATTGCTGTCCACGGTGGCAGCCAGCCAGACCCAGGGCCAGACTTGGTGACTGTGCTGATGGATGCAGCCTCAGGCCCTCAGGAAAGTGGGGGCAGGACCCAGGTATGATCCCTGTTGTACCCACTTGGCCCAGTGCTTTGATCAGACACCGTAGTCCCAGCTTGCCTTTCCAACTCATCCCCTACTCTTGCTTTGGCTGGATGCCTTACTTATTGTTTATTGCACAAGAGATTCTTTACTCTTCCTCTTCAAAGCACCAAGGTCCCTTCAGACGGCACTCCCTCATCAGATCGGTGACCATTCTGATCACATTGTAAGGGATCTGTGTGGGCACTTTACCAAGAGTGTGCAGTGGCATTGTTAGTTTTGTCCCCTTGAAAGAGTCCTTGGAGAGGAAAAGGGGCTGGGAGGCGCAGGGTGTGGAAACCAGTGATGTCTCTCTTCAGCCTGCTGCCCACATCCCACTGCCTCCCTGTCCAGACAGTGCCAGCCTCTTTAGAAAGTGAGGTGCAGACATCTGTTGAGCTGAAAGAAGGCATGCACACCGCAGAAGGAGCCGAAGAGGCCTTTAGTCCCAGAAGATTCCCACATTGCTTACCAAGCTTACTATTAAGGTCACCATAACCTAGAGATGTGACTGCATCTCCCTCTCAGTCTGCGTTTCTCTGGTCCTCTCTCTCTCTCTCTCTCTGTGTGTGTGTGTGTGTGTGTGTGTGTGTGTGTGTGTGTGTGTTGTTCATTTGTTTTGTCTTTTTGAGACAGGGTTTCACTATGCAGTTCAGGCTGGTCTTGAGCTCATTTTGTAGCCCAGGCTGGCCTGGACCTTGCAGTGATCCTCTTGCCTCAGCCTACTGAGTGCTGGGATTACAGGCATGTACCATTTTGCAGACAGCTGAGTTAGATAGAAATATTATAGGCAGTCAGACAGAGCTAGCCTCTGGAAGGAGCCAGTGCAGAAGATGAGGTACCTTGCACGCATGGGGGAGACAGACACCCCTGCTGTGGGCCAGACCTCAAGACAAAAGATAAAACAAATGCACCCACATACTTCCTAAGGATAAACACCAGGAATTGATATTCTAAATAGGTCTCTATCACCCGAGGAAGCCAGGAGTCACTAACCCAGCCCCCTATGACTTGCTTCCCCATTTGTCCCCAATTTAATCAAGTTTACCTGAGCAATTAATCTTACTGGTTGGCCATAGTTCTGTCCCATCTCATGCCCACCTTGCTGAGTTCTGTTTCCCCCACCTTGGACCTGCCTCACTTTGTGGTTTTGCTCTATAAAAGTTCCTAGAAAAGAGTCCTTGGCAACCCACTCAGGACCCCTTCTGTCTGTCTCAGACAGAAGCTTTCTTCTCTCAGTAAATAAATTCTGCTGTTAACCTCCATTGTTCCTAAAATTCTTTCTTCAATTTTAGAGAACACGATCTCCTACCGATCTACTGGCCGTCTAGCAGGTTGGGAGTTTCTTTCCCCTATATCACCACTGCCCCTGGCTTCTCTCCATGTTAAGTACCTGTCAGCCACGCCAAGGCCTGAAGGTCCTGAGGCTCTGCTCCGCCTTCTGAGAGCTGTGACAGGAAAGCATTCCTGGTTTTCCTCAGGAGGCGTCAGGCCTTGGCTTTTTGGAATCTGCTCAGTTGGCCTTTCTCACCTGTTTGCTTTCCTGTTCCACAATGCTGTGGCCAAGGTCATCTCCTAAGGTCACTCCCCACATACCGCCCCCTGGGAAATCAGATTCATGGCTAAACGAGGTTTAAAGACAGTGTGGTCAACCTTTTGGGCTGCCACAGCCAACTCCTCAGGCCCAGCCCCTGCACAAAACCACACCCAGAGCGGGGTCCTGTGGAGGGGTCCTGTGTGTACACTCAGTGCTCCCTCTTGTCTAGTAAGTTCCTTCTCCAAGCTGTGGGCACGCAGGGTTTGAGATGGGGATGAGTGTGTAGTCTGCAGGATATGGAGGAGGCCGGGCTGCAGGCTCCAGCCATTTATACTGGAGCCTTTGGCACCCAGTCCTCATGAGCGCTCACACACTACGCCATTGCGTTATTCCACGCCCTCTGCTGTGCACAGGCTCTGTCTGAGACCCTTCAGCCACCTCACCTTCTCTATGGCTGGGCTTCAGATTCCCGTTTATGTCCGTCTCCACGCTTCCAAGGCATCGGGTTCACCCCATTAGTTTTCTGAAGAGTGACACATACAGAGGTTTTACCCCAAATCACAAATCTGCTTCCAGGTGAACAAGGCTGGGCCCCATGGAAGTCACCCAGCTTCTGAAAGTATTGTATTCTAAATGGCGCCTCACACACTAACCTTGGAAAAGAGTTAGGAAAAAGCACCATTTGGAATTCAAAGAATAAACACACCAAACTCTACTGTCTGGAAGGAAAACGTGTTCTCGCGGACGCAGTGCCCTTGTGCAGTGCACCACCCAGGTACCAGGTACATGGTGGCCTCAGGTCCGAAGCCACAGTGTGGCTTCATCTGTGCTTATGGCCAACTCTGGCCATTCTTTATTTTTCCACCTTGTTGGTTAGGAAAGACCTGAAAGAGAAAGAATCGTTAATAGGCAATGAACACAAGGATATCTATATAGGCTGGGATTATAGGCTTGTGCTACTATGTCCAGCTTCTAATAAATGTTTATTATTTTTTAATTCATAGAATTTGGCTGGGGGGGGCACTTCTGGATTTACAGAAAAGTTGGTCAGAAAATTCAGAGTCCCCAAATAACCCTATCAAGTAGCCCCTTTCTTAGCAGCTAGTGCTGGTCCTTCAGTTACAGTTGGTGAACCAACGCCAATGTATCGCTATTAATTCAAGTCAGTGCTTTCCACAGGGGCTGACTCTGGAAGTCGTGGACAAGCGTAGAATATCGTGCAGCCACTGGTAGAGCATCACACAGATGCATTCACAGCCCCAAAGCCTCCCCGCTCCCCCATCCATTTCTCCCTCTTCCCGAACCTCTTCTGGCCCTGCTCACAGTAACTTTCTGATGCTGAGAGCTCTGCCCTGTGTCATCCTGGATGCACCTCAGTGCTCCTCCTCCCAGCCTGGGCAAGGAAAGGGAGGAGGGAGGCGTGGGGAGGGCTCGGGAACCGCTGTGAGCCCCACTTGGTGGCCGCTGTCCTCAGCCATTTGCTCTTTGCTCACCCAGTTCCCCTCAGGCAGGAGCTCAGCTCCACAAGTCAGAACGAGGAAGCCCAGTGTGTACTTTTCTCCTCCCATCCTGTGGATGCTGAAGTCCTTTTATCTGCAGTGGCGATGTCTTCAGCCCTGGTTATAAATAAGCATTTTACTGTTTTACCACAGCGTTGGTGGAAAGCATCTGTTTCTTTATGCTGCTGATGAAGGACAGCTGCTAATAATAAGGTTTGGGAAGGCTGTCTCTGCATTCTGAGAAGAAGTTTCCTGTCCCATCCCTTCCAAAAATCAACCCTGGTTACTCTGTGTGGGCTGCAAGGACACAACTGTGTGGGGAGGAGATTGGCACAGTCTTTAAGGACTGAAGGGCCCTGGCAAACACTTGTCAGGATGCTCTGAGTGGTGGCAATCCTGGCACGCCAGGGTCTGAAGACAGAGGGGTTTCTTTGTCACACTGCAAATTTCTCCTGCATTTGAGGAAGCAAAGAGTAGGTACTAGGATTGTTCTGCTACTTCCTACTAATCAGAAATACACTGGCCATGGAGCTAGATAAGGCCCTGGGGACCCTGAGAACTGGACAGGGGGATCCCCAGGCTGGGCTGACTTCACCAGGCTTGTGAGTTGTACAGTTGGTCTGGCCCCACGAGATAGCGGGGTCTCACACTCAAAAGGATGCTGTACTTGGTTGAATGCTTTTCTCTCACTGTCTTGAAAGTCTTGTTTTTGAATGGGGCCCCATGTTTTTATTTTGCACTGTGCTCAGCTAATTGCATACCTAGCCATCCTGATCTAGGGCCAGTAAAGCCAGGATGATGGGAGGGTACTCCAGAGGCAAGAGTATTTTGGTTCTGCAAGCAAAGGGAAAATAAAGGGTCACACACACTAAGGGTTAGCAAAATGGTTGCTGCCCAGCCAGCCTAAGCAAGCAGCTTTTATTGAGATAAAGAACAAAGAAATTCAAATTGCACATGCTTAGATTATATAACTTCTTTGCTTCTTGTCCTTACAAGACCTCATGTGTTTACCTTGGGGTGGGGGCAATATTTCAAGGCCTGCACTTTTCCTAAAACATTGTCGACTGGATATGTCTGGGACAAAATGGAGTCAGTGTGGCCTCTCTACATCTCCCCCTTCTTTTTCTGTTTAGCCTTTCTTACCATATTAGAAGCCGGCATTTTATGTATGAACATTTTGTATAGGGATGGGATGCATTGTATAAGGCATTCTACACCAATTAAACAGATAAGGACAGTAACACCATAAAGAAAATTTGTTTTAGCCAATTGATATCTGGTAACCATCCTGTAAGGAAATTCCACAATCCAGTACTGAGCCCTTGGGACACATGTATCTGTTTGGTAAGTTCTTGTAAATCATGAAGTTTCCCCATTGATGGATTTATTCTCATCAGACAAATTAAAACAGCACATTTGAGCAATTTCATTGCATAAACCATCCAGCAGGGAGAGGAACATGTCCATGTCCATACAATATTGGCTCATAACTAAACAATTCCAAGTACTATGAGGAAGGCAGAGACATTGAGTAGTACAATTTTCGATAGGAGCACATGAGGCATTTAAAGTTGCTACATATGGAGTGAAAATTTTAACAGCATTATCAGGTTTTTTAAGGGTGTGAGTGCCCTGATTTGGATAGTCAGCATCTATTACAATTTTTTTTGGAATAGTGGAGAAAATGGTGTAAATACTTAGAAAGACAGGGTCCTTGAAACCAGAATCGGACAGGACCCGAGAATGTATTTTACTTCTGTCTTTTGAGCAAGATGGAAATGAGAGACGTTAGCTATCTTTGCCAATTGAACCCAAATATTGTATTCCAATCTTTCCTGGAGGTTGTGGGACTCTAAAGTCCCCATGGTGAGTTGCAAAACGCATAGCAATAGAATATAAATAAGCGTTTAAGAGTGCATTGTGAATTTGGTAAATACCACTGCAAGAAGCTTTTCAGCAGTGGGTTCCTCTTCAGATGCATGGAGCAAGTCTTGTGTAGACTGGATCCGCGCCTTTACATCACCCCAGGTCACTGGCTGAGCAGTTGAGCAGTCGTCATCCTGGCTTTCTTCCGAGGTGGCTGCGCTTGATTCAGGGAGAGGTGAAACTCATTGTGTGCAGGGCAAATGCAACAAGCAGGAATCCACACAGGGCCTGTGGGGGATAACACTGAAGCATCCCTCCTCCCCGGGTCAGCAGGGGTGCTGGCCCCTGCCGGCCTGGGTCTGGGGGCATTTTGAAAGAAATGGAACCAACATAGCCAAAGAGACTTAAAGACGAACAGTAGAGGACAGCAGAAAGCAGAGGCCAGGCTTGGTAAGTGGTAAAACAATATCAGTGAGATAAATTCCAAGGAGTGTAAGTGCGCCAGTATATCCTCGAGAGATAAGAGCAGAAATAGCATTGATAATGGGCAATAAGGTACTACCAGGCGAGTGGGGTAAATGTAACCATTCAACAATAAATACCTTGCTACTCTGGATGGCAACAAGAGCCCTGGTGGGCAAAGGGGCTGAATGAAAAATGAGTAAGGAGAGAGGGCAGTCCTTCGGGACTCGATCCCCCATAACTGTGGTGAGTGTGTGAGCAGTGCTCTGAAGGGCCTGCTGTAGAGGAGAGTCAGAGATCACATCAGCAGGATCTGTGTGACCCTGTAAAGCATCAAACAGGAGCTAACTGTTGAGCGGTCAAAGGAAAATAGGCCTTACTCAATTAAGGTAGGAACAGCAGAAGCGGCACACCCGGGAGGACCTGGAAGTCAGCCATGTGATGCTCCCTCTGTTTGCTGGCCAAAGGTTGCAGCAGCATCCCGGCAGAAGTGCCAGGTGTGCACCTCTGAGATAGGGGTTCGAGGCTGCCCATGCAGCAGTTTCCCTGTCTTTTCTTAACCCTCCCATAATGAGCATTCCTCCCTCAGGATACCAAGGACAATAATCATGAATTTCTCGCAAAAGATGTACTAAATTTTGCTCAGGGAGCCATCGCCCGCCTTCTTAAGGGGAAAAAGCAGTTCTGCCTTATGTTTCTGCTGTGCTTCAGACAGGGAATTCCCCACAACTTATCTGGGGATTTTCTGAAGAAAATGAAGTCAACGTGTCAGGGGCCATGTTCCACCCCAGGAACACAGGGAGGGCAAGTCACCTTCCACAGCAGACATTTCCATTGTTGAGTCCCCTGTTCAGGCACCAGATGTTGGGGTTCTGCAAGCAAAGGGAAAATAAAGGGTCACACACACTAAGGGTCAGCAAAATGGCTGCCGCCCAGCCAGCCCAAGCAAACAGCTTTTATTGAGATAAAGAACAAAGAAACTCAAATTGCGCATGCTTAGATTATATGACTTCTTTGCTTCTTGTCCTTACAGGACCTCATGTTTTTACCTTGGGGTGGGTGCGATGTTTCAAGGCCTGCACTTCTCCCCAAAACATTGTTGACTGGATACATCCGGGACAAAATAGAGTCAGTGTGGCCTCTTTACACAACAGCAGCAATCTATCATGTGGTCTGAGGTGTTTTAATCTTTTAACAACTGGTGCAAAAACTAGAGCATAGAACCCAATATCAGCCCTGCAGAGCGGTGGGTTGACTTGGTAGCCACGTTCACCAAAACAATCATTCAAGTAGGAAATCAGAGCCTACAGGGCAGGTCTGAGCCAGGCAGTGAGATACTCAGATGCTCCCTCTGAGTCTGGACTGGTGGAGGACAAATATGGAGTCATGACTTCCTGGGTGATGGGGGTTAAATATGGAGCCTGGCTCATGACATTAGGACTGGGGCTAAAATGGCAAGGGCCATACACTTCCTAATGAGCATGCCCTAATTTGTAAATAGCAGAATAATATAACCTAGTAATAACATTTTACTTCCTTCTTTAAAATCTCTTAGGCTGGGTTTAGCAAGTGCAGAACACACATGCTCCGTCTGAGCCTCTTCTGTGACTCCGTCAGTACCTCATGGTGATCCTGGAAATAGCCTCAGAAACCTCTGCACAGCAGTCCAGACAGTCACTACAAGGACAGTCACTTGGGACCTAGGAGACCTCCAGCCATCCCAGTGCAGGCCTTTTTGTTGCGTCCAGCTGAAATGTTTCAGCCTGTGACAGCCAGGCTAAGAATTTGTGTGGTCTTTATCCTGGATTCCTGGGACAAAACTTCTACACCCTTGGGATTCACTGAGCTGTGGGAGTGTCTATGTTACTCGCAGTGGGACCCTGAGACCACTTCTGAGTTTGTGCTGAAGAGGTGGTTCATGGGGAACCTCTAGATATTTTCAGGACAGCAGCTGGCATGCCAGAAAGACAAACCATTAGAAAGCTGGGACTTTGAACCATGTGATGTCAGCCTCAAGGGTGGGGAGCTGGAGATGGAATTCAATAAAGCAGCCAGTGATTTGCTCACTTATACCTATATCATAGAGCCCTGATAGAAACACTGGACGCTAAGGGTCAGGTAAACCTCTCAGCTGGTGAATGGTATTCATGTGCTGGGAGGTGACATTTCCTGGGTCCACGAGGAGAGGACACAGAAACTCTACGTTAAGGCTCTCTACATTCTAAAGTTCTCTTTATCTAACTAATCTTGATTAATAATAAAATCAAAATCACCAGTAGAGTACTTTTCTGTAGTCTATGAGTCATTTTAGCAAATTACATGGGATAAGGGGATAAAAGGAGACCTTGCATTTATAGCTAGGTGATGAGAAGTGCAAATGGCTGGGGGGACCCCCAAAGTTGGGCTACATCTTGTGTGAGGGCAGTTTTTTGGGCACTATGTCCTACTGTGTAGAGCCTGTTGTCACTCAGGGTGTAGTTGGCTCTGAGGTTCATGCTGTAATACCAGTGTGAAAGGCAAAGAGGAAGCGAAAGCCCCCAGGTTGCCATGGCAGCCAGAGTGCTGCTGGTAAAGAGTACTCCAAGGGCAAAGGGACCTCTGGGGACCTCCCCTGCCTTTCCAACCATCACATGCTCCCCCCACTGTCAACCCCACAGGAGCAGGGCTCTGGGAAGGAAGTGTACTGAGTGTCCCCAGGCATTAATAGGTAAAAATGAGGTCACATCCATGACCTTATTTTTCAAATTCTTTCCTGCATTGGCTCTTGCAGAGTTCCTGTGTCCCATGAGAACTTCTGGGAGTGGCTGGCGTGCGCTCGGAGTCACAGAATCAGCTCTTTCTCAGGCCTCCTGCTTCCCTGGGTGACATACGCTAGACATTTTTCACCTGACCCTTTCTATGGTTTGAATGTGAGTTTCCTCCCAAACGCATGTTGAAATTTGATTTAATTGCCCTTGTAATTGTATGATTAGCTGGGACTTTTAAAAGCTGTTCAGATCAGAAGGGTTCTGCCCTCACGAATGCACTGTATCATAATCATTGTCCTGTGGGTAGGTTTCCACCTTCAGTTCACACTTCCCACCAACCCTTCCTCCTTCTTCCTCTCTCACCCTTCTGCCCTCTACCATGTTATGATGTAGGAAGAAGCCTGTAAGAAGGCGTCACCAGATGCCAGCACCTAAACACTGGACTTTGTAGCCTGCAGACTCTGAATAACTCCTATTCCTTAGAAATGAATCAGGCTCTGATATTGTGTTACAGCAGCATAAAAGACACTGAGCCATCCTGCAGCTGTTCTCGCCACCCTCTGCTGCCGTGCTCCTTTTCCTGCGATGTGACCCTCATCCAGATGAACAACATCAGGCAGGCTACTTTGCCTTGGTTCCTGGTCTGCACAGAGGTGGGGCTGGAGGAGCGTGGGGACAGGTAGCCGTTTCTGTTCCTTCCCTGCAGTGAATGGCTGCATTCTCCTCCCGGAGGCTGTAGCCCTTAGCAAGCAGCCCACCTCCTAGCCCCTCCGGTGCCACCCTCAGGTCTGGGAGAGATAAAGCCTGTAGTGTGAGCCTGTGATGCTTTGCCAATCTTTGCAAGTTCCCTCAGCCCTGCCCACACCTTAATAAATGGTCCTTCATTCTATAAGGGCCTCAGATGCTTTGCTTGGGATGTTATTTGTTTCCCATTAGAACCTCGACACCTGGATGTGGTTGGGTTTTCCACTGGATACACATCCTCAGGCCCCTGTGTCCCCTTGGGCATCCCCAGTGATTCCACCAGGACCTCCTGAAGCAGAACTGACACAGCACCTCCACTGCTTAGCACCCAGAGCGATGTGAGAGTGACCACACTTCCTGCTCTGTGGGAGAAGGCTCAGGGTTACAGGAGCTCAGCGCAGTCTGCATCTCACTGTCTCCTGGGACTCTGAGTACAATGGCGCCTTCTCTTTTACCTGTGTAAGGCTGGGGGAGGAATCTTGAAGGAGTGGTGCAGTGTGGGAAGGAGCCCAGGAGCTGTGCTCGGGCAGAGGGCATCGTCCTGGGGGTTGGATCCTGGGTCTGGGAACTGACTCTGCCACTAGATAGGCATGAAGGTAAGGACAGGTCCCTCTCTTTCACGCTTCAGTTTCCTTGTTTGATTTCCAGGGGTCAGATTGCTTTAAAAAAATGCATTCCATCACTTTAAAAACGCTCAAGAATGGCCAGACTAGAAGATTCTAAGTTCCCTTCCAACTCTGACATTTTTGAGTATAAAATCAGCCTTGTCTTCCTCGCCTTTGTGCCAGGGACGTTTTGTTTCCAAGAATTAACGAGAAACTGATGACTGAAGACCCACCCAGGCTCCCTGCCATGGCAAATCTACCATGACCGGGTCAATAGTTTTGCTCCACATCTGTCCTCAGCACCTTCTCACTTACTTCTCACTTGCTTTTGCCCCTATTCCTAGGAGAGGGAAAGAAGGAAATTTTAAATCAGTTGTATAAAATGCAATCCAGCCCAGGAAACGACAACACAGAAGAGACGGCAAGGAATAACTTAGTGTGCGCCTTTGCAGCTTTTATGAACTGACCTTGGAGCTTCGCGAGGACTTGGCTCATGGCTGGAAGCTCTCAATAGTTTATTCCAGATGTCTGGTGCTGGAGATAATTATAGAGCAGTCATTAATAGTTTGGGTTCTGGGATCAAACTGACATGGGTTCAAATCCCAGTCCCATCATTTCCTAACTGGCTGATTTGAACAATTTCTTAACTATGCTGAGCTTTTCTTTGGCATCAGGAAAGTAGGAAATAATAATAATATCCATTTTACAGAGTTATCTTGAGTTTGGAGACAATGTACATACAGTGCTTAGCATGGTCCCTGGGACAGGAGAAGTACCCAATAAACTAGATATTTATGGCTATTGGTATTAGAACTATTCCTCTTGGCTTTTAGGCATCTTAGAAGTTAGAGCTCACCTGAGTGTTCAACAAAGAGAACCTCTGACTGCATCAAGTTGAGTAAGAGACGCCCACCTAAATTGGATTAGCTGGCTTCCAGCAAGGACCTTTCTGCTTCCTCTGCCGTTCGCTCCAGGCCTTTGACCTTTGGCTGGATCCTTCGGATTTCCAGCACACAGACAGAGCCTTTTGTCCCAGACTCTGTGGGCGACATGGTAAGCCTCCTTTGTAAATCCTTATATTTGTATATCTTACGTTAAATCTGTTTCTCTTGTGAGCAGTGACTGGCACAACCTCCTTCACTGCTTTCTTCTCCCATTCAGAGCTGCTTTTATGGTGGTCAGTATTCAACACCTGGCCTAAATGATCTGAGTCTGCATTCCCAGCAACCATGAGAAGCAGGCCCAGGCCATGAGAAGCATTCAATTTCAGGAGGTGCAGTTTGTTTGTTGTTAAGGTTATGCAGCATCCGAGGTTGCTTCCTGGCTGTGAAGAACCTGCCCTTGTGCGAGGTTTCCATGCCCCAGGGCTGAGAAGGTGAAAAGCTCCTCTAGTAGCAGGAGCACAGACATAAGAACTAAATAGTTCGTCATATCCTCACCGGGATTCTTAAATCTAGACTGGCTGATGGCAAAGGCTTCCAGTGTCCTGTAGCAATGGTGGCATTGAAATATACCAGGTCTAAGGAATGACCACAATGCTAGCAGAGGCTTAGCGGCCAGCTACCTAGGAACCTTTCTGCAAGGAGGTACTATGGATGGCATTATATGACAATAGTTTTGCAAGAGTTTTGACGTTGAATCTACCAGCCTGTGTATGACTTCAACTCTTCCTTTTCCTTCAGTAGTTTAGGAGTTGCTTTGAGACTTGATCTCCTTCACAATTGCCCAGTGCTGCCAGGTGTGATATGGTACATGACTGCCAGCACTGGGAAGCTGAGGCAGGAGGATTGCAAGTTCAAGCCCAGCTTGGGCAACTTAGTGACTTTGCAAGACCCTGTCTCAAAATAACGCATTAAAAAGGGCTGGAACTGGAAATACAGCTCAGTGTAAGGGCTTTGGGTTTGATCCCCAGTACTGTCAAAATAAATAAGTAAATAAATAAATAAATTTTTTAAAAGAAGGAAGGAAGGAAGTAAAAAAAAAGAGGAAGAAAAGAAAAAGAAAGAAACCTCTGCGTTGCCCTGGCTGCCTCTCTCTGGATGCTTGATACCACCCCCTCAGACTCAGGTTGCTGCTAACAAGAAAGTGGGAAGCCTGTCCTGATTTTCTTCCCTCATCTTCTTTATGCCCATTTTATGCCCAAACAGTGCCAGTGCAGGACAGCTCACACACACACACACACACACACACACACACACACACACACTCGTGCTCTTGGGCTGAAGGCTGATTCATAAATCTTGCTGAAGAAAAAGCCCTGTGGGCAAGTTGGCAAAGGCTGGCTTTCTTTTGTTTGTTGTTCATCCCCTTCTGGAGCTCCTCCCTTACTCCTGACCTGCATTCAGTCCCACAGGGGGCACCAATGCGTGTACCAAAAAAGAAAAAAGATGCTAGACTTGGCATTAGTAAATGAAGAGACCTGGGCTGGAACCCCAGCTTGGTCACTCACTTGGCAAAACCGCAGATGCTTCTGTCTCCTTATTTGTAAATTGGGCTTAGCTGAGCTCATAGTCCATGTGTTGTTGGGAAGTGTAAGAAAAAGTGCATCTAAAAGCATCTAAGCTTCTTACGGTAGAAGGCTGAGGCAGGAGGATCACAACTTCAAGTCCAGTCTGGGCAATTTAGTGAGACCATCTCAAAATACAACGTGCTGAGGATGTAGCTCAGTGCAAGGCCCTGGATTCAATCCACCATAAAACAAACAGACAAACAACCAAACAGAGAGAGAGAGAGAGAGAGAGGAGAGGAGAGGAGAGGAGAGAGAGAGAGA